>JAPDNY010000002.1:3136907-3607102 GCA_029375565.1 Gekko gecko | reverse complement strand
TGGCTCCGCAGTCCTCAGAAGTCTCGCGGGAAGAGTGCTGGCCCTTGGCGTCGCGGGCGCCCGGCGCGGGGTGGGTGGGGCGAGAAAGGTTTCCCGGCTCCTCTGAGCGCCGGGATGGCGGCCCGGGACTCCTTGCAGGAAAGTAAACCCTGTCAGCCGCGAGAGGTCATTCTGGCTCCGCAGTCCTCAGAAGTCTCGCGGGAAGAGTGCTGGCCCTTGGCGTCGCGGGCGCCCGGCGCGGGGGGGGTGGGGCGAGAAAGGTTTCCCGGCTCCTCTGAGCGCCGGGATGGCGGCCCGGGACTCCTTGCAGGAAAGTAAACCTGTCAGCCGCGAGAGGTCATTCTGGCTCCGCAGTCCTCAGAAGTCTCGCGGGAAGAGTGCTGGCCCTTGGCGTCGCGGGCGCCCGGCGCGGGGTGGGTGGGGCGAGAAAGGTTTCCCGGCTCCTCTGAGCGCCGGGATGGCGGCCCGGGACTCCTTGCAGGAAAGTAAACCTGTCAGCCGCGAGAGGTCATTCTGGCTCCGCAGTCCTCAGAAGTCTCGCGGGAAGAGTGCTGGCCCCTGGCGTCGCGGGCGCCCGGCGCGGGGTGGGTGGGGCGAGAAAGGTTTCCCGGCTCCTCTGAGCGCCGGGATGGCGGCCCGGGACTCCTTGCAGGAAAGTAAACCTGTCAGCCGCGAGAGGTCATTCTGGCTCCGCAGTCCTCAGAAGTCTCGCGGGAAGAGTGCTGGCCCTTGGCGTCGCGGCGCCCGGCGCGGGGTGGGTGGGGCGAGAAAGGTTTCCCGGCTCCTCTGAGCGCCGGGATGGCGGCCCGGGACTCCTTGCAGGAAAGTAAACCTGTCAGCCGCGAGAGGTCATTCTGGCTCCGCAGTCCTCAGAAGTCCCGCGGGAAGAGTGCTGGCCCTTGGCGTCGCGGCGCCCGGCGCGGGGTGGGTGGGGCGAGAAAGGTTTCCCGGCTCCTCTGAGCGCCGGGATGGCGGCCCGGGACTCCTTGCAGGAAAGTAAACCTGTCAGCCGCGAGAGGTCATTCTGGCTCCGCAGTCCTCAGAAGTCCCGCGGGAAGAGTGCTGGCCCTTGGCGTCGCGGGCGCCCGGCGCGGGGTGGGTGGGGCGAGAAAGGTTTCCCCGGCTCCTCTGAGCGCCGGGATGGCGGCCCGGGACTCCTTGCAGGAAAGTAAACCTGTCAGCCGCGAGAGGTCATTCTGGCTCCGCAGTCCTCAGAAGTCCCGCGGGAAGAGTGCTGGCCCTTGGCGTCGCGGGCGCCCGGCGCGGGGGGGGTGGGGCGAGAAAGGTTTCCCCGGCTCCTCTGAGCGCCGGGATGGCGGCCCGGGACTCCTTGCAGGAAAGTAAACCTGTCAGCCGCGAGAGGTCATTCTGGCTCCGCAGTCCTCAGAAGTCCCGCGGGAAGAGTGCTGGCCCTTGGCGTCGCGGGCGCCCGGCGCGGGGTGGGTGGGGCGAGAAAGGTTTCCCGGCTCCTCTGAGCGCCGGGATGGCGGCCCGGGACTCCTTGCAGGAAAGTAAACCTGTCAGCCGCGAGAGGTCATTCTGGCTCCGCAGTCCTCAGAAGTCCCGCGGGAAGAGTGCTGGCCCTTGGCGTCGCGGCGCCCGGCGCGGGGTGGGTGGGGCGAGAAAGGTTTCCCGGCTCCTCTGAGCGCCGGGATGGCGGCCCGGGACTCCTTGCAGGAAAGTAAACCTGTCAGCCGCGAGAGGTCATTCTGGCTCCGCAGTCCTCAGAAGTCTCGCGGGAAGAGTGCTGGCCCTTGGCGTCGCGGGCGCCCGGCGCGGGGTGGGTGGGGCGAGAAAGGTTTCCCGGCTCCTCTGAGCGCCGGGATGGCGGCCCGGGACTCCTTGCAGGAAAGTATACCTCTCGCGGCTGACGTCCGTATGGCGACGCCGTTCGGACGTCAGCCGCGAGAGGTCATTCTGGCTCCGCAGTCCTCAGAAGTCTCGCGGGAAGAGTGCTGGCCCTGGGCGTCGCGGGCGCCCGGCGCGGGGGGGTGGGGCGAGAAAGGTTTCCCGGCTCCTCTGAGCGCCGGGATGGCGGCCCGGGACTCCTTGCAGGAAAGTAAACCTCGCGGCTGACGTCCGAACGGCGACGGCGTTCGGACGTCAGCCGAGAGGTCATTCTGGCTCCGCAGTCCTCAGAAGTCTCGCGGGAAGAGTGCTGGCCCTGGGCGTCGCGGGCGCCCGGCGCGGGGTGGGTGGGGCGAGAAAGGTTTCCCGGCTCCTCTGAGCGCCGGGATGGCGGCCCGGGACTCCTTGCAGGAAGTAACCTTCGCGGCTGACGTCCGAACGGCGACGGCGTTCGGACGTCAGCCGCGAGAGGTCATTCTGGCTCCGCAGTCCTCAGAAGTCTCGCGGGAAGAGTGCTGTCCCTGGGCGTCGCGGGCGCCCGGCTCGGGGTGGGTGGGGCGATAAAGGTTTCCCGGCTCCTCTGAGCGCCGGGATGGCGGCCCGGGACTCCTTGCAGGAGTAACCCGCGGCTGACGTCCGAACGCTGACGTCAGCCGCGAGAGGTCATTCTGGCTCCGCAGTCCTCAGAAGTCTCGCGGGAAGAGTGCTGGCCCTGGGCGTCGCGGGCGCCCGGCGCGGGGTGGGGGGGGCGATAAAGGTTTCCCGGCACCTCTGAGCGCCGGGATGGCGGCCCGGGACTCCTTGCAGGAAAGTAAACCCTCGCGGCTGACGTCCGAACGGCGTCGCCGCGAGAGGTCATTCTGGCTCCGCAGTCCTCAGAAGTCCCGCAGGAAGAGTGCTGGCCCTTGGCGTCGCGGGCGCCCGGCGCGGGGTGGGTGGGGCGAGAAAGGTTTCCCGGCTCCTCTGAGCGCCGGGATGGCGGCCCGGGACTCCTTGCAGGAAAGTAAACCTCCGCGGCTGACGTCCGAACGGCGTCAGCCGCGAGAGGTCATTCTGGCTCCGCAGTCCTCAGAAGTCTCGCGGGAAGAGTGCTGGCCCTGGCGTCGCGGGCGCCCGGCGCGGGGTGGGTGGGGCGAGAAAGGTTTCCCGGCTCCTCTGAGCGCCGGGATGGCGGCCCGGGACTCCTTGCAGGAAAGTAAACCTCTCGCGGCTGACGTCCGAACGGCGTCGCCGCGAGAGGTCATTCTGGCTCCGCAGTCCTCAGAAGTCTCGCGGGAAGAGTGCTGGCCCTGGGCAGCGCGGGCGCCCGGCGCGGGGTGGGTGGGGCGAGAAAGGTTTCCCGGCTCCTCTGAGCGCCGGGATGGCGGCCCGGGACTCCTTGCAGGAAAGTAAACGCCGCTCGGACGTCAGCCGCGAGAGGTCATTCTGGCTCCGCAGTCCTCAGAAGTCTCGCGGGAAGAGTGCTGGCCCTTGGCGTCGCGGCGCCCGGCGCGGGGTGGGTGGGGCGAGAAAGGTTTCCCGGCTCCTCTGAGCGCCGGGATGGCGGCCCGGGACTCCTTGCAGGAAAGTAAACCTCGCGGCTGACGTCCGAACGGCGACGGACGTCAGCCGCGAGAGGTCATTCTGGCTCCGCAGTCCTCAGAAGTCTCGCGGGAAGAGTGCTGGCCCTGGGCGTCGCGGGCGCCCGGCGCGTGTTGGGTGGGGCGAGAAAGGTTTCCCGGCTCCTCTGAGCGCCGGGATGGTGGCCCGGGACTCCTTGCAGGAAAGTAAACGGCGTCTCGGACGTCAGCCGCGAGAGGTTTACCTTCCTGCAAGGAGTCCCGGGCTGCCATCCCGGCGCTCAGAGGAGCCGGGAAACGCCGTTCGGACGTCAGCCGCGAGAGGTCATTGTGGCTCCGCAGTCCTCAGAAGTCTCGCGGGAAGAGTGCTGGCCCTTGGCGTCGCGGGCGCCCGGCGCGGGGTGGGTGGGGCGAGAAAGGTTTCCCGGCTCCTCTGAGCGCCGGGATGGCGGCCCGGGACTCCTTGCAGGAAAGTAAACCTGTCAGCCGCGAGAGGTCATTCTGGCTCCGCAGTCCTCAGAAGTCCCGCGGGAAGAGTGCTGGCCCTTGGCGTCGCGGGCGCCCGGCGCGGGGTGGGTGGGGCGAGAAAGGTTTCCCGGCTCCTCTGAGCGCCGGGATGGCGGCCCGGGACTCCTTGCAGGAAAGTAAACCTGTCAGCCGCGAGAGGTCATTCTGGCTCCGCAGTCCTCAGAAGTCCCGCGGGAAGAGTGCTGGCCCTTGGCGTCGCGGGCGCCCGGCGCGGGGGGGTGGGGCGAGAAAGGTTTCCCGGCTCCTCTGAGCGCCGGGATGGCGGCCCGGGACTCCTTGCAGGAAAGCTAAACCTGTCAGCCGCGAGAGGTCATTCTGGCTCCGCAGTCCTCAGAAGTCCCGCGGGAAGAGTGCTGGCCCTTGGCGTCGCGGGCGCCCGGCGCGGGGGGGTGGGGCGAGAAAGGTTTCCCGGCTCCTCTGAGCGCCGGGATGGCGGCCCGGGACTCCTTGCAGGAAAGTAAACCTGTCAGCCGCGAGAGGTCATTCTGGCTCCGCAGTCCTCAGAAGTCTCGCGGGAAGAGTGCTGGCCCTTGGCGTCGCGGGCGCCCGGCGCGGGGTGGGTGGGGCGAGAAAGGTTTCCCGGCTCCTCTGAGCGCCGGGATGGCGGCCCGGGACTCCTTGCAGGAAAGTAAACCTGTCAGCCGCGAGAGGTCATTCTGGCTCCGCAGTCCTCAGAAGTCTCGCGGGAAGAGTGCTGGCCCTTGGCGTCGCGGGCGCCCGGCGCGGGTTGGGTGGGGCGAGAAAGGTTTCCCGGCTCCTCTGAGCGCCGGGATGGCGGCCCGGGACTCCTTGCAGGAAAGTAAACCTGTCAGCCGCGAGAGGTCATTCTGGCTCCGCAGTCCTCAGAAGTCCCGCGGGAAGAGTGCTGGCCCTTGGCGTCGCGGCGCCCGGCGCGGGGTGGGTGGGGCGAGAAAGGTTTCCCGGCTCCTCTGAGCGCCGGGATGGCGGCCCGGGACTCCTTGCAGGAAAGTAAACCTGTCAGCCGCGAGAGGTCATTCTGGCTCCGCAGTCCTCAGAAGTCTCGCGGGAAGAGTGCTGGCCCTGGCGTCGCGGGCGCCCGGCGCGGGGTGGGTGGGGCGAGAAAGGTTTCCCGGCTCCTCTGAGCGCCGGGATGGCGGCCCGGGACTCCTTGCAGGAAAGTAAACCTGTCAGCCGCGAGAGGTCATTCTGGCTCCGCAGTCCTCAGAAGTCCCGCGGGAAGAGTGCTGGCCCTTGGCGTCGCGGCGCCCGGCGCGGGGGGGTGGGGCGAGAAAGGTTTCCCGGCTCCTCTGAGCGCCGGGATGGCGGCCCGGGACTCCTTGCAGGAAAGTAAACCTGTCAGCCGCGAGAGGTCATTCTGGCTCCGCAGTCCTCAGAAGTCCCGCGGGAAGAGTGCTGGCCCTTGGCGTCGCGGGCGCCCGGCGCGGGGTGGGTGGGGCGAGAAAGGTTTCCCGGCTCCTCTGAGCGCCGGGATGGCGGCCCGGGACTCCTTGCAGGAAAGTAAACCTGTCAGCCGCGAGAGGTCATTCTGGCTCCGCAGTCCTCAGAAGTCCCGCGGGAAGAGTGCTGGCCCTTGGCGTCGCGGGCGCCCGGCGCGGGGGGTGGGGCGAGAAAGGCTTCCCGGCTCCTCTGAGCGCCGGGATGGCGGCCCGGGACTCCTTGCAGGAAAGTAAACCTGTCAGCCGCGAGAGGTCATTCTGGCTCCGCAGTCCTCAGAAGTCCCGCGGGAAGAGTGCTGGCCCTTGGCGTCGCGGGCGCCCGGCGCGGGGTGGGTGGGGCGAGAAAGGTTTCCCCGGCTCCTCTGAGCGCCGGGATGGCGGCCCGGGACTCCTTGCAGGAAAGTAAACCTGTCAGCCGCGAGAGGTCATTCTGGCTCCGCAGTCCTCAGAAGTCCCGCGGGAAGAGTGCTGGCCCTTGGCGTCGCGGGCGCCCGGCGCGGGGTGGGTGGGGCGAGAAAGGTTTCCCGGCTCCTCTGAGCGCCGGGATGGCGGCCCGGGACTCCTTGCAGGAAAGTAAACCTGTCAGCCGCGAGAGGTCATTCTGGCTCCGCAGTCCTCAGAAGTCCCGCGGGAAGAGTGCTGGCCCTTGGCGTCGCGGGCGCCCGGCGCGGGGTGGGTGGGGCGAGAAAGGTTTCCCGGCTCCTCTGAGCGCCGGGATGGCGGCCCGGGACTCCTTGCAGGAAAGTAAACCTGTCAGCCGCGAGAGGTCATTCTGGCTCCGCAGTCCTCAGAAGTCCCGCGGGAAGAGTGCTGGCCCTTGGCGTCGCGGGCGCCCGGCGCGGGGGGGTGGGGCGAGAAAGGTTTCCCGGCTCCTCTGAGCGCCGGGATGGCGGCCCGGGACTCCTTGCAGGAAAGTAAACCTGTCAGCCGCGAGAGGTCATTCTGGCTCCGCAGTCCTCAGAAGTCCCGCGGGAAGAGTGCTGGCCCTTGGCGTCGCGGGCGCCCGGCGCGGGGGGGTGGGGCGAGAAAGGTTTCCCGGCTCCTCTGAGCGCCGGGATGGCGGCCCGGGACTCCTTGCAGGAAAGTAAACCTGTCAGCCGCGAGAGGTCATTCTGGCTCCGCAGTCCTCAGAAGTCCCGCGGGAAGAGTGCTGGCCCTTGGCGTCGCGGGCGCCCGGCGCGGGGTGGGTGGGGCGAGAAAGGTTTCCCGGCTCCTCTGAGCGCCGGGATGGCGGCCCGGGACTCCTTGCAGGAAAGTAAACCTGTCAGCCGCGAGAGGTCATTCTGGCTCCGCAGTCCTCAGAAGTCCCGCGGGAAGAGTGCTGGCCCTTGGCGTCGCGGGCGCCCGGCGCGGGGGGGTGGGGCGAGAAAGGTTTCCCGGCTCCTCTGAGCGCCGGGATGGCGGCCCGGGACTCCTTGCAGGAAAGTAAACCTGTCAGCCGCGAGAGGTCATTCTGGCTCCGCAGTCCTCAGAAGTCCCGCGGGAAGAGTGCTGGCCCTTGGCGTCGCGGCGCCCGGCGCGGGGTGGGTGGGGCGAGAAAGGTTTCCCGGCTCCTCTGAGCGCCGGGATGGCGGCCCGGGACTCCTTGCAGGAGTATACCTCGCGGCTGACGTCCGTATGGCGACGCCGTTCGGACGTCAGCCGCGAGAGGTCATTCTGGCTCCGCAGTCCTCAGAAGTCTCGCGGGAAGAGTGCTGGCCCTGGGCGTCGCGGGCGCCCGGCGCGGGGGGGTGGGGCGAGAAAGGTTTCCCAGCTCCTCTGAGCGCCGGGATGGCGGCCCGGGACTCCTTGCAGGAAAGTAAACCTCTCGCTGACGTCCGAACGGCGACGGCGTTCGGACGTCAGCCGCGAGAGGTCATTCTGGCTCCGCAGTCCTCAGAAGTCTCGCGGGAAGAGTGCTGGCCCTGGGCGTCGCGGCGCCCGGCGCGGGGTGGGTGGGGCGAGAAAGGTTTCCCGGCTCCTCTGAGCGCCGGGATGGCGGCCCGGGACTCCTTGCAGGAAAGTAAACCTCTCGCGGCTGACGTCCGAACGGCGACGGCGTTCGGACGTCAGCCGAGAGAGGTCATTCTGGCTCCGCAGTCCTCAGAAGTCTCGCGGGAAGAGTGCTGGCCCTGGGCGTCGCGGGCGCCCGGCGCGGGGTGGGTGGGGCGAGAAAGGTTTCCCCGGCTCCTCTGAGCGCCGGGATGGCGGCCCGGGACTCCTTGCAGGAAAGTAAACCTCTCGCGGCTGACGTCGCAACGGCGACGGCGTTCGGACGTCAGCCGCGAGAGGTCATTCTGGCTCCGCAGTCCTCAGAAGTCTCGCGGGAAGAGTGCTGGCCCTGGGCGTCGCGGGCGCCCGGCGCGGGGTGGGTGGGGCGAGAAAGGTTTCCCGGCTCCTCTGAGCGCCGGGATGGCGGCCCGGGACTCCTTGCAGGAAAGTAAACCTCTCGCGGCTGACGTCCGAACGACGGACGTCAGCCGCGAGAGGTCATTCTGGCTCCGCAGTCCTCAGAAGTCTCGCGGGAAGAGTGCTGGCCCTGGGCGTCGCGGGCGCCCGGCGCGGGGTGGGTGGGGCGAGAAAGGTTTCCCGGCTCCTCTGAGCGCCGGGATGGCGGCCCGGGACTCCTTGCAGGAGAAACCCTCGCGGCTGACGTCCGAACGGCTGTCAGCCGCGAGAGGTCATTCTGGCTCCGCAGTCCTCAGAAGTCTCGCGGGAAGAGTGCTGGCCCTTGGCGTCGCGGGCGCCCGGCGCGGGGTGGGTGGGGCGAGAAAGGTTTCCCGGCTCCTCTGAGCGCCGGGATGGCGGCCCGGGACTCCTTGCAGGAAAGTAAACCCTCGCGGCTGACGTCCGAACGGCGACGGACGTCAGCCGCGAGAGGTCATTCTGGCTCCGCAGTCCTCAGAAGTCTCGCGGGAAGAGTGCTGGCCCTGGGCGTCGCGGGCGCCCGGCGCGGGTTGGGTGGGGCGAGAAAGGTTTCCCGGCTCCTCTGAGCGCCGGGATGGCGGCCCGGGACTCCTTGCAGGAAAGTAAACGGCGTTCGGACGTCAGCCGCGAGAGGTCATTCTGGCTCCGCAGTCCTCAGAAGTCTCGCGGGAAGAGTGCTGGCCCTTGGCGTCGCGGGCGCCCGGCGCGGGGTGGGTGGGGCGAGAAAGGTTTCCCGGCTCCTCTGAGCGCCGGGATGGCGGCCCGGGACTCCTTGCAGGAAAGTAAACCTCGCGGCTGACGTCCGACGCGTCGCGAGAGGTCATTCTGGCTCCGCAGTCCTCAGAAGTCCCGCGGGAAGAGTGCTGGCCCTTGGCGTCGCGGGCGCCCGGCGCGGGGTGGGTAGGGCGAGAAAGGTTTCCCGGCTCCTCTGAGCGCCGGGATGGCGGCCCGGGACTCCTTGCAGGAAAGTAAACCTGTCAGCCGCGAGAGGTCATTCTGGCTCCGCAGTCCTCAGAAGTCCCGCGGGAAGAGTGCTGGCCCTTGGCGTCGCGGCGCCCGGCGCGGGGGGGTGGGGCGAGAAAGGTTTCCCGGCTCCTCTGAGCGCCGGGATGGCGGCCCGGGACTCCTTGCAGGAAAGTAAACCTGTCAGCCGCGAGAGGTCATTCTGGCTCCGCAGTCCTCAGAAGTCCCGCGGGAAGAGTGCTGGCCCTTGGCGTCGCGGGCGCCCGGCGCGGGGGGTGGGGCGAGAAAGGTTTCCCGGCTCCTCTGAGCGCCGGGATGGCGGCCCGGGACTCCTTGCAGGAAAGTAAACCTGTCAGCCGCCAGAGGTCATTCTGGCTCCGCAGTCCTCAGAAGTCCCGCGGGAAGAGTGCTGGCCCTTGGCGTCGCGGGCGCCCGGCGCGGGGGGGTGGGGCGAGAAAGGTTTCCCGGCTCCTCTGAGCGCCGGGATGGCGGCCCGGGACTCCTTGCAGGAAAGTAAACCTGTCAGCCGCGAGAGGTCATTCTGGCTCCGCAGTCCTCAGAAGTCCCGCGGGAAGAGTGCTGGCCCTTGGCGTCGCGGGCGCCCGGCGCGGGGTGGGTGGGGCGAGAAAGGTTTCCCGGCTCCTCTGAGCGCCGGGATGGCGGCCCGGGACTCCTTGCAGGAAAGTAAACCTGTCAGCCGCGAGAGGTCATTCTGGCTCCGCAGTCCTCAGAAGTCCCGCGGGAAGAGTGCTGGCCCTTGGCGTCGCGGGCGCCCGGCGCGGGGTGGGTGGGGCGAGAAAGTTTTCCCGGCTCCTCTGAGCGCCGGGATGGCGGCCCGGGACTCCTTGCAGGAAAGTAAACCTGTCAGCCGCGAGAGGTCATTCTGGCTCCGCAGTCCTCAGAAGTCCCGCGGGAAGAGTGCTGGCCCTTGGCGTCGCGGGCGCCCGGCGCGGGGTGGGTGGGGCGAGAAAGGTTTCCCGGCTCCTCTGAGCGCCGGGATGGCGGCCCGGGACTCCTTGCAGGAAAGTAAACCTGTCAGCCGCGAGAGGTCATTCTGGCTCCGCAGTCCTCAGAAGTCCCGCGGGAAGAGTGCTGGCCCTTGGCGTCGCGGGCGCCCGGCGCGGGGTGGGTGGGGCGAGAAAGGTTTCCCGGCTCCTCTGAGCGCCGGGATGGCGGCCCGGACTCCTTGCAGGAAAGTAAACCTGTCAGCCGCCAGAGGTCATTCTGGCTCCGCAGTCCTCAGAAGTCCCGCGGGAAGAGTGCTGGCCCTTGGCGTCGCGGCGCCCGGCGCGGGGTGGGTGTGGCGAGAAAGGTTTCCCGGCTCCTCTGAGCGCCGGGATGGCGGCCCGGGACTCCTTGCAGGAAAGTAAACCTGTCAGCCGCGAGAGGTCATTCTGGCTCCGCAGTCCTCAGAAGTCCCGCGGGAAGAGTGCTGGCCCTTGGCGTCGCGGGCGCCCGGCGCGGGGGGGTGGGGCGAGAAAGGTTTCCCGGCTCCTCTGAGCGCCGGGATGGCGGCCCGGGACTCCTTGCAGGAAAGTAAACCTGTCAGCCGCGAGAGGTCATTCTGGCTCCGCAGTCCTCAGAAGTCCCGCGGGAAGAGTGCTGGCCCTTGGCGTCGCGGGCGCCCGGCGCGGGGTGGGTGGGGCGAGAAAGGTTTCCCGGCTCCTCTGAGCGCCGGGATGGCGGCCCGGGACTCCTTGCAGGAAAGTAAACCTGTCAGCCGCGAGAGGTCATTCTGGCTCCGCAGTCCTCAGAAGTCCCGCGGGAAGAGTGCTGGCCCTTGGCGTCGCGGGCGCCCGGCGCGGGGTGGGTGGGGCGAGAAAGGTTTCCCGGCTCCTCTGAGCGCCGGGATGGCGGCCCGGGACTCCTTGCAGGAAAGTAAACCTGTCAGCCGCCAGAGGTCATTCTGGCTCCGCAGTCCTCAGAAGTCCCGCGGGAAGAGTGCTGGCCCTTGGCGTCGCGGGCGCCCGGCGCGGGGTGGGTGGGGCGAGAAAGGTTTCCCGGCTCCTCTGAGCGCCGGGATGGCGGCCCGGGACTCCTTGCAGGAAAGTAAACCTGTCAGCCGCGAGAGGTCATTCTGGCTCCGCAGTCCTCAGAAGTCTCGCGGGAAGAGTGCTGGCCCTTGGCGTCGCGGGCGCCCGGCGCGGGGTGGGTGGGGCGAGAAAGGTTTCCCGGCTCCTCTGAGCGCCGGGATGGCGGCCCGGGACTCCTTGCAGGAAAGTAAACCTGTCAGCCGCCAGAGGTCATTCTGGCTCCGCAGTCCTCAGAAGTCCCGCGGGAAGAGTGTTGGCCCTTGGCGTCGCGGGCGCCCGGCGCGGGGTGGGTGGGGCGAGAAAGGTTTCCCGGCTCCTCTGAGCGCCGGGATGGCGGCCCGGGACTCCTTGCAGGAAAGTAAACCTGTCAGCCGCGAGAGGTCATTCTGGCTCCGCAGTCCTCAGAAGTCCCGCGGGAAGAGTGCTGGCCCTTGGCGTCGCGGGCGCCCGGCGCGGGGTGGGTGGGGCGAGAAAGGTTTCCCGGCTCCTCTGAGCGCCGGGATGGCGGCCCGGGACTCCTTGCAGGAAAGTAAACCTGTCAGCCGCGAGAGGTCATTCTGGCTCCGCAGTCCTCAGAAGTCCCGCGGGAAGAGTGCTGGCCCTTGGCGTCGCGGGCGCCCGGCGCGGGGTGGGTGGGGCGAGAAAGGTTTCCCGGCTCCTCTGAGCGCCGGGATGGCGGCCCCGGACTCCTTGCAGGAAAGTAACCCTGTCAGCCGCGAGAGGTCATTCTGGCTCCGCAGTCCTCAGAAGTCCCGCGGGAAGAGTGCTGGCCCTTGGCGTCGCGGGCGCCCGGCGCGGGGTGGGTGGGGCGAGAAAGGTTTCCCGGCTCCTGAGCGCCGGGATGGCGGCCCGGGACTCCTTGCAGGAAAGTAAACCTGTCAGCCGCCAGAGGTCATTCTGGCTCCGCAGTCCTCAGAAGTCCCGCGGGAAGAGTGCTGGCCCTTGGCGTCGCGGGCGCCCGGCGCGGGGTGGGTGTGGCGAGAAAGGTTTCCCGGCTCCTCTGAGCGCCGGGATGGCGGCCCGGGACTCCTTGCAGGAAAGTAAACCTGTCAGCCGCGAGAGGTCATTCTGGCTCCGCAGTCCTCAGAAGTCCCGCGGGAAGAGTGCTGGCCCTTGGCGTCGCGGGCGCCCGGCTGGGGGGGGTGGGGCGAGAAAGGTTTCCCGGCTCCTCTGAGCGCCGGGATGGCGGCCCGGGACTCCTTGCAGGAAAGTAAACCTGTCAGCCGCGAGAGGTCATTCTGGCTCCGCAGTCCTCAGAAGTCCCGCGGGAAGAGTGCTGGCCCTTGGCGTCGCGGGCGCCCGGCGCGGGGTGGGTGGGGCGAGAAAGGTTTCCCGGCTCCTCTGAGCGCCGGGATGGCGGCCCGGGACTCCTTGCAGGAAAGTAAACCTGTCAGCCGCGAGAGGTCATTCTGGCTCCGCAGTCCTCAGAAGTCCCGCG
The DNA here is from genome assembly GCA_029375565.1 of Gekko gecko. NCBI lineage: Eukaryota > Metazoa > Chordata > Lepidosauria > Squamata > Gekkonidae > Gekko > Gekko gecko. Next base: position 3,594,909 of record JAPDNY010000002.1, on the reverse strand, counting down.
GGAAGAGTGCTGGCCCTTGGCGTCGCGGGCGCCCGGCGCGGGGTGGGTGGGGCGAGAAAGGTTTCCCGGCTCCTCTGAGCGCCGGGATGGCGGCCCGGGACTCCTTGCAGGAAAGTAAACCTGTCAGCCGCCAGAGGTCATTCTGGCTCCGCAGTCCTCAGAAGTCCCGCGGGAAGAGTGTTGGCCCTTGGCGTCGCGGGCGCCCGGCGCGGGGTGGGTGGGGCGAGAAAGGTTTCCCGGCTCCTCTGAGCGCCGGGATGGCGGCCCGGGACTCCTTGCAGGAAAGTAAACCTGTCAGCCGCGAGAGGTCATTCTGGCTCCGCAGTCCTCAGAAGTCTCGCGGGAAGAGTGCTGGCCCTTGGCGTCGCGGGCGCCCGGCGCGGGGTGGGTGGGGCGAGAAAGGTTTCCCGGCTCCTCTGAGCGCCGGGATGGCGGCCCGGGACTCCTTGCAGGAAAGTAAACCTCTCGCGGCTGACGAGATGCAAAACCCCCGAGGATCCGTGAGGATCCGTGCTTATGAAGGATGTTTTTGCAGAATGGTGTTGCCACGAAGCCATGGATCCATGATTTTTGTAGTACAGGCTGTTGCCATGGACATGTTTTGTGATTTGATGGTGTGTTTGGGGCGTCCTAATGCAAAAACCCCGAGGATCCGTGAGGATCCGTGCTCTCGAACAGTGTTTTTGTTGATGGTGTTGCCACGAAGCCGTGGATCCATGATTTTTGTAGTACTGGCTGTTGCCTTTGACATGTTTTGTGATTTGATGGTGTGTTTGGGGCATCCTAATGCAAAATCCCCGAGGATCCGTGAGGATCCGAGCTCTAGAACCCTGTTTTTGCAGAATTCTGTTGCCACAAAGCCGTGGATCCATGACTTTCGTGGTGCAAGCTGTTGTCAGGGACATGTTATGTGACTTGATGGTGTGTTTGGGGTAACCCACTGCAAAAACCCCGAGGATCCATGAGGATCCGTGCTTCAGAATGATGTTTTTGTTGATGGTGTTGCCACGAAGCCATGGATCCAGGACATTTGTGGTGCAAGCTGTTGCCATGGACATGTTTTGTGATCTGATGGTGTGTTTGGGTCGTCCTAATGCAAAATCCCTGAGGATCCGTGAGGATCCGTGAGAATCCGTGCTCTCGAACAGTGTTTTTTTTATGGTGTTGCCATGAAGCTGTGGATCCATGATTTTTGTAGTACAGGCTGTTGCCGTGGACATGTTTTGTGATTTGATGGTGTGTTAGGGGCGTCCTAATGCAAAAACCCCAAGGATCCGTGAGGATCCGTGCTCTCAGATAGTGTTTTTGTTGATGGTGTTGCCACGAAGCCCTGGATCCATGATTTTTGTAGTACAGGCTGTTGCCATGGACATGTTTTGTGATTTGATGGTGTGTTTGGGGCGTCCTAATGCAAAAACTCGAGGATCCATGAGGATCCGTGCTTTGGAACCATGTTTTTGCAGTTTTGTGGTGCCACGAATTCGTGGGGGCATGATTTTTGGAGCGCTGCCTATAGTCTAAGACATGGTCTACAGTATGATGTTGGTTTTATTTCATTTCAGCGTAAAAATCATATGAATTCATGAGGATCCGTGCTTTGGAATCATGTTTTTGCACCGCTGTAGCGCCACGAATCCGTGGGTGCGTGATTTTTGTGGTCCCGCCTGTAGACTAACACATGGCCTACAATATGATGGTGGTTTTATTTCATTTCAATGTAAAAATCATATGAATTCATGAGGATCATGAGGATCCATGTAGATCCGACTTTTACCTTTTTCCGACATGAGCAGTCGACTATCGATATGAACACTATGAGCAGGATATATATATATTTTTTTTACAAATTTTGGAAATGTCTGAAAACAGGCCCTGCAGCTGCCTTTTCCACACCATGGAGCACGTGCAGTTGACTCCACCCTGAAGCTGCTCCGTCTCGCAGAGGAGAAGAAGGTCAGAAGAGCCCTGCTGGATCGGACCAGGGAGGGTCCAGCTAGTCCGGCATCCTGGCTTCTCACACAGGGGCCAGCCAGTTCCTCTGGAGGAGGGCCAGCAACAGGGCAGACCAGGGAGGGTCCAGCTGGTCCAGCATCCTGGCTTCTCACACAAGGGCCAGCCAGTTCCTCTGGAGGAGGGCCAGCAACAGAGCAGAGAGGGCCAACCAGTTCATTGAGCCTCAGAAGAGCCCTGCTGGGTCAGACCAGGGAGGGCCCATCCAGTCCAGCCTTGCCCCACTGAGGTTCCCTCTCCACCCCAGGCTCCACCCCCAAATCTCCAGGAGTTCCCCAGCCGGGAGCTGGCAACCTCACCCCCCATCCCCCTCCGGCGACCAAGGTGGACCGGGGAAGCCCGTTTTCGGAGCCTGTGACTGAAGAACCTCAACATTTCACACTGAAAAACCTTCCGCTTACGGGTTGCAGCAGGGAGTGGGTCCCCTGTGGAAGGCAGCCCTGTCCGGAATCCCCTCCCGTTTCTGGGATTTCAGGAGGCATTTTGAAGGGCGGTTTTACAACCCTGATAAGGACTAGAAACTTAGAAGAAAAGCTTTGCATTTCTTGTCCTGGCGAATACAGTCAGATATCAAGTAGGGCTGTCCAGGTTGGGAACAAGAACTTCTTCCTCTTCCTCTTCCTCCTCCTCCTCCTCCTCTCCTTCTTCCTCTTCTTCGCCTTCTCCTCGTTCCCCTCCTCCTTTACCCCGGCTAAGGGGTCGAGTCATGCCCATGGCCACCCGGCCACGGGAACGTCTTCGGACAGCGCTGGCTCTTCGGCTTGGAAACGGGAGATGAGCGCAGCGCCCCCAGAGTCGGATTCGACGGGCTTTCCGGCAAGGGACGCCGAGTGCCGTGCCGCCTCATGCACGAGTCCCGCCGCCCTCCCTTTTTTCCTCTCTGCAAAACGGGCACCGCCCGAAGGGCTAAAGAGAGCGAGATCCGCAGTCCTAGAGAGGCCCATGGGGGGGGGGAAGGGAGGTGGGTTTGCACGGGGGGCGCATTTCCTCCCCCCCCTCCTCCTCCTCCTCCTCCTCCGCCTCCGGACCGGCCTCTACTCGGGGGGCTGGAGGGACCCTGGTGAGCTCCACGGGGCTGGGGGGGGGCTGCAATGCAGGAGGAGGAGGGGGAGCACCGAGGGGGGGCGGGAGGAAGGAGCGCGGCCGCCAGGGTGCCCTCTAAGCCGAGCGAGTGTGAGCCAGCTCACAGTGGTTTAGCCTCCAGCTCTCACAGCTCCGTCTCCGCTCAGGCTCCGGAAGAGCAAACTTGATTCACGTAGCAGCCGAATCGCCGCTCGCAGCTTCCAGGCCGGGAGCCCCCCGAGTGTCCTTTTTGCTCGCAAGACCCCGCGCAGTGGCACCCGCCCCCCCCAGTTCCCCCCCCGCCCCCCTTTGCCCTTCCTCCCCGCCCGCGCCCCCGCCCCGCGGAGAGCCGCCTGTCCCCTTCGTGCAGAGCCACATCGAGGTTCCCGCGGCCGACTTTGGTGCAGGATCCGCATTCGGCGCCTTGGGAGACCGGGGGAAGTTCGAGTGGCTTCCCGTCCCAGGGGCACATTTTGGAGGGGGTGGGGGGGAGCGGCGGCTTAGAGTGAGATAGAAGGGGGGGAGAAGGAGGAAGGAGATCCTGGAGGGGGGCTGGCGGAGGTGTGGGGGGCAGGAGCGCCCACCTGGAGCCTGGCAACCCATCCCCACAGGTGGACCTCCTGATGGCACCCCTGGTATTTTTGGCCATTGTGTCACCCAGAGAGTGTTGGACTGGAAGGGCCCTTGGCCGATCCAACATGGGCTTCTCTTATGTTCCTATATGAACTCTCGGTCTGGGGCAAGGGAGGCTCTGTCTTCTTGGTGCTTGGGAGGGGTCAACAGTGGGAGGGCTTCTAGTGTCCTGGCCCCACTGCTGGACACCTAGTAATTTTGGCCACTGTGTGACACAGAATGTGTTGGACTGGATGGGCCACTGGCCTGATCCAACATGGGCTTCTCTTACGTTCTTATGTTCAGTTCGTGTGCAGAAGAAAAGATTCACAGCTGCCTGTGTGACTAGAAGGAGCACTTTCCACCCTCTGGGGTTTGGAGTAGAGCAAGACAGGTGGTGTTACAGAGAAGTGCACAGGCAGAAAGTGGAGCCCCGGTTCTAGGGTTCCGCTGTTTTTAAGCAGTGGTTTTTAAAATGTGCACCATGGTAGCAAGGCTGTTTTTTCTGTTGTTGTTCAGTTCATAAGTAGGTTATAACATGTTTCTGAAACGCTGGGATCCTTAATAAGTTTGCGCCCCCTAGTCAGACCCCGACAGGGGGAACAGTCTCTGGACAGAACAGATAAGAATACCAGGCGGGGTATTCCGGCAGCTGCACCATTTTTAGAATAGCCAGAGCCGCCCTGTACAATATATTAAAAACACATTCCTCCCCTGTAGTTTCATGGATGGAAAGGTTTTCAGATATACTGCCTCTGGCTGAGGAAGCTCTCCTATGCTTTATCAGGGTTGTGCTGTAGGGGTATGACCAAATGAAATTCAGTATTTTGGAGTCAAACTGAATTAACCAGGGGTCCTTGACCACTTTGTGGTCAAACACACAATCTGTGGTGTTTTTTGTGAAATTTAAAATGTTTGCAGAAAGAGGCTTTTGCAGAAAAGTTAAAAGCAGGCGGGAGTATTAAACACTCATAGCTGACTTTGTTTAGTTCTGGTTTCCTAACTTTTAATACACCTGTTAGTTTGCTGTAGCCAAAGAAGCTTTTGGGTGAAACAGAGATCTCTTCAAACCATTTTTATATATATATGTTAAAATGCCATTTACTGCCATTTCCTTCCCCTGGAGAAGGAAATGGCAACCCACTCCAGTATCTTTGCCAAGAAAACCCCATGGACAGTAACAAAAGGCTAAAAGATATGACGCCGGAAGATGAGCCCCTCAGGTCGGAAGGTGTCCAGTATGCTACTGAGGAAGAGCAGAGGGCAAGTACGAGTAACCCCAGAAAGAGTGAAGCGGCTGGGCCAAAGCCGAAAGGACGCTCAGTTGTGGATGTGTCTGACGGTGAAAGGAAAGTTCGATGCTGCAAAGAAGAATACTGCATAGGAACCTGGAATGTAAGATCTATGAATCAAGGTAAGCTTGACGTGGTCAAAAATGAGATGGCAAGAATGAACATCGACATCTTGGGAATCAGTGAACTAAAGTGGACAGGAATGGGCGAATTTAACTCAGAAGACCATTATATCTACTACTGTGGCCAGGAATCCCGTAGAAAAAATGGTGTGGCCTTTATAGTCAACAAGAGAGTGAGAAAGGCAGTATTGGGATACAATCTCAAAAATGACAGAATGATCTCGGTCCGAATCCAAGGCAATCCATTCAATATCACAGTAATCCAAGTCTATGCCCGAACCACTGCTGCAGAAGAGGCTGAAGTGGACCAGTTCTACGAAGACCTACAACAGCTCGTAGAACTAACACCAAAAAATGATGTCCTCATCATCATAGGGGACTGGAATGCTAAAGTAGAAAATCAAAAGGTAACCGGAATAACAGACAAGTTTGGCCTTGGAGAACAAAATGAAGCAGGGCAAAGGCTAACAGAGTTTTGTCAAGAGAACATGCTGGTCATAGCAAACACCCTTTTCCAACAACCTAAGAGGCGTCTCTACACATGGACATCACCAGATGGGCAACACCGAAATCAGATTGACTATATAATTTGCAGTCAAAGATGGAGAAGCTCTATCCAGTCAGTAAAAACAAGACCTGGAGCTGACTGTGGCTCAGATCATGAGCTACTCATTGCAAAATTCAGACTTAAATTGAAGAAAGTTGGGAAAACCACAAGGCCATTCAGATTTGACCTAGATCGCATCCCCGATGAATATACAGTAGAGGTGAAGAATAGGTTTAAGGGACTAGATTTGATAGACAGAGTACCTGAAGAACTATGGACAGAGGTCCGTGACATTGTAAAGGAGGCAGCACTCACCGCCATCCCAAAGAAAAAGAAATGCAAAAAAGCAAAGTGGCTGTCTGATGAGGCTTTACACATAGCAGAGGAAAGAAGGAAAGCTAAAGGCAATGGGGAAAAGGAAAGATTTGCCCAACTGAATGCAGATTTCCAGAGAACAGCAAGGAGAGATAAGGAGGCTTTCCTGAATGAACAATGCAAAGTAATAGAGGAAAACAATAGATTGGGAAGGACTAGAGATCTCTTCAAGAAAATCGGAGAAATCAAGGGAACGTTCCATGCAAAGCTGGCCATGATAAAGGACAAAAACGGTAGGGACCTAACAGAAGCAGAAGAGATTAGGAAAAGATGGCAAGAATACACAGAAGAACTATACAAGAAGGACCTCGATGTCCTTGACAACCACGATGGTATAATCACTGACCTTGAGCCAGACATCCTGGAAAGCGAAGTTAAATGGGCCTTAGAAAGCATTACTAACAACAAAGCTAGTGGAGGTGATGGTATCCCAGCTGAGTTATTCAAAGTCTTAAAAGAAGATGCTGTTAAAGTGCTGCACTCAATTTGCCAACAAATTTGGAAAACACAACAGTGGCCACAGATTGGAAAAGGTCAGTTTACATTCCAATCCCAAAGAAGGGAAACGTCAAGGAATGTTCAAGCTATCGCACAATTGCACTCATTTCACACGCTAGCAAGGTCATGCTCAAAATCCTACAAGCTAGGCTCCAACAGTACGTGGATAGAGAACTGCCAGAAGTACAAGCTGGGTTTCGAAGAGGTAGAGGAACTAGAGATCAAATTGCCAACATTCGCTGGATTATGGAGAAAGCAAGAGAATACCAGAAAAACATCTACTTCTGCTTCATTGACTATGCTAAAGCCTTTGATTGTGTGGATCACAATAAATTATGGCAGGTTCTTAAAGAGATGGGAGTACCAGACCACCTCATATGTCTCCTGAGAAACCTGTATAAGAGTCAAGAAGCAACAGTTAGAACCGGATATGGAACAACTGATTGGTTTAGCATAGGAAAAGGAGTACGACAAGGATGTATATTGTCACCTTGCTTATTTAATTTATATGCAGAGTACATCATGCGAAATGCTGGCCTGGATGAATCACAAGCTGGAGTTAAGATTGCTGGGGAAAAGATCAATAACCTCAGATATGCAGACGATACCACTCTGATGGCAGAAAGTGAAGAGGACCTAAAGAGCCTCTTGCTGAGGATGAAAGAGGAGAGTGCAAAAGTGGGCTTGAAGCTCAACATCAAAAAAACTAAGATCATGGCATCTGGCCCCATCACTCCTTGGCAAATAGAAGGGGAAGTCGTAGAAGTAGTGACAGACTTCACGTTCCTAGGATCCCAGATCACTGCAGATGGTGACTGCAGCCATGAAATTAAAAGACACCTGCTCCTTGGGAGGAAAGCGATGGCAAACCTAAACAGCATGATAAAAAGCAGAGACATCACCCTGCCAACAAAAGTCCGCATGGTCAAAGCAATGGTATTCCCCGTAGTAATGTATGGCTGTGAGAGTTGGACTATAAGGAAGGCCGAGCGCCGAAGAATAGATTCTTTTGAACTATGGTGCTGGAGAAGACTCTTGAGAGTCCCTTGGACTGCAAGGAGATCAAATCAGTCAATCCTAAAAGAAATCAACCCTGACTGTTCCCTGGAAGGCCAGATCCTGAAGCTGAAGCTCAAATACTTTGGCCACCAAATGAGAAGGGAGCCCTCACTGGAGAAGACCCTGATGCTGGGAAAGATTGAAGGTCAAAGAAGAAGGGGACGGCAAAGAATGAGATGGTTAGACAATGTCATCGACGCAACGAACATGAAATTGAGCAAACTTCAGCGGACAGCGGAAGACAGGAGGGCCTGGCGTAATCTGGTCCATGGGGTCGCAAAGAGTCGGACTCGACTGTGCGACTAAACAACAACAAAAATGTTAAAATGTAAATCTCACCTCAGTTTGAAACCGTGTTTCTTAAAGGCAGCAGCACCTCTGGCCAGAATAGATAAGCACCCCCCAAGAAAAGAAAAGACAATGCCCATTCCCATTTTTTCAGAGGTGTGAGCCCATTTTCTACACTTCTAAAACTGTGGAAAGTGGAATCAGAGAATGTTGGAGTTGGAAGGGACCTTGGAGGGCATCTAGTCCAACCCGTTGCAGGAGCATAGCCAAAAGGTAGCCTGTTGGCAGCAGGGAAGCTGGAATTCCCCAGGCACTGACAACAGTGTGCAAGCAGCCAGGGGAGGGGTGGGGGTGGGGGTCTCCTCCCAGCACCCCTCCCCAACGTCTGCATCAACACCAGCACTTATGAAGGCCTTCTTCAAGAGCCCCTACCCACGGTGCAGGCTGGCACCACTTCCCGGCCCATGCTTACAAACCCGCCCTGTCTGCCCCGATACCGCACTCTGCACATGCTTAAGAGTTGTGTTGATTGGCCAGTGACCCGGGAGGGAGCCTAGGCATCGACCAGAGCCCAAAGTGAAGAGTCCAACGGCACCTCCAAGCCCAACAAAGTTCCGTTCAAGGCGTGAGGTTTCCTGGGCGTGTCTCTGTTTCATGTTCTACGGTTGCCACAGAGGGCAAGCGCCTTTTTAGGATTAAGATGTTTCCCTAGAGGCTGCAAAGCACGTCTTAATAAGATTTCCAAATCTTTCAGTTGTCTCATTTTTATTTTTTAGAAGAAGAAAAACACAACTGTTTTAAAATTTAACGTCTCAAGACTTTATTTTTTTAGAAAAGGTGGCACCATTGCACAGGAATAGGTAAAGGAAGAATTTCTTTTCTTTTTTTAAAACAAATTTTACTAGGATATACCATACTTCACAATTTAGCTAAAATAATATAAATCATATCCTTTTCTTCAGCTTCCCTTCCCCCCCATTGGCTCCCAGCATTGTTTCCACCGTTTTATCAATAAATAATACATATTCATTCACTGTTATCATATACATTCTACAGGTAACGCAGTTTGCTTATTTGCAACTACTACTAATACTTATTGACTGTATACATTTGTTACATCTCTAGTTGTTTTCCAAACTAAATATGCTATCCTTCATTTCCCAATGTTCCTCTATATATTCTTTAAAGTCATTCCAATCTTCCAAAAAGGTTTCTGCTTCTAACTTGTTAAGTTTTCTTGTCCATTTATCCATTTCTGCCATAAATAGCAGTTTTCTTAACCAGTCCCAGAGTTCAGGAATTTTTTCATTTTTCCAACTTTGAGCATAGACCATTCTGGCAGTTGTTACCGTGTACCATATCAAAGTTCTTTTACTCACGTTTATTTCTTCTAGTTTAAGACCTAGAAGAAACATTTCAGGTTCTTTCTTGAAGGCACATTTCAAATTTTTCTCCATCTCTGTATGTATTGCAGTCCAGAATATTTTTGCTGTATCACAAGTCCACCACATATGGTAAAAGGAACCTTCGGCATGTTTACATTTCCAACATTTGTTAGATGGCAAAGAGAGAATTTCTGAAGCCCCCTCCTCTCTCTCTCTTTCAGCCAACGTCTCCCCGGCCCTTTCAGAAAAAGCTTTTAACCATTTTAACTCACAGAAAGCAGCCTTAACTTGAAAAACACCCACACCCACAAACAAGCAAGCAGGGAAAAACCATTTACTTACCAAACATGTAAGAGTCTCTGGTCCCCCCCCCACATTAAAGCATGCGAGCAGGAAAAAAACCCCCCAGACCTGTTCCATCCTTTTTGAAAGGAATAAACGCAAAAAACAACCCAGAGAAAATTTCTCTCTGACTAAAAAATGCCCTTAAAAAGCAAACTCTCCTCCAGGCCAGATGTGCGTTGGAGAGGCTTCTGACCGTCTGGACTCTCAACACAACAAACAGCCCGCCCTCGGCTTCAGGGGGGGGTGAAGGCTCCTAGACCAATCCTGGGAAATTTTGACACCCCCCCCCCGTTACTCCACAAGTCACCCTAACCAGCTGTGACAGGCTGAAGTTTTTTCCCAGCGGTTCCCCACACATGGAAGGACGCCCTCCCCCCAGCCAGAGTGTTTGCACATGGAAGGACCCCCCTTCCCCCCCTCCCAGAGCCTGCCTGTGTCCCGGAGACACGACAGACCTGTGCTTGCCAGCGGGTGATTTGAGGGGAGTCTGCAGCAGGGGAGTCAGAAGACCCTCCATGGGGACCGGCTGTTGTGCAGTGGTGGGCTGGCCCCGACAGATCCCCCACCATCTCTCAACATCTGTGTCCAAAGCAGCACACACACAGACCCGCCTTTACCAAGAACAACGAAATAAACCCTGAGGAAATGGACCCTGAGGGGAAAAACACCGGTCCCGCAGTGTGCGCCAGGGCATAGAGGTATGCTGTATACCCCAACGTCCAGATGGTCTCCTTTCCATTCCACCTCTTACCCCTCTCCCTCGCTGCTTTTTTCAGGTGTGGGCACCATCCCTGAAGATGGAAGCTACAACCCCTGAGGCGGAAGGAGCTTCCTTGGAGCAAGGGCAGAGGGCGCAGGTCATGGAGCGTGCCCAAGATCCCCTCGCTTGTGGTAAGGACCCAGTGTTCCTGGGTGCAGTTGGGGCACCCCATGAATGTGACGGGCAGAGAGTTCAGGTCAGGATAAAAATAAATAATTCTGCACACAAGACAGAGTTAATTTGCGGCCCTCCAATGTCCAGTAACTCTGATGCCTCCAAAAGGAGATGAGACCAATTCCTGAAGGGCAATTCTTCCCTTTAATTAAAAAGTTCATATCTCACCTTCCTTCCATAAAAAGAAATCAAGTTGCCGGGGCGGGGGGGGGGAGAGCTAGATAAGCCTGGACAGATCTATTCAGCCTGGGGGCTAAAGGGAGCCTCCACCTTCTGGGGCAGCAGAGCTCTGAAAACCAGTTCCTCGGGGGGCCAATTATATTATGAAAATTTGGCTTCTGTGCCTGTGCTTCGAGGGGCATCTGGCACACTGCAGTGGGGAAAAGTGTGCTGCGGGGACGGGTGGCAGGCGGTGGACTGGCCCCCCCAAGGAGCTTTGGGGAGGGGCTTTGGGAGGGGCTTTGGGACAGATGTGGTGTCCTGTTGATGTTGCATCTGGCTGAAAACCTCGTTGGGGAAGTGAGCCTGCCAAGAGACACTCCGAGAACTCACTCATACTCCCCTCGAGTCTCCAGATGGGCTCGAGTCACGTCTGGTCCGAAAGGGACGGTGATGTCTCATGCGACGTCTTTCCCTCCCCGCAGAGCAAACACAGGTCTCACAGGAGTCTGAAATTTGTTAGCCACATTTATAATCCTGAGGCTCACAGGTACTGTGTACTTCTCTTTTGCCTCTCCCAGAATTCGGTAAAAAGTATATAAAAGTGCGTTGAGTGTATGCAGAGCAAAATTTCACAACCCCGGGCACGGCGCTGTGAAGCAGGGAACAAGCAAGCAAACACCCTTCTTTCCTTCCTTCTTTGTCTCAGGAACAGGCACTGAAGAGATGCTGTTGAGCCAACATCTTTTCAGAGCTGTGGAAATGGCTGCCGTCCCTCCAGTCCAGATAGGAGAGGTGAGTGTTACTGTATTCGGGGACCCCTGGACTGTTTCCCTGGGACCCTCCCGTTCCCCTTTCGCTCTTTTACCGTCTGGCTGGAGGCTGGCAAGGGAGTGACGGAATCCATAGAGAGAGACCATAGTTCTAAAAAAAACCCTCCCAGGTTATTTACAAGATAAGCTTCCTGAGGACAGAAAGTACTTTAGCACCAGCGTTCCCTCTAAGATGAGTTAGTATGAGCTAGCTCACAGTTTTTTAGCCCCCGGCTAACATGTTTTTGTCTTAGCTCAGGAAGGATGACTCCAGAGCAAGCTAATTTGTGCAGTAGCCAAATCGCTCACTCACAACTTTAATGCCAGTAGCTCACAAAGTAGAAGTTTTGCTCACCCAACTCCACACCTTAGAGGGAGCATTGTTTAGCACTTACAGATCTTTTAGGATAAAAACATAACATTGCCAAGTTTCAGCACAGAATACCTCAACACAAACCTGGTGCACTAGTGTGAAATACGGAGCGCCCCGGTCTAGTCTACAAGAGCTCACAGAGAGCTGATTGAAGACCAGCCACAGAGCAAAGAAGTCTTCAGCAATTTAGACCCTCGGTAGCCATTGGTTCAGCCCACATCGACGAAGGTTAACGTTTAGCGGAAGAATCCTATCCTGTCCTTATATATATTTGAATTTTGGTTCCACAACATTCTGTGCTTGCCATAATTGATTCGTCTCAAGAACTGACAGTCAGAAGACACAGACCAGGGCTGACTGGCTGCTTCGCAAAGTCCCGCCCACGTCAGCCCCAGTCAGTGTTCTCAGCTCAGTCTGCTCCAGTCATCCGACAGGAGAGGACCGTCTGGAGTGTGAGCGCAGGGACAGGCCCTCAAGGCTGAGGCAAGTGAGAGAAGGCCTTTTCCGCCCCTCACACACCATCCCCTGGGCCTTCTATGGGGGCACTAGGCCCAGAGAAGGTCTTTTTCGTCCCCCACACGTCATCCCCTGGGCCTTCTATGGGGCACTAGGCCCAGAGAAGGTCTTTTCCGCCCCCCACACAACATCCCCTGGGCCTTCTATGGGGCACTAGGCCCAGAGAAGCCCTTTTCTGCCCCCCACACAACATCCCCTGGGCCTTCTATGGGGCACTAGGCCCAGAGAAGACCTTTTCCGCCCCCACACGCCATCCCCTGGGCCTTCTATGGGGCACTAGGCCCAGAGAGGTCCTTTTCCGCCCCCACACGCCATCCCCTGGACCTTCTATGGGGCACTAGGCCCAGAGAAGGTCTTTTCCGCTCCCCACACACCATCCCCTGGGCCTTCTATGGGGGCACTAGGCCCAGAGAAGGCCTTTTCCGCCCCCACATGCCATCCCCTGGGCCTTCTATGGGGGCACTAGGCCCAGAGAAGGCCTTTTCCACCCCCCACACGCCATCCCCTGGGCCTTCTATGGGGCAGTAGGCCCAGAGAAGGCCTTTTACGCCCCCACACGCCATCCCCTGGGCCTTCTATGGGGCACTAGGCCCAGAGAAGCCATTTTCTGTCCCCCACACACCATCCCCTGGGCCTTTTATGGGGGCAGTAGGCCCAGAGAAGCGCTTTTCCCACACACACTGCCTACTGACCCCATAGAAGGCCCAGGGGATGGTGTGTGGGGACAGAAAAGGCCTTCTCTGGGCCCAGAGAAGCCCTTTTCTGCCCCTCTTCCCTTCCTTTCCCCCTTTTCCTTTCTTCCTCTCACCTTTCTTTCACTCTTCCCCCTATTCCTTCCTTCCTTCCTTCCTTCCTTCCTTCCTTCCTTCCTTCCTTCCTTCCTCCCTTCCTTCCTTCGTTTCTCCAACCCTCTCTCCCTTCCACCTCCCTTCCTTCCTTTCTAGGGCCCGTTGTCTTCCACCACAACGGGCTTTGCTGCCTAGTATCAAAATAAAGACAACAGTTTTCACCTTGAACTCATGCCCTAGTTAGACCGTGAAGGATGTTATGTGTAGACTTAATTGGAAGCGGAGAGGCCTGGTTCAGCAAGTATGTTGCAGGTCAGAAGCTAAAAATCTTCTCGCTAGGAGTCCTTGACACAGTACGAGGGTGAGATGATAGACCTAGAAAAATGTAAACTATTATTTTTGGAGCAGAGTGCCTTGTCAGGCTAGAGAGAGGGTTCGGAAAGGACAGTAGCTAAGCCCGCAAAGCCTTATGGGAGAGGAACCAAACAGAGAGGCCTATTACACAGAAATGCCCAAGGACACATTGAGATGAGCAGCGGGGACAGCCCAGGTGACCTCTCCTTTCTCAGGGGAGCAGTTGCTCCTGCAGTTTCTGCAAGGTGTCTGGGCGAGAGATCCTCTGAACGTTGTTCTAGGGGGTGTGCATTTTGATCTGTATTCAGCTACCAGTATAGCACAACCCCAAAAAGCTGAAATTATGCGACCTTTTTTTCGGGTTCATTTTTCTATACCGAAAAAGGTATACTGACATCGGGGAGGGAAAGAAAGGCATTTTAAACCTGCCCTTTGCTTCCCCGCGTTGGCTAGAGGAGGGAAGGCACACAGCAGAGGCCTTCCCTTGTCAATTACACTCTGGGCTGACTGGGGGGGGGGAGTGAAATTGACAAGGAAGTCTATGGGCTGCCTAAGGGAAGGACAACATTGTAACATGCCTCCTTTCCCTCTGGTGGTGTATATCAGACCTGAAAATATTCGGGAATACCAAATATTTCCCCAATCTAAGTACTTTACCGGTATTGGACTGGGGAAATTCAGCATCTACCGGTATTTTTTGGAGGTGATCTACCTGAAGCCGAAAAATGCCAGCATTTCTGTTTTTCTGAACACCTCTACGCTGTTCCCTTTACCCATCCCAAGCCACACATCCCGTACCTTCCCAGCCTCCTTCCTTCCAGTCTGGCGTGAGCTCTGATGACGAAATCGGCTTTTCCTTTCAGGGCCCCTTTTCCTTCGAGGAGGTGTCCATCGATTTCACCGAGGCTGAATGGGCCCTGCTGGATCTGGGACAAAGAGCTCTGTACAGGGAAGTCATGCTGGAGAACTACGAGAATGTGGCCTTTCTGGGTAAGGGTCTTTCCTTGGTGGCAAAGGTGCAAATTCTGGCCATTGTGAGGAGGCAGGAATCAAAATACTGAATAGCTGTTCACAGTTTTGAGGCCTGTCCCGCTCCTTGGGGGTGGGTGGGCGGTGGCTCCCTGGCAGAGCCTGCAGAAGGTCCCAGGTTCAATCCCCAGCATTTTCAGTACAAGGGACCAGGTAGGAGGTGATGTGAAACACCTCTGCCTGAGACCCTGGAGAGCAGCTGCCGGACCGAGCTGGCAACACTGACTTCAATGGACCCAGTTGTCTGATCCGGTAGAAGGCAGGTTCCTGTGTGACTGGGTGTGTTCTTGCCCAGGGGCAACAGAGCCCAGTGTTGTGGCCATCGCCCGAGCCAGAGAAGGTGTCCCGGCCTGAGGCAAAACGGGGGGGATGAGAGGCCCTCAGGAAGGCTCTGGAAGGGGCCGGATCCTCATTTCACTGGTGCCAACCTTTACGAGACACCCTTCCCCCTGAATGGGATCACAGACATCCGCTCTGCCTGTGACCTGCAGACGATCCTGTCAAGAACCGAAGACTGGGTCCCCCTGGGCCTCTACTGTTTGGACCTGAGCAGCTCCCTGTTCAGTGGGTTCATGAGAAGAGAGCACACAAGTCAAGCAGACCCCTTTTTAGATATAGAAAGGTTAATTACGGATTTAAAAACAAAACATCACGAAACACACAGCTCAGCAACAGGAAAACAAGGAAAGCAGCAATCTGTCCCCTCTGACACGTGCAATACTTGGTATTCGATGGCACCTCTTGCTGCAGCATGAATATTCCAGCCGTAGCCTAAGTTGCTCTACAGAAAACTATTCATCATGTTGCAGCAAGAAAATATCAAGACCTACTAATATGGCATGAATTTAGCCCAGCTTCCCTCTTGTATCCACAGGTATGACACTTTCTGCCTCCTAGGGTCAGGTGGTCCTAATGACCCAATCAAGGGTCTTCCTTGATGGAATTTTCCAGAGGCAGTCAGCACCCTCCTAATCCCCCTCCCTCCTGGCTACACAACCGGATAACAGGTTCTCATGGTTAACCAGTTACTGTTGACTAGTGACCGCATTCTTCAGGCCAGCCTTGAAAAAGAGAAGGATGTTAGCCGCAGGAAGACTCAAGTCACAAACACCTGCCACTCAGAGTTGGCCACTTAATAATCACATAATCCCTTTTGGGAACTAGGATGCTTTGCCACACAGATCTATTCCCCCTTATACTGGTCGGGATGGTGGGCTTTGATCTTGACCCATATAAGAGTGACCACTTTCTCTCTCTTTCTCTCTGCCTCTCTCCGAACGAAGGCAGGAGTATAAGAGAGACTACGGTGGAGATCGACAACGGCCTTGCATCTAAAGAAAGGCTGAAGATTTCCTCAAGGGGATCCCAAGGCCAGATTTCCTTCCCGAATAAACAGCCTGAGAGTGAGTATCCTTCACAGTTAGGTCACGGGAAAAGGGCAAGGAAGGGCCATGGGGGATTTCTGATTCACTTCTGAGCAACGTTTTGTACAGTATATATAAACATATAGAGGAGGGGTTCATCAGGGGCTATTAGCCACAAAATATAAATAGGAGCTCTCGGTCAGGGGCAAGGGATGCTCTGTATTCTTGGTGCTTGGGTGGAGCGTCAACAGTGGGAGGGCTTCTAGTGTCCTGGTCCCACTGGTGGACCTCCTGATGACACCTGGTATTTTTGGCCACTGTGTGACAGAGTATTGGACTGGATGGGCCACTGACGTGATCCAACACTGGCTTCGCTAATGTTCTTATGTTCTTAAAGGGCCATCAGTCATAAGAGAGAACATAAGAGAAGCCAATGTTCAATCAGGCCAATGGCCCATCTAGTCCAACACTCTCATACAGCGGCCAAAATATACCAGGTGCCATCAGGAGGTCCAGCAGTGGGGCCAGGACACTAGAAGCCCTCCCACTGCTGCACCCTCCAACACCAAGAATAGAGTGCATCACCTGCCCCAGACTGAGAGTTCCCATCTATACCCTGTGGCTAATAGCCACTGATGGACTTCTGCTCCATATGTTTATCTAATTCCCTCTTGAAACTGTCCATGCTTGTAGGTGCCACCACCTCCTGTGGCAGTGAATTCCATATGTTAATCAGTCTTTGGGTGAAGAAGTATTTCCTTTCATCTGTTCTAACCCGACTGCTCAGCAATTTCATGGAGTGCCCACGAGTTTTTGTATTGTGAGAAAGGGAGAAAAGTACTTCTTTCTCAACCTGCTCAATCCCATTCATAATCCTAAAAACCTCGATCATGTCACCCCTCAGCCGTCGTTTCTCCAAGCTGAAGAGCCCCAAGCGTTTTAACCTTTCTTCATAGGGAAGGTGTTCTAACACTTTTATCAGTCTAGTTGCCCTTCTCTGCCCTTTTTCCAATGCTAAAATATCCTTTTTGAGATGTGGCGACCAGAACTGTACACAGTATTCCAAATAAGGCCGCACCAATGATTTATACAGGGGCATGATGATACTGGCTGATTTGTTTACAATTCCCTTCCTAATAATCCCCAGCATAGCGTTGGCCTTCTTTATTGCAGCTACACACTGTCTAGACATTTTCATTGAGTTATTTACTACGACTTCAAGATCTCTCTCTTGGTCCGTCTCTGCCAGTTCAGACCCCATCAACGTGTATTTATATTCAGGATTATTGGCTCCAGTGTGCATCAATTTGCACTTGGCCACATTGAACCCTATTTGCCACATTGACGCCCACTCACCCATCCTCGACAGATCCCTTTGGAGTGCCTCACAATCCTCCCTAGTTTTCACCACCCTGAACAACTTTGTGTCATCTGCAAATTTAGCCACTTCACTGCTTACTCCCAATTCCAAATCATTAATAAGTTAAAAAGCATCGGACCGAGTACTGATCCCTGTGGTACCCCACTGCTTACGACCCTCCACTGAGAAAGCTTCCCATTTATATTCACTCTCTGTTTCCTATTTATAAGCCAGTTTTTGATCCACAGGAGGACTTGTCCTTTTATCCCATGACTATTAAGCTTACTTAGGAGCCTTTGATGAGGAACTGTATCAAAAGCTTTCCGGAAGTCAAGATAACTGCAGTCACATAGATGCCTTTGGACCTTAGAAGCCTTCCCAGGTGCTAACAGGATCTCTGTCTTTATCCCAGCAGAGAATGATCAGAGGAAGGAAGAGGATGAGGAAGTTCATCGACAAATGCCAGATAAAGTCAAAAGGGAAGACTTGAAAGACAACGTCAGGAATCGAGGCAGACCAATGAGAAAGAAAGGCAGTCATGTGGTTGAGAAGAGAGATAGAAGACAGCATAACGTACATATTCCAAAGCACAGGGTAATGAAGGCAAGTAAATCCATTCAGTGTGAAAAGTACTTCAGAAATAGCTCCGAGCTCTTTGTACACCAGAGACTACACAGAGTCAAGGAGCGGTTTGAATGTTTAGAGTGTGGAAAGAGATTCAGTATGAGTAGCAATCTTCAGAAGCACCAAAGAACCCACACAGGGGAGAAACCTTTTGAATGCTCAGAGTGTGGAAAGAGATTCAGTGTGAGTGGCACTCTTCAGAAGCATCAGAGAACCCACACAGGGGAGAAACCTTTTGAATGCTCAGAGTGTGGAAAGAGATTCAGTAGCAGTGGCGGTCTTCAGTATCATCAAAGAACCCACACAGGGGAGAAACCTTTTGAATGCTCAGAGTGTGGAAAGAGATTCAGTGTGAGTGGCAGTCTTCAGAGGCACCAAAGAACCCACACAGGGGAGAAACCTTTTAAATGCTCGGAGTGTGGAAAGAGATTCAGTGAGAGTGGCTCTCTTCGGACGCACCAAAGAACCCACACAGGGGAGAAACCTTTTGAATGCTCAGAGTGTGGAAAGAGGTTCAGTTATATTGGCAATCTTCAAAAGCATCAAAGAACCCAAATGGGGGCGAAACCTTTTGTATGCTCAGAGTGTGGAAAGAGATTCAGTCTGAGTGGTCAGCTTCACGTGCATCAGAGAACCCACACGGGGGAGAAACCTTTTGATTGCTCAGAGTGTGGAAAGAGATTCAGTCGGCGTGACCATCTTCACGTGCATCAGAGAACCCACACGGGGGAGAAACCTTTTGATTGCTCAGAGTGTGGAAAGAGATTCAGTGTGAGTGGCAGTCTTCAGCTGCATCAGAGAACCCACACAGGGGAGAAACCTTTTGATTGCTCAGAGTGTGGAAAGAGATTCAGTCGGCGTGACCATTTTCACTTGCATCAGAGAACCCACACGGGGGAGAAACCTTTTGATTGCTCAGAGTGTGGAAAGAGATTCAGTCGGAGTGGTCAGCTTCATGTGCATCAGAGAACCCACACAGGGGAGAAACCTTTTGAATGCTCAGAGTGTGGAAAGAGATTCAGTGATAATGGCAATCTTCAGAAGCACCAAAGAACCCACAGAGCTGAGAAACCTTTTAAATGCTCAGAGTGTGGAAAGAGATTCAGTGAGAGTGGCTCTCTACAGAAGCACCAAAGAACCCACACGGGAAAAATCTTTTGAATGCTCACAGTGTGGAAAGAGATTCATCAATAGTGGCTGTCTTCAGAAGCACTAAAGAACCCACATAGGGGATAAATCTTTTGAATGCTCAGAGCGTGGAAAGAGTTTCAGTGAGAGTGGCCATCTTCACGTGCATGAGAGAACCCACATGGGGAGAAACCTTTTGAATGTGGAAAGAGGTTCAGTCAGAATGGCAATCTTCAAAAGCATCAGAGAACCCACATGGGGGCGAAACCTTTTGTATGCTCAGAGTGTGGAAAGAGATTCAGTGGGAGTGGCATTCTCCATCAGCATCTTAGAATTCACACATTTTTACTCTAGAGATCTCATGTGAAACAATGAGAAATGATAACCAAATCCAAGGACGGAAGTTAAAAGGGTAAAGAATATAAAATTCAAGCTTTTGCCGATTATATGGCAATTGTACTAAAAGAACACCCCCCCCCGATCTATGGTCCATTTGATCGGCGTACTAAATCAATATGAACAGTTGGCAGGATTGAAAATCAATTTCAAGAAGACTAAAATGTTGGTGAAAAATTGTACAGTAGAACAAATTCAGGAATTACAGAGACCTTTGGGATTTTAGGTTCAGAAGAAAATGAAACAGTTGGTTTTTTCGGCGCCATTCAAAGTGAAGGAATACAAGATAAATGAAAATATACAACTGTTGGCAGACGACCAATGGGACTATTTAAAAAGCCAACTGGCAGAAAAAATTACAAAGGCTGTAATGGAAGCTCTGGGGCAGTGTTGGGATTGTTTTGAAGAAGAAATTCCAGAGACACAAAGTCAGATGATGCCAGCTTCTACACAAGATGAGAAACGACAGGATCCGCTTCAACACTCGACATCCAGGATGAGAGACCTTCTCTAGGTACTGTCTTGATGGGCTGAATGGATATAATATAAATGATGCAGACTGCTTGCCTCTGCACACAAACAGACCAGAGAATGGGACATTCAAAAATCAAAGACACAAAGGAATAACGATTTTGATGAGACATTTCCAAAGAAAGCAAGAGAAATTTAAATTTTCTAAACAAATGGAGGCAGCATCTCTGAACTGTCAACATTAGCATAGAAACAATGAAATATTGTAGATAGAGTATTGATGAAATAGCTTTATAATGGGAATAGATTCTTGGTTTAATAATGTTTGTCTTTGATTATAAGTTAAAATAAGCGGGGGGGGAGTGGAGAAATGGGAATGGGGATGCAACCAGCCTGTAGGGCTTTAACTGTTTGATGGGAGAAAGAGTCACCAAAACTGGAATTTGTAAGCTACCGAGACCTGTCTGTTTACTTTGTGTTTCTTCTCCACTCCTACATTGTTATTTGTATTCAATTGAGTAAAGAATATAACTTGAAGCAAAGTGTTTTTAATTTTTGCAATATCTTGACTGACTAATGAAAAGTATAAACAATGTATTTTTTAATCTGAAATAATCTACTCTCTGCATTTGTAATGGTTTAATCGATGGAGGATGGAAAGATAGGGGCAGTCTGAATTTTTTGAGAGGAATTACAGGGAAAAACATACTTAATGGGCTGTTTACTTAGAGAATGGGCATGGCATTGTTAGTATGAGAGTTGAGATTCTAGGGAAAATATAATACATTGTGTTTAGGCCTGAGTTAATGGGATTTTGAAATTTAACAGTATTGGGAACGTGGAAGAATATATAAAGGGACCAGATTGTTAATTTAGTAGAAATACGAGCCTTTATTAGCATAGTCATACTGTTCAGTAACGTCTGTGTTCTTTTTTCTTTATTATAGATAAATGAAATATAGCAGATAGAATTTAGATGAATTAGTTCCATAACGGGAAGAGACAGTTGTTCAATATAAATTAACATAAGGGGGGGGACATGGGCATGTGTATGTAAACGTGATGATGTGAGCAAGATACTTGGCTAGTTATTGTAAAATGTATGGCTTTTTTTTGTGTGTAACTTTAAAAAAAATAATAAACTCTGCCCAATCTAGGGCAAGTAAAACAAAAAAAGTATTGATTTAATAGAACAAACTCATAGAAGAATTGTACGAGATATTTCCAGTTGGATTCCATATGTTTGTTGTTTATGATTTTGGAAAATTAATAAAAATTATTTTTTAAAAAAAGAATTCACACAGGGGAGAAACCTTTTGAATGCTCAGAGTGTGGAAAGAGATTCAATTGGAGTTGCAGTCTTCAAAGCACCAAAGAATCTTCAACAGCATCAAAGAATCCACACAGGGGAGAAACCTTTTGAAATGCTCAAAGTGTGGAAAGAGATTCAGTCAGAGTGACACTGTTCTACTGCAATGAGGAACGCACACAAGGAGAAACACGGTAACTGCTTAGCCAGCACAAAAAGAGCTTTTCTCCTATTTCACCCCTAAAAGACAACCACAGACTATAGAAAGCACTGAAAAGATATAAACTGGTGTAAGAAGCTCAGGGCTCTTTTTGTAGCAGGAGCTCCTTTGCATATTAGGCCACAAACCCCTAATGTAGCCAGTCCCCGAAGAGCTTACTGAGCTCTTCTTACAGGGGCTATTGTAAGGTCTTGGAGGATTGGCTACATCAGGGGTGTGTGGCCTAAGAGGCAAAGGAGTTCCTGCTACAAAAGAATCCTGAAGGAGCTTGAATCTACACAGAAACATTCTGCTAACAGGGAAGAAATATTATAAATACTCCGACAATGTGGAAAGAGCCTTGTTGTTGTTGTTCAGCGACACAGTCGAGTCCAACTCTTTGCGACCCCGTGGACCACATCACGCCAGGCCCTCCTGTCTTCCGTCGTGCTCCAGTGTTTGCTCAGTTTCATGTTCGTTGCATCAATGACACTGTCTGACCGTCTCATCCTTGGCCGTCCCCTTCTTCTTTGACCTCCAGTCTTTCCCAGCATCATCAGGGTCTTCTTCTCCAGGGAGGGCTCCCTTCTCATTGGGTGGCCAAAGTATTTGAGCTTCAGTCTCAGGCCTTCCAGGGAACAGCCAGGGTTGATTTCTTTCATGATTGACTGATTTGATCTCCTTGCAGTCCGAGGGACTCCCTCTCAAGAGTCTTCTCCAGCACTGTTAAGTATGAGACTTAACTCAGGAGGTAAGTTCAACAAGTGATTCAGCTTTATTAGCTCCAAGGTTTAGACCAGCTAAGGGCTAGACCAGCTAGACCAAGACACATTCGAACACAGCGGTTTATATACAGTGGGATATGAGGTAGCCACGCCCTCAGTCAAAACAATAACCAATAACCATATTTCATAACAGCCAATCACAACGTAAAGATAAAGTCCAATCATAATTCATCACAATAACCAATCACAGATGTTCCCTCCATAAGCCCTCTGATTGGGCAATAAAGTACAATATTTCCGATCCGCATAATGAGCACCTGCTCGATTATGCTGCCACTTAGGTCCCTGAAGACATAACAACTCCTCCCCCCTTAGATGGAACACACTCATACTCTGACAAGTAGGGAGGGGCTCTTCTGCTTCGCTCTGACCGCCTTAACTCTGGGGCTTCAGTTGGTTTAGGGTCCGTGCAAGACTCAGCGCCAGGCAGTGCTGGGCTGTCAGGCTCCCCAGGGTCTGTGAGTCCAGGGTTCCGCCCTGGCTCAGGTTCCTGCCGAGAACCAGCAGTACTCACCTCGTCCGGAGGCGAGTGGGACTGCTCCCTGGGCCTGAAAGGATCTCCGGTCTCCGTCTCCTGTTCCGCAGGAGCCCATCGTTGCCAGAGCTGATCTATGTGGCGGCGTATCTTTCGGCCGTCAGATAGCCTCACCACATACATCCTGGACCCCAAAAGGTTGGTGACATCGGCGGGAAGCCACCGGTGCCCCTCAGCATAATTACGGGCAAAGACCCAGGAGTCTCGAGGGAAGAGTGCTGGCCCTTGGCGTCGCGGGCGCCAGGCGCGGGGGGGTGGGGCGAGAAAGGTTTCCCGGCTCCTCTGAGCGCCGGGATGGCGGCCCGGGACTCCTTGCAGGAAAGTAAACCTGTCAGCCGCGAGAGGTCATTCTGGCTCCGCAGTCCTCGAAAGTCTCGCGGGAAGAGTGCTGGCCCTGGGCGTCGCGGGCGCCCGGCGCGGGAGGGGTGGGGCGAGAAAGGTTTCCCGGCTCCTCTGAGCGCCGGGATGGCGGCCCGGGACTCCTTGCAGGGAAGTAAACCTGTCAGCCGCGAGAGGCCATTCTGGCTCCGCAGTCCTCAGAAGTCCCGCGGGAAGAGTGCTGGCCCTTGGCGTCGCGGGCGCCCGGCGCGGGGTGGGTGGGGCGAGAAAGGTATCCCGGCTCCTCTGAGCGCCGGGATGGCGGCCCGGGACTCCTTGCAGGAAAGTAAACCTGTCAGCCGCGAGAGGTCATTCTGGCTCCGCAGTCCTCAGAAGTCTCGCGGGAAGAGTGCTGGCCCTTGGCGTAGCGGGCGCCCGGAACGGGGGGGTGGGGCGAGAAAGGTTTCCCGGCTCCTCTGAGCGCCGGGATGGCGGCCCGGGACTCCTTGCAGGAAAGTAAACCTGTCAGCCGCGAGAGGTCATTCTGGCTCCGCAGTCCTCAGAAATCTCGCGGGAAGAGTGCTGGCCCTTGGCGTCGCGGGCGCCCGGCGCGGGAGGGGTGGGGCGAGAAAGGTTTCCCGGCTCCTCTGAGCGCCGGGATGGCGGCCCGGGACTCCTTGCAGGAAAGTAAACCTCTCGCGGCTGACAGCCGCGAGAGGTCATTCTGGCTCCGCAGTCCTCAGAAGTCCCGCGGGAAGAGTGCTGGCCCTTGGCGTCGCGGGCGCCCGGCGCGGGAGGGGTGGGGCGAGAAAGGTTTCCCGGCTCCTCTGAGCGCCGGGATGGCGGCCCGGGACTCCTTGCAGGAAAGTAAACCTCTGGCGGCTGACAGCCGCGAGAGGTCATTCTGGCTCCGCAGTCCTCAGAAGTCTCGCGGGAAGAGTGCTGGCCCTTGGCGTCGCGGGCGCCCGGCGCGGGAGGGGTGGAGCGAGAAAGGTTTCCCGGCTCCTCTGAGCGCCGGGATGGCGGCCCGGGACTCCTTGCAGGAAAGTAAACCTGTCAGCCGCGAGAGGTCATTCTGGCTCCGCAGTCCTCAGAAGTCTCGCGGGAAGAGTGCTGGCCCTTGGCGTCGCGGGCGCCCGGCGCGGGAGGGGTGGGGCGAGAAAGGTTTCCCGGCTCCTCTGAGCGCCGGGATGGCGGCCCGGGACTCCTTGCAGGAAAGTAAACCTGACAGCCGCGAGAGGTCATTCTGGCTCCGCAGTCCTCAGAAGTCTCGCGGGAAGAGTGCTGGCCCTTGGCGTCGCGGGCGCCCGGCGCGGGAGGGGTGGTGGCGAGAAAGGTTTCCCGGCTCCTCTGAGCGCCGGGATGGCGGCCCGGGACTCCTTGCAGGAAAGTAAACCTCTCGCGGCTGACAGCCGAGAGAGGTCATTCTGGCTCCGCAGTCCTCAGAAGTCCCGCGGGAAGAGTGCTGGCCCTTGGCGTCGGGGGCGCCCGGCGCGGGGGGGTGGGGCGAGAAAGGTTTCCCGGCTCCTCTGAGCTCCGGGATGGCGGCCCGGGACTCCTTGCAGGAAAGTAAACCTGTCAGCCGCGAGAGGTCATTCTGGCTCCGCAGGCCTCAGAAGTCCCGCGGCAAGAGTGCTGGCCCTTGGCGTAGCGGGCGCCCGGCGAGGGAGGGGTGGGGCGAGAAAGGTTTCCCGGCTCCTCTGAGCGCCGGGATGGCGGCCCGGGACTCCTTGCAGGAAAGTAAACCTCTCGCGGCTGACGCCGTTCGGACGTCAGCCGCGAGAGGTCATTCTGGCTCCGCAGTCCTCAGAAGTCTCGCGGGAAGAGTGCTGGCCCTTGGCGTCGCGGGCGCCCGGCGCGGGAGGGGTGGGGCGAGAAAGGTTTCCCGGCTCCTCTGAGCGCCGGGATGGCGGCCCGGGACTCCTTGCAGGAAAGTAAACCTCTCGCGGCTGACCGCCGCGAGAGGTCATTCTGGCTCCGCAGTCCTCAGAAGTCTCGCGGGAAGAGTGCTGGCCCTTGGCGTCGCGGGCGCCCGGCGCCGGAGGGGTGGTGGCGAGAAAGGTTTCCCGGCTCCTCTGAGCGCCGGGATGGCGGCCCGGGACTCCTTGCAGGAAAATAAACCTCTCGCGGCGGACAGCCGCGAGAGGTCATTCTGGCTCCGCAGTCCTCAGAAGTCCCGCGGGAAGAGTGCTGGCCCTTGGCGTCGGGGGCGCCCGGCGCGGGGGGGTGGGGCGAGAAAGGTTTCCCGGCTCCTCTGAGCGCCGGGATGGCGGCCCGGGACTCCTTGCAGGAAAGTAAACCTGTCAGCCGCGAGAGGTCATTCTGGCTCCGCAGTCCTCAGAAGTCCCGCGGCAAGAGTGCTGGCCCTTGGCGTAGCGGGCGCCCGGCGCGGGAGGGGTGGGGAGAGAAAGGTTTCCCGGCTCCTCTGAGCGCCGGGATGGCGGCCCGGGACTCCTTGCAGGAAAGTAAACCTGTCAGCCGCGAGAGGTCATTCTGGCTCCGCAGTCTTCAGAAGTCTCGCGGGAAGAGTGCTGGCCCTTGGCGTCGCGGGCGCCCGGCGCGGGAGGGGTGGGGCGAGAAAGGTTTCCCGGCTCCTCTGAGCGCCGGGATGGCGGCCCGGGACTCCTTGCAGGAAAGTAAACCTGTCAGCCGCGAGAGGTCATTCTGGCTCCGCAGGCCTCAGAAGTCCCGCGGCAAGAGTGCTGGCCCTTGGCGTAGCGGGCGCCCGGCGCGGGAGGGGTGGGGCGAGAAAGGTTTCCCGGCTCCTCTGAGCGCCGGGATGGCGGCCCGGGACTCCTTGCAGGAAAGTAAACCTCTCGCGGCTGACGCCGTTCGGACGTCAGCCGCGAGAGCTCATTCTGGCTCCGCAGTCCTCAGAAGTCTCGCGGGAAGAGTGCTGGCCCTTGGCGTCGCGGGCGCCCGGCGCGGGAGGGGTGGGGCGAGAAAGGTTTCCCGGCTCCTCTGAGCGCCGGGATGGCGGCCCGGGACTCCTTGCAGGAAAGTAAACCTCTCGCGGCTGACAGCCGCGAGAGGTCATTCTGGCTCCGCAGTCCTCAGAAGTCTCGCGGGAAGAGTGCTGGCCCTTGGCGTCGCGGGCGCCCGGCGCGGGAGGGGTGGTGGCGAGAAAGGTTTCCCGGCTCCTCTGAGCGCCGGGATGGCGGCCCGGGACTCCTTGCAGGAAAATAAACCTCTCGCGGCTGACAGCCGCGAGAGGTCATTCTGGCTCCGCAGTCCTCAGAAGTCCCGCGGGAAGAGTGCTGGCCCTTGGCGTCGGGGGCGCCCGGCGCGGGGGGGGGGGGGCGAGAAAGGTTTCCCGGCTCCTCTGAGCGCCGGGATGGCGGCCCGGGACTCCTTGCAGGAAAGTAAACCTGTCAGCCGCGAGAGGTCATTCTGGCTCCGCAGTCCTCAGAAGTCCCGCGGCAAGAGTGCTGGCCCTTGGCGTAGCGGGCGCCCGGCGCGGGAGGGGTGGGGCGAGAAAGGTTTCCCGGCTCCTCTGAGCGCCGGGATGGCGGCCCGGGACTCCTTGCAGGAAAGTAAACCTCTCGCGGCTGACGTCCGAACGGCGACGCCGTTCGGACGTCAGCCGCGAGAGGTCATTCTGGCTCCGCAGTCCTCAGAAGTCTCGCGGGAAGAGTGCTGGCCCTTGGCGTCGCGGGCGCCCGGCGCGGGAGGGGTGGGGCGAGAAAGGTTTCCCGGCTCCTCTGAGCGCCGGGATTGCGGCCCGGGACTCCTTGCAGGAAAGTAAACCTCTCGCGGCTGACAGCCGCGAGAGGTCATTCTGGCTCCGCAGTCCTCAGAAGTCTCGCGGGAAGAGTGCTGGCCCTTGGCGTCGCGGGCGCCCGGCGCGGGAGGGGTGGGGCGAGAAAGGTTTCCCGGCTCCTCTGAGCGCCGGGATGGCGGCCCGGGACTCCTTGCAGGAAAGTAAACCTCTCGCGGCTGACAGCCGCGAGAGGTCATTCTGGCTCCGCAGTCCTCAGAAGTCTCGCGGGAAGAGTGCTGGCCCTTGGCGTCGCGGGCGCCCGGCGCGGGAGGGGTGGGGCGAGAAAGGTTTCCCGGCTCCTCTGAGCGCCGGGATGGCGGCCCGGGACTCCTTGCAGGAAAGTAAACCTCTCGCGGCTGACAGCCGCGAGAGGTCATTCTGGCTCCGCAGTCCTCAGAAGTCTCGCGGGAAGAGTGCTGGCCCTTGGCGTCGCGGGCGCCCGGCGCGGGGGGGGTGGGGCGAGAAAGGTTTCCCGGCTCCTCTGAGCGCCGGGATGGCGGCCCGGGACTCCTTGCAGGAAAGTAAACCTCTCGCGGCTGACAGCCGCGAGAGGTCATTCTGGCTCCGCAGTCCTCAGAAGTCTCGCGGGAAGAGTGCTGGCCCTTGGCGTCGCGGGCGCCCGGCGCGGGAGGGGTGGGGCGAGAAAGGTTTCCCGGCTCCTCTGAGCGCCGGGATGGCGGCCCGGGATTCCTTGCAGGAAAGTAAACCTCTCGCGGCTGACATCCGCGAGAGGTCATTCTGGCTCCGCAGTCCTCAGAAGTCTCGCGGGAAGAGTGCTGGCCCTTGGCGTCGCGGGCGCCCGGCGCGGGATGGGTGGTGGCGAGAAAGGTTTCCCGGCTCCTCTGAGCGCCGGGATGGCGGCCCGGGACTCCTTGCAGGAAAGTAAACCTCTCGCGGCTGACAGCCGCGAGAGGTCATTCTGGCTCCGCAGTCCTCAGAAGTCTCGCGGGAAGAGTGCTGGCCCTTGGCGTCGCGGGCGCCCGGCGCGGGAGTGGTGGGGCGAGAAAGGTTTCCCGGCTCCTCTGAGCGCCGGGATGGCGGCCCGGGACTCCTTGCAGGAAAGTAAACCTCTCGCGGCTGACGTCCGAACGGCGTAAGCCGCGAGAGGTGATTCTGGCTCCCGAGTCCTCAGAAGTCTCGCGGGAAGAGTGCTGGCCCTTGGCGTCGCGGGCGCCCGGCGCGGGAGGGGTGGGGCGAGAAAGGTTTCCCGGCTCCTCTGAGCGCCGGGATGGCGGCCCAGGACTCCTTGCAGGAAAGTAAACCTCTCGCGGCTGACAGCCGCGAGAGGTCATTCTGGCTCCGCAGTCCTCAGAAGTCTCGCGGGAAGAGTGCTGGCCCTTGGCGTCGCGGGCGCCCGACGCGGGAGGGGTGGGGCGAGAAAGGTTTCCCGGCTCCTCTGAGCGCCGGGATGGCGGCCCGGGACTCCTTGCAGGAAAGTAAACCTCTCGCGGCTGACAGCCGCGAGAGGTCGTTCTGGCTCCGCAGTCCTCAGAAGTCTCGCGGGAAGAGTGCTGGCCCTTGGCGCCGCGGGCGCCCGGCGCGGGACGGGCGGGGCGAGAAAGGTTTCCCGGCTCCTCTGAGCGCCGGGATGGCGGCCCGGGACTCCTTGCAGGAAAGTAAACCTCTCGCGGCTGACATCCGCGAGAGGTCATTCTGGCTCCGCAGTCCTCAGAAGTCTCGCGGGAAGAGTGCTGGCCCTTGGCGTCGCGGGCGCCCGGCGCGGGATGGGTGGTGGCGAGAAAGGTTTCCCGGCTCCTCTGAGCGCCGGGATGGCGGCCCGGGACTCCTTGCAGGAAAGTAAACCCTCGCGGCTGACAGCCGCGAGAGGTCATTCTGGCTCCGCAGTCCTCAGAAGTCTCGCGGGAAGAGTGCTGGCCCTTGGCGTCGCGGGCGCCCGGCGCGGGAGTGGTGGGGCGAGAAAGGTTTCCCGGCTCCTCTGAGCGCCGGGATGGCGGCCCGGGACTCCTTGCAGGAAAGTAAACCTCTCGCGGCTGACGTCCGAACGGCGTCAGCCGCGAGAGGTCATTCTGGCTCCGCAGTCCTCAGAAGTCTCGCGGGGAAGAGTGCTGGCCCTTGGCGTCGCGGGCGCCCGGCGCGGGAGGGGTGGGGCGAGAAAGGTTTCCCGGCTCCTCTGAGCGCCGGGATGGCGGCCCGGGACTCCTTGCAGGAAAGTAAACCTGTCAGCCGCGAGAGGTCATTCTGGCTCCGCAGTCCTCAGAAGTCTCGCGGGAAGAGTGCTGGCCCTTGGCGTCGCGGGCGCCCGGCGCGGGAGGGGTTGGGCGAGAAAGGTTTCCCGGCTCCTCTGAGCGCCGGGATGGCGGCCCGGGACTCCTTGCAGGAAAGTAAACCTCTCGCGGCTGACGTCCGAACGGCGTCAGCCGCGAGAGGTCATTCTGGCTCCGCAGTCCTCAGAAGTCTCGCGTGAAGAGTGCTGGCCCTTGGCGTCGCGGGCGCCCGGCGCGGGGGGGGTGGGGCGAGAAAGGTTTCCCGGCTCCTCTGAGCGCCGGGATGGCGGCCCGGGACTCCTTGCAGGAAAGTAAACCTCTCGCGGCTGACGTCCGAACGGCGTCAGCCGCGAGAGGTCATTCTGGCTCCGCAGTCCTCAGAAGTCTCGCGGGAAGAGTGCTGGCCCTTGGCGTCGCGGGCGCCCGGCGCGGGGTGGGTGGGGCGAGAAAGGTTTCCCGGCTCCTCTGAGCGCCGGGATGGCGGCCCGGGACTCCTTGCAGGAAAGTAATCCTCAGCCGCGAGAGGTCATTCTAGCTCCGCAGTCCTCAGAAGTCTCGCGGGAAGAGTGCTGGCCCTTGGCGTCGCGGGCGCCCGGCGCGGGGGCGGTTGGGCGAGAAAGGTTTCCCGGCGCCTCTGAGCGCCGGGATGGCGGCCCGGGACTCCTTGCAGGAAAGTAAACCTCTCGCGGCTGACGTCCGAACGGCGACGCCGTTCGGTCAGCCGCGAGAGGTCATTCTGGCTCCGCAGTCCTCAGAAGTCTCGCGGGAAGAGTGCTGGCCCTTGGCGTCGCGGGCGCCCGGCGCGGGGGGGTGGGGCGAGAAAGGTTTCCCGGCTCCTCTGAGCGCCGGGATGGCGGCCCGGGACTCCTTGCAGGAAAGTAAACCTCTCGCGGCTGA
Source organism: Gekko gecko (assembly GCA_029375565.1). Classification (NCBI taxonomy): domain Eukaryota; kingdom Metazoa; phylum Chordata; class Lepidosauria; order Squamata; family Gekkonidae; genus Gekko; species Gekko gecko. The sequence continues at coordinate 3,564,978 of JAPDNY010000002.1, read as the reverse complement.
CAGCCGCGAGAGGTCATTCTGGCTCCGCAGTCCTCAGAAGTCTCGCGGGAAGAGTGCTGGCCCTTGGCGTCGCGGGCGCCCGGCGCGGGGGGGTGGGGCGAGAAAGGTTTCCCGGCTCCTCTGAGCGCCGGGATGGCGGCCCGGGACTCCTTGCAGGAAAGTAAACCTCTCGCGGCTGACAGCCGCGAGAGGTCATTCTGGCTCCGCAGTCCTCAGAAGTCTCGCGGGAAGAGTGCTGGCCCTTGGCGTCGCGGGCGCCCGGCGCGGGAGGGGTGGGGCGAGAAAGGTTTCCCGGCTCCTCTGAGCGCCGGGATGGCGGCCCGGGACTCCTTGCAGGAAAGTAAACCTCTCGCGGCTGACAGCCGCGAGAGGTCATTCTGGCTCCGCAGTCCTCAGAAGTCTCGCGGGAAGAGTGCTGGCCCTTGGCGTCGCGGGCGCCCGGCGCGGGAGGGGTGGGGCGAGAAAGGTTTCCCGGCTCCTCTGAGCGCCGGGATGGCGGCCCGGGACTCCTTGCAGGAAAGTAAACCTCTCGCGGCTGACATCGCCGCGAGAGGTCATTCTGGCTCCGCAGTCCTCAGAAGTCTCGCGGGAAGAGTGCTGGCCCTTGGCGTCGCGGGCGCCCGGCGCGGGATGGGTGGTGGCGAGAAAGGTTTCCCGGCTCCTCTGAGCGCCGGGATGGCGGCCCGGGACTCCTTGCAGGAAAGTAAACCTCTCGCGGCTGACAGCCGCGAGAGGTCATTCTGGCTCCGCAGTCCTCAGAAGTCTCGCGGGAAGAGTGCTGGCCCTTGGCGTCGCGGGCGCCCGGCGCGGGAGTGGTGGGGCGAGAAAGGTTTCCCGGCTCCTCTGAGCGCCGGGATGGCGGCCGGGGACTCTTTGCAGGAAAGTAAACCTCTCGCGGCTGACGTCCGAACGGCGTCAGCCGCGAGAGGTCATTCTGGCTCCGCAGTCCTCAGAAGTCTCGCGGGAAGAGTGCTGGCCCTTGGCGTCGCGGGCGCCCGGCGCGGGAGGGGTGGGGCGAGAAAGGTTTCCCGGCTCCTCTGAGCGCCGGGATGGCGGCCCGGGACTCCTTGCAGGAAAGTAAACCTCTCGCGGCTGACAGCCGCGAGAGGTCATTCTGGCTCCGCAGTCCTCAGAAGTCTCGCGGGAAGAGTGCTGGCCCTTGGCGTCGCGGGCGCCCGGCGCGGGAGGGTGGGGCGAGAAAGGTTTCCCGGCTCCTCTGAGCGCCGGGATGGCGGCCCGGGACTCCTTGCAGGAAAGTAAACCCTCGCGGCTGACAGCCGCGAGAGGTCATTCTGGCTCCGCAGTCCTCAGAAGTCTCGCGGGAAGAGTGCTGGCCCTTGGCGTCGCGGGCGCCCGGCGCGGGACGGGTGGGGCGAGAAAGGTTTCCCGGCTCCTCTGAGCGCCGGGATGGCGGCCCGGGACTCCTTGCAGGAAAGTAAACCTCTCGCGGCTGACATGCCGCGAGAGGTCATTCTGGCTCCGCAGTCCTCAGAAGTCTCGCGGGAAGAGTGCTGGCCCTTGGCGTCGCGGGCGCCCGGCGCGGGATGGGTGGTGGCGAGAAAGGTTTCCCGGCTCCTCTGAGCGCCGGGATGGCGGCCCGGGACTCCTTGCAGGAAAGTAAACCTCTCGCGGCTGACAGCCGCGAGAGGTCATTCTGGCTCCGCAGTCCTCAGAAGTCTCGCGGGAAGAGTGCTGGCCCTTGGCGTCGCGGGCGCCCGGCGCGGGAGTGGGTGGGGCGAGAAAGGTTTCCCGGCTCCTCTGAGCGCCGGGATGGCGGCCCGGGACTCCTTGCAGGAAAGTAAACCTCTCGCGGCTGACGTCCGAACGGCGTCAGCCGCGAGAGGTCATTCTGGCTCCGCAGTCCTCAGAAGTCTCGCGGGAAGAGTGCTGGCCCTTGGCGTCGCGGGCGCCCGGCGCGGGGGGGGTGGGGCGAGAAAGGTTTCCCGGCTCCTCTGAGCGCCGGGATGGCGGCCCGGGACTCCTTGCAGGAAAGTAAACCTGTCAGCCGCGAGAGGTCATTCTGGCTCCGCAGTCCTCAGAAGTCTCGCGGGAAGAGTGCTGGCCCTTGGCGTCGCGGGCGCCCGGCGCGGGAGGGGTTGGGCGAGAAAGGTTTCCCGGCTCCTCTGAGCGCCGGGATGGCGGCCCGGGACTCCTTGCAGGAAAGTAAACCTCTCGCGGCTGACGTCCGAACGGCGTCAGCCGCGAGAGGTCATTCTGGCTCCGCAGTCCTCAGAAGTCTCGCGTGAAGAGTGCTGGCCCTTGGCTTCGCGGGCGCCCGGCGCGAGGGGGGTGGGGCGAGAAAGGTTTCCCGGCTCCTCTGAGCGCCGGGATGGCGGCCCGGGACTCCTTGCAGGAAAGTAAACCTCTCGCGGCTGACGTCCGAACGGCGTCAGCCGCGAGAGGTCATTCTGGCTCCGCAGTCCTCAGAAGTCTCGCGGGAAGAGTGCTGGCCCTTGGCGTCGCGGGCGCCCGGCGCGGGGTGGGTGGGGCGAGAAAGGTTTCCCGGCTCCTCTGAGCGCCGGGATGGCGGCCCGGGACTCCTTGCAGGAAAGTAATCCTCAGCCGCGAGAGGTCATTCTGGCTCCGCAGTCCTCAGAAGTCTCGCGGGAAGAGTGCTGGCCCTTGGCGTCGCGGGCGCCCGGCGCGGGGCGGTTGGGCGAGAAAGGTTTCCCGGCGCCTCTGAGCGCCGGGATGGCGGCCCGGGACTCCTTGCAGGAAAGTAAACCTCTCGCGGCTGACGTCCGCACGGCGCCGCCGGTCGGTCAGCCGCGAGAGGTCATTCTGGCTCCGCAGTCCTCAGAAGTCTCGCGGGAAGAGTGCTGGCCCTTGGCGTCGCGGGCGCCCGGCGCGGGGGGGTGGGGCGAGAAAGGTTTCCCGGCGCCTCTTAGCGCCGGGATGGCGGCCCGGGACTCCTTGCAGGAAAGTAAACCTCTCGCGGCTGACGTCCGAACGGCGACGCCGTTCGGACGTCAGCCGCGAGAGGTCATTCTGGCTCCGCAGTCCTCAGAAGTCTCGCGGGAAGAGTGCTGGCCCTTGGCGTCGCGGGCGCCCGGCGCGGGGGGTGGGGCGAGAAAGGTTTCCCGGCGCCTCTTAGCGCCGGGATGGCGGCCCGGGACTCCTTGCAGGAAAGTAAACCTCTCGCGGCTGACGTCCGAACGGCGGCGCCGTTCGGACGTCAGCCGCGAGAGGTCATTCTGGCTCCGCAGTCCTCAGAAGTCTCGCGGGAAGAGTGCTGGCCCTTGGCGTCGCGGGCGCCCGGCGCGGGGGGGTGGGGCGAGAAAGGTTTCCCGGCGCCTCTTAGCGCCGGGATGGCGGCCCGGGACTCCTTGCAGGAAAGTAAACCTCTCGCGGCTGACGTCCGAACGGCGACGCCGTTCGGACGTCAGCCGCGAGAGGTCATTCTGGCTCCGCAGTCCTCAGAAGTCTCGCGGGAAGAGTGCTGGCCCTTGGCGTCGCGGGCGCCCGGCGCGGGGGGTGGGGCGAGAAAGGTTTCCCGGCGCCTCTTAGCGCCGGGATGGCGGCCCGGGACTCCTTGCAGGAAAGTAAACCTCTCGCGGCTGACGTCCGAACGGCGACGCCGTTCGGACGTCAGCCGCGAGAGGTCATTCTGGCTCCGCAGTCCTCAGAAGTCTCGCGGGAAGAGTGCTGGCCCTTGGCGTCGCGGGCGCCCGGCGCGGGGGGTGGGGCGAGAAAGGTTTCCCGGCGCCTCTTAGCGCCGGGATGGCGGCCCGGGACTCCTTGCAGGAAAGTAAACCTCTCGCGGCTGACGTCCGAACGGCGACGCCGTTCGGACGTCAGCCGCGAGAGGTCATTCTGGCTCCGCAGTCCTCAGAAGTCTCGCGGGAAGAGTGCTGGCCCTTGGCATCGCGGGCGCCCGGCGCGGGGGGGTGGGGCGAGAAACGTTTCCCGGCACCTCTTAGCGCCGGGATGGCGGCCCGGGACTCCTTGCAGGAAAGTAAACCTCTCGCGGCTGACGTCCGAACGGCGTCAGCCACGAGAGGTCATTCTGGCTCCGCAGTCCTCAGAAGTCTCGCGGGAAGAGTGCTGGCCCTTGGCATCGCGGGCGCCCGGCGCGGGGGGTGGGGCGAGAAAGGTTTCCCGGCGCCTCTTAGCGCCGGGATGGCGGCCCGGGACTCCTTGCAGGAAAGTAAACCTCTCGCGGCTGACATCCGAACGGCGTCAGCCACGAGAGGTCATTCTGGCTCCGCAGTCCTCAGAAGTCTCGCGGGAAGAGTGCTGGCCCTTGGCGTCGCGGGCGCCCGGCGCGGGAGGGTGGGGCGAGAAAGGTTTCCCGGCGCCTCTTAGCGCCGGGATGGCGGCCCGGGACTCCTTGCAGGAAAGTAAACCTGTCAGCCGCGAGAGGTCATTCTGGCTCCGCAGTCCTCAGAAGTCTCGCGGGAAGAGTGCTGGCCCTTGGCGTCGCGGGCGCCCGGCGCGGGAGGGGTGGGGCGAGAAAGGTTTCCCGGCTCCTCTCAGCGCCGGGATGGCGGCCCCGGACTCCTTGCAGGAAAATAAACCTCTCGCGGCTGACGTCCGAACGGCGACGCCGTTCGGACGTCAGCCGCGAGAGGTCATTCTGGCTCCGCAGTCCTCAGAAGTCTCGCGGGAAGAGTGCTGGCCCTTGGCGTCGCGGGCGCCCGGCGAGGGAGGGGTGGGGCGAGAAAGGTTTCCCGGCTCCTCTGAGCGCCGGGATGGCGGCCCGGGACTCCTTGCAGGAAAATAAACCTCGCGGCTGACGTCCGAACGGCGACGCCGTTCGGACGTCAGCCGCGAGAGGTCATTCTGGCTCCGCAGTCCTCAGAAGTCTCGCGGGAAGAGTGCTGGCCCTTGGCGTCGCGGGCGCACGGCTCGGGAGGGGTGGGGCGAGAAAGGTTTCCCGGCTCCTCTGAGCGCCGGGATGGCGGCCCGGGACTCCTTGCAGGAAAGTAAACCTCTCGCGGCTGACAGCCGAGAGAGGTCATTCTGGCTCCGCAGTCCTCAGAAGTCCCGCGGGAAGAGTGCTGGCCCTTGGCGTCGGGGGCGCCCGGCGCGGGGGGGTGGGGCGAGAAAGGTTTCCCGGCTCCTCTGAGCGCCGGGATGGCGGCCCGGGACTCCTTGCAGGAAAGTAAACCTGTCAGCCGCGAGAGGTCATTCTGGCTCCGCAGTCCTCAGAAGTCCCGCGGCAAGAGTGCTGGCCCTTGGCGTAGCGGGCGCCCGGCGCGGGAGGGGTGGGGCGAGAAAGGTTTCCCGGCTCCTCTGAGCGCCGGGATGGCGGCCCGGGACTCCTTGCAGGAAAGTAAACCTGTCAGCCGCGAGAGGTCATTCTGGCTCCGCAGTCCTCAGAAGTCCCGCGGGAAGAGTGCTGGCCCTTGGCGTCGCGGGCGCCCGGCTCGGGGGGGTGGGGCGAGAAAGGTTTCCCGGCTCCTCTGAGCGCCGGGATGGCGGCCCGGGACTCCTAACAGGAAAGTAAACCTGTCAGCCGCGAGAGGCCATTCTGGCTCCGCAGTCCTCAGAAGTCCCGCGGGAAGAGTGCTGGCCCTTGGCGTCGCGGGCGCCCGGCGCGGGGGGGTGGGGCGAGAAAGGTTTCCCGGCTCCTCTGAGCGCCGGGATGGCGGCCCGGGACTCCTTGCAGGAAAGTATACCTCTCGCGGCTGACGTCCGTATGGCGACGCCGTTCGGACGTCAGCCGCGAGAGGTCATTCTGGCTCCGCAGTCCTCAGAAGTCTCGCGGGAAGAGTGCTGGCCCTGGGCGTCGCGGGCGCCCAGCGCGGGGTGGGTGGGGCGAGAAAGGTTTCCCGGCTCCTCTGAGCGCCGGGATGGCGGCCCGGGACTCCTTGCAGGAAAGTAAACCTCTCGCGGCTGACGTCCGAACGGCGACGGCGTTCGGACTTCAGCCGAGAGAGGTCATTCTGGCTCCGCAGTCCTCAGAAGTCTCGCGGGAAGAGTGCTGGCCCTGGGCGTCGCGGGCGCCCGGCGCGGGGTGGGTGGGGCGAGAAAGGTTTCCCGGCTCCTCTGAGCGCCTGACCCGGGACTCCTTGCAGGAAAGTAAACCTCTCGCGGCTGACGTCGCAACGGCGACGGCGTTCGGACGTCAGCCGCGAGAGGTCATTCTGGCTCCGTAGTCCTCAGAAGTCCCGCGGGAAGAGTGCTGGCCCTTGGCGTCGCGGGCGCCCGGCTCGGGGGGGTGGGGCGAGAAAGGTTTCCCGGCTCCTCTGAGCGCCGGGATGGCGGCCCGGGACCCCTTGCAGGAAAGTAAACCTATCAGCCGCGAGAGGTCATTCTGGCTCCGCAGTCCTCAGAAGTCTCGCGGGAAGAGTGCTGGCCCTTGGCGTCACGGGCGCCCGGCTCGGCTGGGTGGGGCGAGAAAGGTTTCCCGGCTCCTCTTAGCGCCGGGATGGCGGCCCGGGACCCCTTGCAGGAAAGTAAACCTATCAGCCGCGAGAGGTCATTCTGGCTCCGCAGTCCTCAGAAGTCTCGCGGGAAGAGTGCTGGCCCTTGGCGTCGCGGGCGCCCGGCGCGGGGGGGTGGGGCGAGAAAGGTTTCCCGGCTCCTCTGAGCGCCGAGATGGCGGCCCGGGACTCCTTGCAGGAAAGTAAACCTGTCAGCCGCCAGAGGTCATTCTGGCTCCGCAGTCCTCAGAAGTCTCGCGGGAAGAGTGCTGGCCCTTGGCGTCGCGGGCGCCCGGCGCGGGGGGGGCGAGAAAGGTTTCCCGGCTCCTCTGAGCGCCGGGATGGCTGCCCGGGACTCCTTGCAGGAAAGTAAACCTCTCGCGGCTGACGTCCGAACGGCGACGGACGTCAGCCGCGAGAGGTCATTCTGGCTCCGCAGTCCCCAGAAGTCTCGCGGGAAGAGTGCTGGCCCTTTGCGTCACGGGCGCCCGGCGCGGGGTGGGTGGGGCGACAAAGGTTTCCCGGCTCTTCTGAGCGCCGGGATGGCGGCCCGGGACTCCTTGCAGGAAAGTAAACCTCTCGCGGCTGACGTCCGAACGGCGACGGACGTCAGCCGCGAGTGCTGGCCCTTTGCGTCGCGTCCGAACGTCAGCCGCGAGAGGTTTACTTTCCTGCAAGAAGTCCCGGGCCGCCATCCCGGCGCTCAGAGGAGCCGGGAAACGCCGTTCGGACGTCAGCCGCGAGAGGTCATTCTGTCTCCACAGTCCTCAGAAGTCTCGCGGGAAGAGTGCTGGCCCTGGGCGTCGCGGGCGCCCGGCGCGGGGTGGGTGGGGCGACAAAGGTTTCCCGGCTCTTCTGAGCGCCGGGATGGCGGCCCGGGACTCCTTGCAGGAAAGTAAACCTCTCGCGGCTGACGTCCGAACGGCGACGGACGTCAGCCGCGAGAGGTCATTCTGGCTCCGCAGTCCCCAGAAGTCTCGCGGGAAGAGTGCTGGCCCTTTGCGTCGCGGGCGACCGGCGCGGGGTGGGTGGGGCGACAAAGGTTTCCCGGCTCTTCAGAGCGCCGGGATGACGGCCCGGGACTCCTTGCAGGAAAGTAAACCTCTCGCGGCTGACGTCCGAACGGCGACGGACGTCAGCCGCGAGAGGTCATTCTGGCTCCGCAGTCCCCAGACGTCTCGCGGGAAGAGTGCTGGCCCTTTGCGTCGCCGGCGCCCGGCGCGGGGTGGGTGGGGCGAGAAAGGTTTCCCGGTTCCTCTGAGCGCCGGGATGGCGGCCCGGGACTTCTTGCAGGAAATTAAACCTCTCGCGGCTGACGTCCGAACGGCGACGCCGTTCGGACGTCATCCGCGAGAGGTCATTGTGGCTCCGCAGTCCTCAGAAGTCTCGCGGGAAGAGTGCTGGCCCTTGGCGTCGCGGGCGCCCGGCTCGGGGGCTGGGGCGAGAAAGGTTTCCCGGCTCCTCTGAGCGCTGGGATGGCGGCCCGGGACCCCTTGCAGGAAAGTAAACCTATCAGCCGCGAGAGGTCATTCTGGCTCCGCAGTCCTCAGAAGTCTCGCGGGAAGAGTGCTGGACCTTGGCGTCGCTGGCGCCCGGCGCGGGGGAGGTGGGGCGAGAAAGGTTTCCCGGCTCCTCTGAGCGCCGGGATGGCGGCCCGGGACTCCTTGCAGGAAAGTAAACCTCTCGCGGCTGACGTCCGAACGGTCAGCCGCGAGAGGTCATTCTGGCTCCGCAGTCCTCAGAAGTCTCGCGGGAAGAGTGCTGGCCCATGGCGTCGCGGGCGCCCGGCGCGGGGTGGGTGGGGCGAGAAAGTTTTCCCGGCTCCTCTGAGCGCCGGGATGGCGGCCCGGGACTCCTTGCAGGAAAGTAAACCTCTCGCGGCTGACGTCCGAACGGTCAGCCGCGAGAGGTCATTCTGGCTCCGCAGTCCTCAGAAGTCTCGCGGGAAGAGTGCTGGCCCTTGGCGTCGCGGGCACCCGGCGCGGGGGGGGTGGGGCGAGAAAGGTTTCCCGGCTCCTCTGAGCTCTGGGATGGCGGCCCGGGACTCCTTGCAGGAAAGTAAACCTCTCGCGGCTGACGTCCGAACGGCGACGCCGTTCGGACGTCAGCCGCGAGAGGTCATTCTGACTTCGCAGTCCTCAGAAGTCTCACGGGAAGAGTGCTGGCCCTTGGCGTCGCGGGCGCCCGGCGCGGGGGGGTGGAGCGAGAAAGGTTTCCCGGCTCCTCTGAGCGCCGGGATGGCAGCCCGGGACTCCTTGCAGGAAAGTAAACCTCTCGCGGCTGACGTCCGAACGGCGACGGACGTCAGCCGCGAGTGCTGGCCCTTTGCGTCGCGTCCGAACGTCAGCCGCGAGAGGTTTACTTTCCTGCAAGAAGTCCCGGGCCGCCATCCCGGCGCTCAGAGGAGCCGGGAACGCCGTTCGGACGTCAGCCGCGAGAGGTCATTCTGTCTCCACAGTCCTCAGAAGTCTCGCGGGAAGAGTGCTGGCCCTGGGCGTCGCGGGCGCCCGGCGCGGGGTGGGTGGGGCGACAAAGGTTTCCCGGCTCTTCTGAGCGCCGGGATGGCGGCCCGGGACTCCTTGCAGGAAAGTAAACCTCTCGCGGCTGACGTCCGAACGGCGACGGACGTCAGCCGCGAGAGGTCATTCTGGCTCCGCAGTCCCCAGAAGTCTCGCGGGAAGAGTGCTGGCCCTTTGCGTCGCGGGCGACCGGCGCGGGGTGGGTGGGGCGACAAAGGTTTCCCGGCTCTTCAGAGCGCCGGGATGGCGGCCCGGGACTCCTTGCAGGAAAGTAAACCTCTCGCGGCTGACGTCCGAACGGCGACGGACGTCAGCCGCGAGAGGTCATTCTGGCTCCGCAGTCCCCAGAAGTCTCGCGGGAAGAGTGCTGGCCCTTTGCGTCGCCGGCGCCCGGCGCGGGGTGGGTGGGGCGAGAAAGGTTTCCCGGTTCCTCTGAGCGCCGGGATGGCGGCCCGGGACTTCTTGCAGGAAATTAAACCTCTCGCGGCTGACGTCCGAACGGCGACGCCGTTCGGACGTCATCCGCGAGAGGTCATTGTGGCTCCGCAGTCCTCAGAAGTCTCGCGGGAAGAGTGCTGGCCCTTGGCGTCGCGGGCGCCCGGCTCGGGGGGCTGGGGCGAGAAAGGTTTCCCGGCTCCTCTGAGCGCTGGGATGGCGGCCCGGGACCCCTTGCAGGAAAGTAAACCTATCAGCCGCGAGAGGTCATTCTGGCTCCGCAGTCCTCAGAAGTCTCGCGGGAAGAGTGCTGGACCTTGGCGTCGCTGGCGCCCGGCGCGGGGGGGTGGGGCGAGAAAGGTTTCCCGGCTCCTCTGAGCGCCGGGATGGCGGCCCGGGACTCCTTGCAGGAAAGTAAACCTCTCGCGGCTGACGTCCGAACGGTCAGCCGCGAGAGGTCATTCTGGCTCCGCAGTCCTCAGAAGTCTCGCGGGAAGAGTGCTGGCCCTTGGCGTCGCGGGCGCCCGGCGCGGGGGGGTGGGGCGAGAAAGGTTTCCCGGCTCCTCTGAGCGCCCGGATGGCGGCCCGGGACTCCTTGCAAGAAAGTAAACCTCTCGCGGCTGACGTCCGAACGGTCAGCCGCGAGAGGTCATTCTGGCTCCGCAGTCCTCAGAAGTCTCGCGGGAAGAGTGCTGGCCCTTGGCGTCGCGGGCACCCGGCGCGGGGGGTGGGGCGAGAAAGGTTTCCCGGCTCCTCTGTGTTCTGGGATGGCGGCCTGGGACTCCTTGCAGGAAAGTAAACCTCTCGCGGCTGACGTCCGAACGGCGACGCCGTTCGGACGTCAGCCGCGAGAGGTCATTCTGACTTCGCAGTCCTCAGAAGTCTCACGGGAAGAGTGCTGGCCCTTGGCGTCGCGGGCGCCCGGCGCGGGGGGGTGGAGCGAGAAAGGTTTCCCGGCTCCTCTGAGCGCCGGGATGGCAGCCCGGGACTCCTTGCAGGAAAGTAAACCTCTCGCGGCTGACGTCCCAACGGCGACGGCATTCGGACGTCAGCCGCGAGAGGTCATTCTGGCTCCGCAGTCCCCAGAAGTCTCGCGGGAAGAGTGCTGGCCCTTGGCGTCGCAGGTGCCCGGCGCGGGGTGGGTGGGGCGAGAAAGGTTTCCCGGCTCCTCTGAGCTCTGGGATGGCGGCCCGGGACTCCTTGCAGGAAAGTAAACGGCGTTCGGACGTCAGCCGCGAGAGGTCATTCTGGCTCCTCAGTCCTCAGAAGTCTCGCGGGAAGAGTGCTGGCCCTGGGCATCGCGGGCGCCCGGCGCGGGTTGGGTGGGGCAAGAAAGGTTTCCCGGCTCCTCTGAGCTCTGGGATGGTGGCCCGGGACTCCTTGCAGGAAAGTAAACGGCGTTCGGACGTCAGCCGCGAGAGGTTTACTTTCCTGCAAGGAGTCCCGAGCCGCCATCCCGGCGCTCAGAGGAGCCGGGAAACGCCGTTCGGACGTCAGCCGCGAGAGGTCATTCTGGCTCCGCAGTCCTCAGAAGTCTCGCGGGAAGAGTTCTGGCCCTTGGCGTCTCGGGCGCCCGGCGCGGGGGGGGGGGCGAGAAAGGTTTCCCGGCTCCTCTGAGCGCCGGGATGGCGGCCCGGGACTCCTTGCAGGAAAGTAAACCTCTCGCGGCTGACGTCCGAACGGCGACGCCGTTCGGACGTCAGCCGCGAGAGGTCATTCTGGCTCCGCAGTCCTCAGAAGTCTCGCGGGAAGAGTGCTGGCCCTGGGCGTCGCGGGCGCCCGGCGCGGGGTGGGTGGGGCGAGAAAGGTTTCCCGGCTCCTCTGAGTGCCTGGCCCGGGACTCCTTGCAGGAAAGTAAACCTCTCGCGGCTGACGTCCCAACGGCGACGGCGTTCGGACGTCAGCCGCGAGAGGTCATTCTGGCTCCACAGTCCCCAGAAGTCTCGCGGGAAGAGTGCTGGCCCTTGGCGTCGCAGGTGCCCGGCGCGGGGTGGGTGCGGCGAGAAAGGTTTCCCGGCTCCTCTGAGCTCTGGGATGGCGGCCCGGGACTCCTTGCAGGAAAGTAAACGGCGTTCGGACGTCAGCCGCGAGAGGTCATTCTGGCTCCTCAGTCCTCAGAAGTCTCGCGGGAAGAGTGCTGGCCCTGGGCATCGCGGGCGCCCGGCGCGGGTTGGGTGGGGCAAGAAAGGTTTCCCGGCTCCTCTGAGCTCTGGGATGGCGGCCCGGGACTCCTTGCAGGAAAGTAAACGGCGTTCGGACGTCAGCCGCGAGAGGTCATTCTGGCTCCTCAGTCCTCAGAAGTCTCGCGGGAAGAGTGCTGGCCCTGGGCGTCGCGGGCGCCCGGCGCGGGGTGGGTGGGGCGACAAAGGTTTCCCGGCTCTTCTGAGCGCCGGGATGGCGGCCCGGGACTCCTTGCAGGAAAGTAAACCTCTCGCGGCTGACGTCCGAACGGCGACGGACGTCAGCCGCGAGAGGTCATTCTGGCTCCGCAGTCCCCAGAAGTCTCGCGGGAAGAGTGCTGGCCCTTTGCGTCGCGGGCGCCCGGCGCGGGCTGGGTGGGGCGGGAAAGGTTTCTCGGCTCCTCTGAGCGCCGGGATGGCGGCCCGGAACTCCTTGCAGGAAAGTAAACCTCTCGCGGCTGACGTCCGAATGGCGACGCTGTTCGGACGTCAGCCGCGAGAGGTCATTGTGGCTCCGCAGTCCTCAGAAGTCTCGCGGGAAGAGTGCTGGCCCTTGGCGTCGCGGGCGCCCGGTGCGGGGGGGGTGGGGCGAGAAAGGTTTCCCGGCTCCTCTGAGCGCCGGGATGGCGGCCCGGGACTCCTTGCAGGAAAGTAAACCTCTCGCTGCTGACGTCCGAATGGCGACGCCGTTCAGACGTCAGCCGCGAGAGGTCATTCTGGCTCCGCAGTCCTCAGAAGTCTCCCGGGAAGAGTGCTGGCCCTTGGCGTCGCGGGCGCCCGGCGCGGGGTGGGTGGGGCGAGAAAGGTTTCCCGGCTCCTCTGAGCGCCGGGATGGCGGCCCGGGACTCCTTGCAGGAAAGTAAACCTCTCGCGGCTGACGTCCGAATGGCGACGCCGTTCGGACGTCAGCCGCAAGAGGTCATTGTGGCTCCGCAGTCCTCAGAAGTCTCGCGGGAAGAGTGCTGGCCCTTGGCGTCGCGGGCGCCCGGCGCGGGGTGGGTAGGGCGAGAAAGGTTTCCCGGCTCCTCTGAGCGCCGGGATGGCGGCCCGGGACTCCTTGCAGGAAAGTAAACCTCTCGCGGCTGACGTCCGAACGGCGACGCCGTTCGGACGACAGCCGCGAGAGGTCATTCTGGCTCCGCAGTCCTCAGAAGTCTCGCGGGAAGAGTGCTGGCCCTTGGCGTCGCGGGCGCCCGGCGCGGGGTGGGTGGGGCGAGAAAGGTTTCCCGGCTCCTCTGAGCACCGGGATGGCGGCCCGGGACTCCTTGCAGGAAAGTAAACCTCTCGCGGCTGACGTCCGAATGGCGACGCCGTTCAGACGTCAGCCGCGAGAGGTCATTGTGGCTCCGCAGTCCTCAGAAGTCTCGCGGGAAGAGTGCTGGCCCTTGGCGTCGCGGGCGCCCGGCGCGGGGTGGGTGGGGCGAGAAAGGTTTCCCGGCTCCTCTGAGCGCCGGGATGGCGGCCCGGGACTCCTTGCAGGAAAGTAAACCTCTCGCGGCTGACGTCCGAACGGCGACGCCGTTCGGACGTCATCCGCGAGAGGTCATTGTGGCTCCGCAGTCCTCAGAAGTCTCGCGGGAAGAGTGCTGGCCCTTGGCGTCGCGGGCGCCCGGCTCGGGGGGTGGGGCGAGAAAGGTTTCCCGGCTCCTCTGAGCGCCGGGATGGCGGCCCGGGACCCCTTGCAGGAAAGTAAACCTATCAGCCGCGAGAGGTCATTCTGGCTCCGCAGTCCTCAGAAGTCTCGCGGGAAGAGTGCTGGACCTTGGCGTCGCGGGCGCCAAGCGCGGGGGGGTGGGGCGAGAAAGGTTTCCCGGCTCCTCTGAGCGCCGGGATGGCGGCCCGGGACTCCTTGCAGGAAAGTAAACCTATCAGCCGCGAGAGGTCATTGTGGCTCCGCAGTCCTCAGAAGTCTCGCGGGAAGAGTGCTGGCCCTTGGCGTCGCGGGCGCCCGGCTCGGGGGGGTGGGGCGAGAAAGGTTTCCCGGCTCCTCTGAGTGCCTGGCCCGGGACTCCTTGCAGGAAAGTAAACCTCTCGCGGCTGACGTCCCAACGGCGACGGCGTTCGGACGTCAGCCGCGAGAGGTCATTCTGGCTCCGCAGTCCTCAGAAGTCTCGCGGGAAGAGTGCTGGCCCTTGGCGTCGCGGGCGCCCGGCGCGGGGGGGGGTGGAGCGAGAAAGGTTTCCCGGCTCCTCTGAGCGCCGGGATGGCGGCCCGGGACTCCTTGCAGGAAAGTAAACGGCGTTCGGACGTCAGCCGCGAGAGGTCATTCTGGCTCCGCAGTCCTCAGAAGTCTCGCGGGAAGAGTGCTGGCCCTGGGCATCGCGGGCGCCCGGCGCGGGTTGGGTGGGGCAAGAAAGGTTTCCCGGCTCCTCTGAGCTCTGGGATGGTGGCCCGGGACTCCTTGCAGGAAAGTAAACGGCGTTCGGACGTCAGCCGCGAGAGGTCATTCTGGCTCCGCAGTCCTCAGAATTCTCGAGGGAAGAGTGCTGGCCCTTGGCCTCGCGGGCGCCCGGCGCGGGGTGGGTGGGGCGAGAAAGGTTTCCCGGCTCCTCTGAGCGCCGGGATGGCGGCCCGGGACTCCTTGCAGGAAAGTAAACCTGTCAGCCGCGAGAGGTCATTCTGGCTCCGCAGTCCTCAGAAGTCCCGCGGGAAGAGTGCTGGCCCTTGGCGTCGCGGGCACCCGGCGCGGGGGGGTGGAGCGAGAAAGGTTTCCCGGCTCCTCTGAGCGCCGGGATGGCGGCCCGGGACTCCTTGCAGGAAAGTAAACGGCGTTCGGACATCAGCCGCGAGAGGTCATTCTGGCTCCGCAGTCCTCAGAAGTCTCGCGGGAAGAGTGCTGGCCCTGGGCATCGCGGGCGCCCGGCGCGGGTTGGGTGGGGCAAGAAAGGTTTCCCGGCTCCTCTGAGCTCTGGGATGGTGGCCCGGGACTCCTTGCAGGAAAGTAAACGGCGTTCGGACGTCAGCCGCGAGAGGTTTACTTTCCTGCAAGGAGTCCCGGGCCGCCATCCCGGCGCTCAGAGGAGCCGGGAAACGCCGTTCTGACGTCAGCCGCGAGAGGTCATTCTGTCTCTACAGTCCTCAGAAGTCTCGCGGGAAGAGTGCTGGCCCTGGGCGTCGCGGGCGCCCGGCGCGGGGTGGGTGGGGCGACAAAGGTTTCCCGGCTCCTCTGAGCGCCGGGATGGCGGCCCGGTACTCCTTGCAGGAAAGTAAACCTCTGGCGGCTGACGTCCGAACGGCGTCGCCGCGAGAGGTCATTCTGTCTCTACAGTCCTCAGAAGTCTCGCGGGAAGAGTGCTGGCCCTGGGCATCGCGGGCGCCCGGCGCGTGTTGGGTGGGGCAAGAAAGGTTTCCCGGCTCCTCTGAGCTCTGGGATGGTGGCCCGGGACTCCTTGCAGGAAAGTAAACCTCTCGCGGCTGACGTCCGAACGGCGACGGCGTTCGGACGTCAGCCGCGAGAGGTCATTCTGGCTCCGCAGTCCTCAGAAGTCTCGCGGGAAGAGTGCTGGACCTTGGCGTCGCGGGCGCCCGGCGCGGGGGGGGCGAGAAAGGTTTCCCGGCTCCTCTGAGCGCCGGGATGGCGGCCCGGGACTCCTTGCAGGAAAGTAAACCTCTCGCGGCTGACGTCCGAACGGCGACGCCGTTCGGACGTCAGCCGCGAGAGGTCATTCTGGCTCCGCAGTCCTCAGAAGTCTCGCGGGAAGAGTGCTGGCCCTTGGCGTCGCGGGCGCCCGGCGCGGGGGGGTGGGGCGAGAAAGGTTTCCCGGCTCCTCTGAGCGCCGGGATGGCGGCCCGGGACTCCTTGCAGGAAATTAAACCTCTCGCGGCTGACCCTTGGCGTCGCGGGCGCCCGTCGCGGGGGGGTGGGACGAGAAAGGTTTCCCGGCTCTTCTGAGCGCCGGGATGGCGGCCTGGGACTCCTTGCAGGAAAGTAAACCTCTCGCGGCTGACGTCCGAACGGCGACGCCGTTCGGACGTCAGCCGCGAGAGGTCATTCTGGCTCCGCAGTCCTCAGAAGTCTCGCGGGAAGAGTGCTGGCCCTTGGTGTCGCGGGCGCCCGGCGCGGGGGGTGGGGCGAGAAAGGTTTCCCGGCTCCTCTGAGCTCTGGGATGGCAGCCCGGGACTCCTTGCAGGAAAGTAAACCTCTAGCGGCTGACGTCCGTATGGCGATGCCGTTCGGACGTCAGCCGCGAGAGGTCATTCTGGATCCGCAGTCCTCAGAAGTCTCGCGGGAAGAGTGCTGGACCTTGGCGTCGCGGGCGCCCGGCGCGGGGGGGGCGAGAAAGGTTTCCCGGCTCCTCTGAGCGCCGGGATGGCGGCCCGGGACTCCTTGCAGGAAAGTAAACCTCTCGCGGCTGACGTCCGAACGGCGACGCCGTTCGCACGTCAGCCGCGAGAGGTCATTCTGGCTCCGCAGTCCTCAGAAGTCTCGCGGGAAGAGTGCTGGCCCTTGGAGTCGCGGGCGCCCGGCGCGGGGGGGTGGGGCGAGAAAGGTTTCCCGGCTCCTCTGAGCGCCGGGATGGCGGCCCGGGACTCCTTGCAGGAAAGTAAACCTCTCGCGGCTGACGTCCGAATGGCGACGCCGTTCGGACGTCAGCCGCGAGAGGTCATTGTGGCTCCGCAGTCCTCAGAAGTCTCGCGGGAAGAGTGCTGGCCCTTGGCGTCGCGGGCGTTCGGCGCGGGGTGGGTGGGGCGAGAAAGGTTTCCCGGCTCCTCTGAGCGCCGGGATGGCGGCCCGGGACTCCTTGCAGGAAAGTAAACCTCTCGCGGCTGACGTCCGAACGGCGACGCCGTTCGGACGTCATCCGCGAGAGGTCATTGTGGCTCCGCAGTCCTCAGAAGTCTCGCGGGAAGAGTGCTGGCCCTTGGCGTCGCGGGCGCCCGGCTCGGGGGGTGGGGCGAGAAAGGATTCCCGGCTCCTCTGAGCGCCGGGATGGCGGCCCGGGACCCCTTGCAGGAAAGTAAACCTATCAGCCGCGAGAGGTCATTCTGGCTCCGCAGTCCTCAGAAGTCTCGCGGGAAGAGTGCTGGACCTTGGCGTCGCGGGCGCCAAGCGCGGGGGGGTGGGGCGAGAAAGGTTTCCCGGCTCCACTGAGCGCCGGGATGGCGGCCCGGGACTCCTTGCAGGAAAGTAAACCTATCAGCCGCGAGACGTCATTGTGGCTCCGCAGTCCTCAGAAGTCTCGCGGGAAGAGTGCTGGCCCTTGGCGTCGCGGGCGCCCGGCTCGGGGGCTGGGGCGAGAAAGGTTTCCCGGCTCCTCTGAGTGCCTGGCCCGGGACTCCTTGCAGGAAAGTAAACCTCTCGCGGCTGACGTCCCAACGGCGACGGCGTTCGGACGTCAGCCGCGAGAGGTCATTCTGGCTCCGCAGTCCTCAGAAGTCTCGCGGGAAGAGTGCTGGCCCTTGGCGTCGCGGGCGCCCGGCTCGGGGGGGTGGGGCGAGAAAGGTTTCCCGGCTCCTCTGAGTGCCTGGCCCGGGACTCCTTGCAGGAAAGTAAACCTCTCGCGGCTGACGTCCCAACGGCGACGGCGTTCGGACGTCAGCCGCGAGAGGTCATTCTGGCTCCGCAGTCCTCAGAAGTCTCGCGGGAAGAGTGCTGGCCCTGGGCATCGCGGGCGCCCGGCGCGGGTTGGGTGGGGCAAGAAAGGTTTCCCGGCTCCTCTGAGCTCTGGGATGGTGGCCCGGGACTCCTTGCAGGAAAGTAAACGGCGTTCGGACGTCAGCCGCGAGAGGTTTACTTTCCTGCAAGGAGTCCCGGGCCGCCATCCCGGCGCTCAGAGGAGCCGGGAAACGCCGGTCTGACGTCAGCCGCGAGAGGTCATTCTGTCTCCACAGTCCTCAGAAGTCTCGCGGGAAGAGTGCTGGCCCTGGGCGTCGCGGGCGCCCGGCGCGGGGTGGGTGGGGCGACAAAGGTTTCCCGGCTCCTCTGAGCGCCGGGATGGCGGCCCGGGACTCCTTGCAGGAAAGTAAACCTCTCGCGGCTGACGTCCGAACGGCGTCGCCCGAGAGGTCATTCTGGCTCCGCAGTCCTCAGAAGTCTCGCGGGAAGAGTGCTGGCCCTAGGCATCGCGGGCGCCCGGCGCGTGTTGGGTGGGGCAAGAAAGGTTTCCCGGCTCCTCTGAGCTCTGGGAGGGTGGCCCGGGACTCCTTGCAGGAAAGTAAACCTCTCGCGGCTGACGTCCGAACGGCGACGGCGTTCGGAAGTCAGCCGCGAGAGGTCATTCTGGCTCCGCAGTCCTCAGAAGTCTCGCGGGAAGAGTGCTGGACCTTGGCGTCGCGGGCGCCCGGCGCGGGGGGGGCGAGAAAGGTTTCTCGGCTCCTCTGAGCGCCAGGATGGCGGCCCGGGACTCCTTGCAGGAAAGTAAACCTCTCGCGGCTGACGTCCGAACGGCGACGCCGTTCGGACGTCAGCCGCGAGAGGTCATTCTGGCTCCGCAGTCCTCAGAAGTCTCGCGGGAAGAGTGCTGGCCCTTGGTGTCGCGGGCGCCCGGCGCGGGGGGGTGGGGCGAGAAAGGTTTCCCGGCTCCTCTGAGCGCCGGGATGGCGGCCCGGGACTCCTTGCAGGAAATTAAACCTATCAGCCGCGAGACGTCATTGTGGCTCCGCAGTCCTCAGAAGTCTCGCGGGAAGAGTGCTGGCCCTTGGCGTCGCGGGCGCCCGGCTCGGGGGGCTGGGGCGAGAAAGGTTTCCCGGCTCCTCTGAGTGCCTGGCCCGGGACTCCTTGCAGGAAAGTAAACCTCTCGCGGCTGACGTCCCAACGGCGACGGCGTTCGGACGTCAGCCGCGAGAGGTCATTCTGGCTCCGCAGTCCTCAGAAGTCTCGCGGGAAGAGTGCTGGCCCTTGGTGTCGCGGGCGCCCGGCGCGGGGGGGGTGGGGCGAGAAAGGTTTCCCGGCTCCTCTGCGCGCCGGGATGGCGGCCCGGGACTCCTTGCAGGAAATTAAACCTCTCGCGGCTGACCCTTGGCGTCGCGGGCGCCCGGCGCGGGGGGGTGGGACGAGAAAGGTTTCCCGGCTCTTCTGAGCGCCGGGATGGCGGCCCGGGACTCCTTGCAGGAAAGTAAACCTCTCGCGGCTGACGTCCGTATGGCGATGCCGTTCGGACGTCAGCCGCGAGAGGTCATTCTGGCTCCGCAGTCCTCAGAAGTCTCGCGGGAAGAGTGCTGGACCTTGGCGTCGCGGGCGCCCGGCGCGGGGGGGCGAGAAAGGTTTCCCGGCTCCTCTGAGCTCTGGGATGGTGGCCCGGGACTCCTTGCAGGAAAGTAAACCTCTCGCGGCTGACGTCCGAACGACGACGGCGTTCGGACGTCAGCCGCGAGAGGTCATTCTGGCTCCGCAGTCCTCAGAAGTCTCGCGGGAAGAGTGCTGGCCTTTGGCGTCGTGGGCGCCCGGCGCGGGGGGTGGGGCGAGAAAGGTTTCCCGGCTCCTCTGAGCGCCGGGATGGCGGCCCGGGACTCCTTGCAGGAAAGTAAACCTCTCGCGGCTGACGTCCGAATGGTGATGCCGTTCGGACGTCAGCCGCGAGAGGTCATTGTGGCTCCGCAGTCCTCAGAAGTCTCGCGGGAAGAGTGCTGGCCCTTGGCGTCGCGGGCGCCCGGCGCGGGGTGGGTGGGGCGAGAAAGGTTTCCCGGCTCCTCTGAGCGCCGGGATGGCGGCCCGGGACTCCTTGCAGGAAAGTAAACCTCTCGCGGCTGACGTCCGAACGGCGACGCCGTTCGGACGTCATCCGCGAGAGGTCATTGTGGCTCCGCAGTCCTCAGAAGTCTCGCGGGAAGAGTGCTGGCCCTTGGCGTCGCGGGCGCCCGGCTCGGGGGGTGGGGCGAGAAAGGTTTCCCGGCTCCTCTGAGCGCCGGGATGGCGGCCCGGGACCCCTTGCAGGAAAGTAAACCTATCAGCCGCGAGAGGTCATTCTGGCTCCGCAGTCCTCAGAAGTCTCGCGGGAAGAGTGCTGGACCTTGGCGTCGCGGGCGCCAAGCGCGGGGGGCGAGAAAGGTTTCCCGGCTCCTCTGAGCGCCGGGATGGCGGCCCGGGACTCCTTGCAGGAAAGTAAACCTATCAGCCGCGAGAGGTCATTGTGGCTCCGCAGTCCTCAGAAGTCTCGCGGGAAGAGTGCTGGCCCTTGGCGTCGCGGGCGCCCGGCTCGGGGGGTGGGGCGAGAAAGGTTTCCCGGCTCCTCTGAGTGCCTGGCCCGGGACTCCTTGCAGGAAAGTAAACCTCTCGCGGCTGACGTCCCAACGGCGACGGCGTTCGGACGTCAGCCGCGAGAGGTCATTCTGGCTCCGCAGTCCTCAG
The DNA here is from genome assembly GCA_029375565.1 of Gekko gecko. Lineage (NCBI taxonomy): Eukaryota > Metazoa > Chordata > Lepidosauria > Squamata > Gekkonidae > Gekko > Gekko gecko. Next base: position 3,545,189 of record JAPDNY010000002.1, on the reverse strand, counting down.
AAGTCTCGCGGGAAGAGTGCTGGCCCTTGGCGTCGCGGGCGCCCGGCGCGGGGGGGGTGGAGCGAGAAAGGTTTCCCGGCTCCTCTGTGCGCCGGGATGGCGGCCCGGGACTCCTTGCAGGAAAGTAAACGGCGTTCGGACGTCAGCCGCGAGAGGTCATTCTGGCTCCGCAGTCCTCAGAAGTCTCGCGGGAAGAGTGCTGGACCTTGGCGTCGCGGGCGCCCGGCGCGGGGGGGTGGGGCGAGAAAGGTTTCCCGGCTCCTCTGAGCGCCGGGATGGCGGCCCGGGACTCCTTGCAGGAAATTAAACCTCTCGCGGCTGACCCTTGGCGTCGCGGGCGCCCGTCGCGGGTGGGGTGGGACGAGAAAGGTTTCCCGGCTCCTCTGAGCGCCGGGATGGCGGCCCGGGACTCCTTGCAGGAAAGTAAACCTCTCGCGGCTGACGTCCGAACGGCGACGCCGTTCGGACGTCAGCCGCGAGAGGTCATTCTGGCTCCGCAGTCCTCAGAAGTCTCGCGGGAAGAGTGCTGGCCCTTGGTGTCGCGGGCGCCCGGCGCGGGGGGTGGGGCGAGAAAGGTTTCCCGGCTCCTCTGAGCTCTGGGATGGCAGCCCGGGACTCCTTGCAGGAAAGTAAACCTCTAGCGGCTGACGTCCGTATGGCGATGCCGTTCGGACGTCAGCCACGAGAGGTCATTCTGGCTCCGCAGTCCTCAGAAGTCTCGCGGGAAGAGTGCTGGACCTTGGCGTCGCGGGCGCCCGGCGCGGGGGGGGCGAGAAAGGTTTCCCGGCTCCTCGGAGCGCCGGGATGGCGGCCCGGGACTCCTTGCAGGAAAGTAAACCTCTCGCGGCTGACGTCCGAACGGCGACGCCGTTCGGACGTCAGCCGCGAGAGGTCATTCTGGCTCCGCAGACTTCTGGCGGGAAGAGTGCTGGCCCTTGGCGTCGCGGGCGCCCGTCGCGGGGGGGTGGGGCGAGAAAGGTTTCCCGGCTCCTCTGAGCGCCGGGATGGCGGCCCGGGACTCCTTGCAGGAAAGTAAACCTGTCAGCCACGAGAGGTCATTCTGGCTCCGCAGTCCTCAGAAGTCTCGCGGGAAGAGTGCTGGCCCTAGGCGTCGCGGGCGCCCGGCGCGGGGTGGGTGGGGTGAGAAAGGTTTCCCGGCTCCTCTGAGCTCCGGGATGGCGGCCCGGGACTCCTTGCAGGAAAGTAAACCTGTCAGCCGCGAGAGGTCATTCTGGCTCCGCAGTCCTCAGAAGTCCCGCGGGAAGAGTGCTGGCCCTTGGCGTCGCGGGCGCCCGGCGCGGGGTGGGTTGGGCGAGAAAGGTTTCCCGGCTCCTCTGAGCGCCGGGATGGCGGCCCGGGACTCCTTGCAGGAAAGTAAACCTGTCAGCCGCGAGAGGTCATTCTGGCTACGCAGTCCTCAGAAGTCTCGCGGGAAGAGTGCTGGCCCTTGGCTTCGCGGGCGCCCGGCGCGGGGTGGGTGGGGTGAGAAAGGTTTCCCGGCTCCTCTGAGCTCCGGGATGGCGGCCCGGGACTCCTTGCAGGAAAGTAAACCTGTCAGCCGCGAGAGATCATTCTGGCTCCGCAGTCCTCAGAAGTCTCGCGGGAAGAGTGCTGGCCCTAGGCGTCGCGGGCGCCCGGCGCGGGTTGGGTGGGGCGAGAAAGGTTTCCCGGCTCCTCTGAGCTCCGGGATGGCGGCCCGGGACTCCTTGCAGGAAAGTAAACCTGTCAGCCGCGAGAGGTCATTCTGGCTCCGCAGTCCTCAGAAGTCCCGCGGGAAGAGTGCTGGCCCTTGGCGTCGCGGGCGCCCGGTGCGGGGTGGGTGGGGCGAGAAAGGTTTCCCGGCTCCCCTGAGCACCAGGATGGCGGCCCGGGACTCCTTGCAGGAAAGTAAACCTGTCAGCCGCGAGAGGTCATTCTGGCTCCGCAGTCCTCAGAAGTCTCGCGGGAAGAGTGCTGGCCCTTGGCGTCGCGGGCGCCCGGCGCGGGTTGGGTGGGGCGAGAAAGGTTTCCCGGCTCCTCTGAGCTCCGGGATGGCGGCCCGGGACTCCTTGCAGGAAAGTAAACCTGTCAGCCGCGAGAGGTCATTCTGGCTCCGCAGTCCTCAGAAGTCCCGCGGGAAGAGTGCTGGCCCTTGGCGTCGTGGGCGCCCGGCGCGGGGGAGTGGGGAGAAAGGTTTCCCGGCTCCTCTGAGCGCCGGGATGGCGGCCCGGGACTCCTTGCAGGAAAGTAAACCTGTCAGCCGCGAGAGGTCATTCTGGCTCCGCAGTCCTCAGAAGTCTCGCGGGAAGAGTGCTGGCCCTTGGCGTCGCGGGCGCCCGGCGCGGGGTGGGTGGGGAGAAAGGTTTCCCGGCTCCTCTGAGCGCCGGGATGGCGGCCCGGGACTCCTTGCAGGAAAGTAAACCTTTCAGCCGCGAGAGTTCATTCTGGCTCCGCAGTCCTCAGAAGTCTCGCGGGAAGAGTGCTGGCCCTTGGCGTCGCGGGCGCCCGGCGCGGGGGGGTGGGGCGAGAAAGGTTTCCCGGCTCCTCTGAGCGCCGCGATGGCGGCCCGGGACTCGTTGCAGGAAAGTAAACCTGTCAGCCGCGAGAGGTCATTCTGGCTCCGCAGTCCTCAGAAGTCTCGCGGGAAGAGTGCTGGCCCTTGGCGTCGCGGGCGCCCGGCGCGGGGGGGTGGGGCGAGAAAGGTTTCCCGGCTCCCCTGAGCGCCAGGATGGCGGCCCGGGACTCCTTCCAGGAAAGTATACCTCTCGCGGCTGACGTCCGTATGGCGACGCCGTTCGGACGTCAGCCGCGAGAGGTCATTCTGACTCCGCAGTCCTCAGAAGTCTCGCGGGAAGAGTGCTGGCCCTGGGCGTCGCGGGCGCCCGCCGCGGGGGGGTGGGGCGAGAAAGGTTTCCCAGCTCCTCTGAGCGCCGGGATGGCGGCCCGGGACTCCTTGCAGGAAAGTAAACCTCTCGCGGCTGACGTCCGAACGGCGACGGCGTTCGGACGTCAGCCGCGAGAGGTCATTCTGGCTCCGCAGTCCTCAGAAGTCTCGCGGGAAGAGTGCTGGCCCTGGGCGTCGCGGGCGCCCAGCGCGGGGTGGGTGGGGCGAGAAAGGTTTCCCGGCTCCTCTGAGCGCCGGGATGGCGGCCGGGACTCCTTGCAGGAAAGTAAACCTCTCGCGGCTGACGTCCGAACGGCGACGGCGTTCGGACGTCAGCCGAGAGAGGTCATTCTGGCTCCGCAGTCCTCAGAAGTCTCGCGGGAAGAGTGCTGGCCCTGGGCGTCGCGGGCGCCCGGCGCGGGGTGGGTGGGGCGAGAAAGGTTTCCCGGCTCCTCTGAGCGCCTGACCAGGGACTCCTTGCAGGAAAGTAAACCTCTCGCGGCTGACGTCCCAACGGCGACGGCGTTCGGACGTCAGCCGCGAGAGGTCATTCTGGCTCCACAGTCCTCAGAAGTCTCGCAGGAAGAGTGCTGACCCTGGGCGTCGCGGGCGCCCGGCGCGGGGTGGGTGGGGCGAGAAAGGTTTCCCGGCTCCTCTGAGCGCCGGGATGGCGGCCCGGGACTCCTTGCAGGAAAGTAAACCTCTCGCGGCTGACGTCCGAACGACGGACGTCAGCCGCGAGAGGTCATTCTGGCTCCGTAGTCCTCAGAAGTCTCGCGGGAAGAGTGCTGGCCCTGGGCGTCGCGGGCGCCCGGCGCGGGGTGGGTGGGGCGAGAAAGGTTTCTCGGCTCCTCTGAGCGCCGGGATGGCGGCCCGGGACTCCTTGCAGGAAAGTAAACCTCTCGCGGCTGACGTCCGAACGGCGTCGCCGCGAGAGGTCATTCTGGCTCCACAGTCCTCAGAAGTCTCGCAGGAAGAGTGCTGGCCCTTGGCGTCGCGGGCGCCCGGCGCGGGCTGGGTGGGGCGAGAAAGGTTTCCCGGCTCCTCTGAGCTCTGGGATGGCGGTCCGGAACTCCTTGCAGGAAAGTAAACCTCTCGCGGCTGACGTCCGAACGGCGACGGACGTCAGCCGCGAGAGGTCATTCTGGCTCCGCAGTCCTCAGAAGTCTCGCGGGAAGAGTGCTGGCCCTGGGCATCGCGGGCGCCCGGCGCGTGTTGGGTGGGGCAAGAAAGGTTTCCCGGCTCCTCTGAGCTCTGGGATGGTGGCCCGGGACTCCTTGCAGGAAAGTAAACGGCGTTCGGACGTCAGCCGCGAGAGGTCATTCTGGCTCCGCAGTCCTCAGAAGTCTCGCGGGAAGAGTGCTGGCCCTGGGCATCGCGGGCGCCCGGCGCGGGTTGGGTGGGGCAAGAAAGGTTTCCCGGCTCCTCTGAGCTCTGGGATGGTGGCCCGGGACTCCTTGCAGGAAAGTAAACGGCGTTCGGACGTCAGCCGCGAGAGGTTTACTTTCCTGCAAGGAGTCCCGGGCCGCCATCCGGCGCTCAGAGGAGCCGGAAACGCCGTTCTGACGTCAGCCGCGAGAGGTCATTCTGTCTCTACAGTCCTCAGAAGTCTCGCAGGAAGAGTGCTGGCCCTGGGCGTCGCGGGCGCCCGGCGCGGGGTGGGTGGGGCGACAAAGCTTTCCCGGCTCCTCTGAGCGCCGGGATGGCGGCCCGGTACTCCTTGCAGGAAAGTAAACCTCTCGCGGCTGACGTCCGAACGGCGTCGCCGCGAGAGGTCATTCTGTCTCTACAGTCCTCAGAAGTCTCGCGGGAAGAGTGCTGGCCCTGGGCATCGCGGGCGCCCGGCGAGTGTTGGGTGGGGCAAGAAAGGTTTCCCGGCTCCTCTGAGCTCTGGGATGGTGGCCCGGGACTCCTTGCAGGAAAGTAAACCTCTCGCGGCTGACGTCCGAACGGCGACGGCGTTCGGACGTCAGCCGCGAGAGGTCATTCTGGCTCCGCAGTCCTCAGAAGTCTCGCGGGAAGAGTGCTGGACCTTGGCGTCGCGGGCGCCCGGCGCGTGGGGGGGCGAGAAAGGTTTCCCGGCTCCTCTGAGCGCCGGGATGGCGGCCCGGGACTCCTTGCAGGAAAGTAAACCTCTCGCGGCTGACGTCCGAACGGCGACGCCGTTCGGACGTCAGCCGCGAGAGGTCATTCTGGCTCCGCAGTCCTCAGAAGTCTCGCGGGAAGAGTGCTGGCCCTTGGCGTCGCGGGCGCCCGGCGCGGGGGGGTGGGGCGAGAAAGGTTTCCCGGCTCCTCTGAGCGCCGGGATGGCGGCCCGGGACTCCTTGCAGGAAATTAAACCTCTCGCGGCTGACCCTTGGCGTCGCGGGCGCCCGTCGCGGGGGGGGAGGGACGAGAAAGGTTTCCCGGCTCTTCTGAGCGCCGGGATGGCGGCCTGGGACTCCTTGCAGGAAAGTAAACCTCTCGCGGCTGACGTCCGAACGGCAACGCCGTTCGGACGTCAGCCGCGAGAGGTCATTCTGGCTCCGCAGTCCTCAGAAGTCTCGCGGGAAGAGTGCTGGCCCTTGGTGTCGCGGGCGCCCGGCGCGGGGGGTGGGGCGAGAAAGGTTTCCCGGCTCCTCTGAGCTCTGGGATGGCAGCCCGGGACTCCTTGCACGAAAGTAAACCTCTAGCGGCTGACGTCCGTGTGGCGATGCCGTTCGGACGTCAGCCGCGAGAGGTCATTCTGGCTCCGCAGTCCTCAGAAGTCTCGCGGGAAGAGTGCTGGACCTTGGCGTCGCGGGCGCCCGGCGCGGGGGGGGCGAGAAAGGTTTCCCGGCTCCTCTGAGCGCCGGGATGGCGGCCCGGGACTCCTTGCAGGAAAATAAACCTCTCGCGGCTGACGTCCGAACGGCGACGCCGTTCGGACGTCAGCCGCGAGAGGTCATTCTGGCTCCGCAGTCCTCAGAAGTCTCGCGGGAAGAGTGCTGGCCCTTGGCGTCGCGGGCGCCCGGCGCGGGGGGTGGGGCGAGAAAGGTTTCCCGGCTCCTCTGAGCGCCGGGATGGCGGCCCGGGACTCCTTGCAGGAAAGTAAACCTCTCGCGGCTGACGTCCGAATGGCGACGCCGTTCGGACGTCAGCCGCGAGAGGTCATTGTGGCTCCGCAGTCCTCAGAAGTCTCGCGGGAAGAGTGCTGGCCCTTGGCGTCGCGGGCGCCCGGCGCGGGGTGGGTGGGGCGAGAAAGGTTTCCCGGCTCCTCTGAGCGCCGGGATGGCGGCCCGGGACTCCTTGCAGGAAAGTAAACCTCTCGCGGCTGACGTCCGAATGGCGACGCCGTTCGGACGTCATCCGCGAGAGGTCATTGTGGCTCCGCAGTCCTCAGAAGTCTCGCGGGAAGAGTGCTGGCCCTTGGCGTCGCGGGCGCCCGGCTCGGGGGGTGGGGCGAGAAAGGTTTCCCGGCTCCTCTGAGCGCCGGGATGGCGGCCCGGGACCCCTTGCAGGAAAGTAAACCTATCAGCCGCGAGAGGTCATTCTGGCTCCGCAGTCCTCAGAAGTCTCGCGGGAAGAGTGCTGGACCTTGGCGTCGCGGGCGCCAAGCGCGGGGGGCGAGAAAGGTTTCCCGGCTCCACTGAGCGCCGGGATGGCGGCCCGGGACTCCTTGCAGGAAAGTAAACCTATCAGCCGCGAGACGTCATTGTGGCTCCGCAGTCCTCAGAAGTCTCGCGGGAAGAGTGCTGGCCCTTGGCGTCGCGGGCGCCCGGCTCGGGGGCTGGGGCGAGAAAGGTTTCCCGGCTCCTCTGAGTGCCTGGCCCGGGACTCCTTGCAGGAAAGTAAACCTCTCGCGGCTGACGTCCCAACGGCGACGGCGTTCGGACGTCAGCCGCGAGAGATCATTCTGGCTCCGCAGTCCTCAGAAGTCTCGCGGGAAGAGTGCTGGCCCTTGGCGTCGCGGGCGCCCGGCTTGGGGGGTGGGGCGAGAAAGGTTTCCCGGCTCCTCTGAGTGCCTGGCCCGGGACTCCTTGCAGGAAAGTAAACCTGTCAGCTGCGAGAGGTCATTCTGGCTCCGCAGTCCTCAGAAGTCTCGCGGGAAGAGTGCTGGCCCTGGGCATCGCGGGCGCCCGGCGCGGGTTGGGTGGGGCAAGAAAGGTTTCCCGGCTCCTCTGAGCTCTGGGATGGTGGCCCGGGACTCCTTGCAGGAAAGTAAACGGCGTTCGGACGTCAGCCGCGAGAGGTTTACTTTCCTGCAAGGAGTCCCGGGCCGCCATCCCGGCGCTCAGAGGAGCCGGGAAACGCCGTTCGGACGTCAGCCGCGAGAGGTCATTCTGTCTCCACAGTCCTCAGAAGTCTCGCGGGAAGAGTGCTGGCCCTGGGCGTCGCGGGCGCCCGGCGCGGGGTGGGTGGGGCGACAAAGGTTTCCCGGCTCCTCTGAGCGCCGGGATGGCGGCCCGGGACTCCTTGCAGGAAAGTAAACCTCTCGCCGCTGACGAACTACCGCCCTCGCCCGAGACGGGATTCTGGCTCCGCTCTCAACAGAAGTCTCGCGGGAAGAGTGCTGGCCCTAGGCATCGCGGGCGCCCGGCGCGTGTTGGGTGGGGCAAGAAAGGTTTCCCGGCTCCTCTGAGCTCTGGGATGGTGGCCCGGGACTCCTTGCAGGAAAGTAAACCTCTCGCGGCTGACGTCCGAACGGCGACGGCGTTCGGACGTCAGCCGCGAGAGGTCATTCTGGCTCCGCAGTCCTCAGAAGTCTCGCGGGAAGAGTGCTGGACCTTGGCGTCGCGGGCGCCCGGCGCGGGGGGGGCGAGAAAGGTTTCCCGGCTCCTCTGAGCGCCGGGATGGCGGCCCGGGACTCCTTGCAGGAAAGTAAACCTCTCGCGGCTGACCCTTGGCGTCGCGGGCGCCCGTCGCGGGGGGGTGGGACGAGAAAGGTTTCCCGGCTCTTCTGAGCGCCGGGATGGCGGCCCGGGACTCCTTGCAGGAAAGTAAACCTCTCGCGGCTGACGTCCGAACGGCGACGCCGTTCGGACGTCAGCCGCGAGAGGTCATTCTGGCTCCGCAGTCCTCAGAAGTCTCGCGGGAAGAGTGCTGGCCCTTGGTGTCGCGGGCGCCCGGCGCGGGGGGTGGGGCGAGAAAGGTTTCCCGGCTCCTCTGAGCTCTGGGATGGCAGCCCGGGACTCCTTGCAGGAAAGTAAACCTCTAGCGGCTGACGTCCGTATGGCGATGCCGTTCGGACGTCAGCCGCGAGAGGTCATTCTGGCTCCTCAGTCCTCAGAAGTCTCGCGGGAAGAGTGCTGGACCTTGGCGTCGCGGGCGCCCGGCGCGGGGGGGGCGAGAAAGGTTTCCCGGCTCCTCTGAGCTCTGGGATGGTGGCCCGGGACTCCTTGCAGGAAAGTAAACCTCTCGCGGCTGACGTCCGAACGACGACGGCGTTCGGACGTCAGCCGCGAGAGGTCATTCTGGCTCCGCAGTCCTCAGAAGTCTCGCGGGAAGAGTGCTGGCCCTTGGCGTCGCGGGCGCCCGGCGCGGGGGGGTGGGGCGAGAAAGGTTTCCCGGCTCCTCTGAGCGCCGGGATGGCGGCCCGGGACTCCTTGCAGGAAAGTAAACCTCTCGCGGCTGACGTCCGAATGGCGACGCCGTTCGGACGTCAGCCGCGAGAGGTCATTGTGGCTCCGCAGTCCTCAGAAGTCTCGCGGGAAGAGTGCTGGCCCTTGGCGTCGCGGGCGCCCGGCGCGGGGTGGGTGGGGCGAGAAAGGTTTCCCGGCTCCTCTGAGCGCCGGGATGGCGGCCCGGGACTCTTTGCAGGAAAGTAAACCTCTCGCGGCTGACGTCCGAACGGCGACGCCGTTCGGACGTCATCCGCGAGAGGTCATTGTGGCTCCGCAGTCCTCAGAAGTCTCGCGGGAAGAGTGCTGGCCCTTGGCGTCGCGGGCGCCCGGCTCGGGGGGTGGGGCGAGAAAGGTTTCCCGGCTCCTCTGAGCGCCGGGATGGCGGCCCGGGACCCCTTGCAGGAAAGTAAACCTATCAGCCGCGAGAGGTCATTCTGGCTCCGCAGTCCTCAGAAGTCTCGCGGGAAGAGTGCTGGACCTTGGCGTCGCGGGCGCCAAGCGCGGGGGGGCGAGAAAGGTTTCCCGGCTCCTCTGAGCGCCGGGATGGCGGCCCGGGACTCCTTGCAGGAAAGTAAACCTATCAGCCGCGAGAGGTCATTGTGGCTCCGCAGTCCTCAGAAGTCTCGCGGGAAGAGTGCTGGCCCTTGGCGTCGCGGGCGCCCGGCTCGGGGGGTGGGGCGAGAAAGGTTTCCCGGCTCCTCTGAGTGCCTGGCCCGGGACTCCTTGCAGGAAAGTAAACCTCTCGCGGCTGACGTCCCAAAGGCGACGGCGTTCGGACGTCAGCCGCGAGAGGTCATTCTGGCTCCGCAGTCCTCAGAAGTCTCGCGGGAAGAGTGCTGGCCCTTGGCGTCGCGGGCGCCCGGCGCGGGGGGGTGGAGCGAGAAAGGTTTCCCGGCTCCTCTGTGCGCCGGGATGGCGGCCCGGGACTCCTTGCAGGAAAGTAAACGGCGTTCGGACGTCAGCCGCGAAAGGTCATTCTGGCTCCGCAGTCCTCAGAAGTCTCGCGGGAAGAGTGCTGGACCTTGGCGTCGCGGGCGCCCGGCGCGCGGGGGGGCGAGAAAGGTTTCCCGGCTCCTCTGAGCTCTGGGATGGCAGCCCGGGACTCCTTGCAGGAAAGTAAACCTCTAGCGGCTGACGTCCGTATGGCGATGCCGTTCGGACGTCAGCCGCGAGAGGTCATTCTGGCTCCGCAGTCCTCAGAAGTCTCGCGGGAAGAGTGCTGGACCTTGGCGTCGCGGGCGCCCGGCGCGGGGGGGCGAGAAAGGTTTCCCGGCTCCTCTGAGCGCCGGGATGGCGGCCTGGGACTCCTTGCAGGAAAGTAAACCTCTCGCGGCTGACGTCCGAACGGCGACGCCGTTCGGACGTCAGCCGCGAGAGGTCATTCTGGCTCCGCAGACTTCTGGCGGGAAGAGTGCTGGCCCTTGGCGTCGCGGGCGCCCGTCGCGGGGGGTGGGGCGAGAAAGGTTTCCCGGCTCCTCTGAGCGCCGGGATGGCGGCCCGGGACTCCTTGCAGGAAAGTAAACCTGTCAGCCACGAGAGGTCATTCTGGCTCCGCAGTCCTCAGAAGTCTCGCGGGAAGAGTGCTGGCCCTAGGCGTCGCGGGCGCCCGGCGCGGGGTGGGTGGGGTGAGAAAGGTTTCCCGGCTCCTCTGAGCTCCGGGATGGCGGCCCGGGACTCCTTGCAGGAAAGTAAACCTGTCAGCCGCGAGAGGTCATTCTGGCTCCGCAGTCCTCAGAAGTCCCGCGGGAAGAGTGCTGGCCCTTGGCGTCGCGGGCGCCCGGCGCGGGGTGGGTGGGGCGAGAAAGGTTTCCCGGCTCCTCTGAGCGCCGGGATGGCGGCCCGGGACTCCTTGCAGGAAAGTAAACCTGTCAGCCGGGAGAGGTCATTCTGGCTACGCAGTCCTCAGAAGTCTCGCGGGAAGAGTGCTGGCCCTTGGCGTCGCGGGCGCCCGGCGCGGGGTGGGTGGGGTGAGAAAGGTTTCCCGGCTCCTCTGAGCTCCGGGATGGCGGCCCGGGACTCCTTGCAGGAAAGTAAACCTGTCAGCCGCGAGAGGTCATTCTGGCTCCGCAGTCCTCAGAAGTCTCGCGGGAAGAGTGCTGGCCCTAAGCGTCGCGGGCGCCCGGCGCGGGTTGGGTGGGGCGAGAAAGGTTTCCCGGCTCCTCTGAGCTCCGGGATGGCGGCCCGGGACTCCTTGCAGGAAAGTAAACCTGTCAGCCGCGAGAGGTCATTCTGGCTCCGCAGTCCTCAGAAGTCCCGCGGGAAGAGTGCTGGCCCTTGGCGTCGCGGGCGCCCGGCGCGGGGTGGGTGGGGCGAGAAAGGTTTCCCGGCTCCCCTGAGCACCAGGATGGCGGCCCGGGACTCCTTGCAGGAAAGTAAACCTGTCAGCCGCGAGAGGTCATTCTGGCTCCGCAGTCCTCAGAAGTCTCGCGGGAAGAGTGCTGGCCCTTGGCGTCGCGGGCGCCCGGCGCGGGTTGGGTGGGGCGAGAAAGGTTTCCCGGCTCCTCTGAGCTCCGGGATGGCGGCCCGGGACTCCTTGCAGGAAAGTAAACCTGTCAGCCGCGAGAGGTCATTCTGGCTCCGCAGTCCTCAGAAGTCCCGCGGGAAGAGTGCTGGCCCTTGGCGTCGTGGGCGCTCGGCGCGGGGGGGGTGGGGAGAAAGGTTTCCCGGCTCCTCTGAGCGCCGGGATGGCGGCCCGGGACTCCTTGCAGGAAAGTAAACCTGTCAGCCGCGAGAGGTCATTCTGGCTCCGCAGTCCTCAGAAGTCTCGCGGGAAGAGTGCTGGCCCTTGGCGTCGCGGGCGCCCGGCGCGGGTTGGGTGGGGCGAGAAAGGTTTCCCGGCTCCTCTGAGCTCCGGGATGGCGGCCCGGGACTCCTTGCAGGAAAGTAAACCTGTCAGCCGCGAGAGGTCATTCTGGCTCCGCAGTCCTCAGAAGTCCCGCGGGAAGAGTGCTGGCCCTTGGCGTCGTGGGCGCTCGGCGCGGGGGGGTGGGGAGAAAGGTTTCCCGGCTCCTCTGAGCGCCGGGATGGCGGCCCGGGACTCCTTGCAGGAAAGTAAACCTGTCAGCCGCGAGAGGTCATTCTGGCTCCGCAGTCCTCAGAAGTCTCGCGGGAAGAGTGCTGGCCCTTGGCGTCGCGGGCGCCCGGCGCGGGGTGGGTGGGGAGAAAGGTTTCCCGGCTCCTCTGAGCGCCGGGATGGCGGCCCGGGACTCCTTGCAGGAAAGTAAACCTTTCAGCCGCGAGAGGTCATTCTGGCTCCGCAGTCCTCAGAAGTCTCGCGGGAAGAGTGCTGGCCCTTGGCGTCGCGGGCGCCCGGCGCGGGGGGTGGGGCGAGAAAGGTTTCCCGGCTCCCCTGAGCGCCAGGATGGCGGCCCGGGACTCCTTCCAGGAAAGTATACCTCTCGCGGCTGACGTCCGTATGGCGACGCCGTTCGGACGTCAGCCGCGAGAGGTCATTCTGGCTCCGCAGTCCTCAGAAGTCTCGCGGGAAGAGTGCTGGCCCTGGGCGTCGCGGGCGCCCCCCGCGGGGGGGGGTGGGGCGAGAAAGGTTTCCCAGCTCCTCTGAGCGCCGGGATGGCGGCCCGGGACTCCTTGCAGGAAAGTAAACCTCTCGCGGCTGACGTCCGAACGGCGACGGCGTTCGGACGTCAGCCGCGAGAGGTCATTCTGGCTCCGCAGTCCTCAGACGTCTCGCGGGAAGCGTGCTGGCCCTGGGCGGCGCGGGCGCCCAGCGCGGGGGGGGTGGGGCGAGAAAGGTTTCCCGGCTCCTCTGAGCGCCGGGATGGCGGCCGGGACTCCTTGCAGGAAAGTAAACCTCTCGCGGCTGACGTCCGAACGGCGACGGCGTTCGGACGTCAGCCGAGAGAGGTCATTCTGGCTCCGCAGTCCTCAGAAGTCTCGCGGGAAGAGTGCTGGCCCTGGGCGTCGCGGGCGCCCGGCGCGGGGTGGGTGGGGCGAGAAAGGTTTCCCGGCTCCTCTGAGCGCCTGACCAGGGACTCCTTGCAGGAAAGTAAACCTCTCGCGGCTGACGTCCCAACGGCGACGGCGTTCGGACGTCAGCCGCGAGAGGTCATTCTGGCTCCACAGTCCTCAGAAGTCTCGCAGGAAGAGTGCTGACCCTGGGCGTCACGGGCGCCCGGCGCGGGGTGGGTGGGGCGAGAAAGGTTTCCCGGCTCCTCTGAGCGCCGGGATGGCGGCCCGGGACTCCTTGCAGGAAAGTAAACCTCTCGCGGCTGACGTCCGAACGACGGACGTCAGCCGCGAGAGGTCATTCTGGCTCCGTAGTCCTCAGAAGTCTCGCAGGAAGTGTGCTGGCCCTGGGCGTCGCGGGCGCCCGGCGCGGGGTGGGTGGGGCGAGAAAGGTTTCCCGGCTCCTCTGAGCGCCGGGATGGCGGCCCGGGACTCCTTGCAGGAAAGTAAACCTCTCGCGGCTGACGTCCGAACGGCGTCGCCGCGAGAGGTCATTCTGGCTCCACAGTCCGCAGAAGTCTCGCAGGAAGAGTGCTGGCCCTTGGCGTCGCGGGCGCCCGGCGCGGGGTGGGTGGGGCGAGAAAGGTTTCCCGGCTCCTCTGAGCTCTGGGATGGCGGTCCGGGACTCCTTGCAGGAAAGTAAACCTCTCGCGGCTGACGTCCGAACGGCGACGGACGTCAGCCGCGAGAGGTCATTCTGGCTCCGCAGTCCTCAGAAGTCTCGCGGGAAGAGTGCTGGCCCTGGGCATCGCGGGCGCCCGGCGCGTGTTGGGTGGGGCAAGAAAGGTTTCCCGGCTCCTCTGAGCTCTGGGATGGTGGCCCGGGACTCCTTGCAGGAAAGTAAACGGCGTTCGGACGTCAGCCGCGAGAGGTCATTCTGGCTCCGCAGTCCTAAGAAGTCTCGCGGGAAGAGTGCTGGCCCTTGGCGTCGCGGGCGCCCGGCGCGGGGTGGGTGGGGCGACAAAGGTTTCCCGGCTCCTCTGAGCGCCGGGATGGCGGCCCGGGACTCCTTGCAGGAAAGTAAACCTCTCGCGGCTGACGTCCGAACGGCGTCGCCGCGAGAGGTCATTCCGGCTCCGCAGTCCTCAGAAGTCTCGCGGGAAGAGTGCTGGCCCTTGGCGTCGCGGGCGCCCGGCGCGGGGGGGGTGGGGCGAGAAAGGTTTCCCGGCTCCCCTGAGCGCCAGGATGGCGGCCCGGGACTCCTTCCAGGAAAGTATACCTCTCGCGGCTGACGTCCGTATGGCGACGCCGTTCGGACGTCAGCCGCGAGAGGTCATTCTGGCTCCGCAGTCCTCAGAAGTCTCGCGGGAAGAGTGCTGGCCCTGGGCGTCGCGGGCGCCCGCCGCGGGGGGGGTGGGGCGAGAAAGGTTTCCCAGCTCCTCTGAGCGCCGGGATGGCGGCCCGGGACTCCTTGCAGGAAAGTAAACCTCTCGCGGCTGACGTCCGAACGGCGACGGCGTTCGGACGTCAGCCGCGAGAGGTCATTCTGGCTCCGCAGTCCTCAGAAGTCTCGCGGGAAGAGTGCTGGCCCTGGGCGTCGCGGGCGCCCAGCGCGGGGTGGGTGGGGCGAGAAAGTTTTCCCGGCTCCTCTGAGCGCCGGGATGGCGGCCGGGACTCCTTGCAGGAAAGTAAACCTGTCAGCCGCCAGAGGTCATTCTGGCTCCGCAGTCCTCAGAAGTCCCGCGGGAAGAGTGCTGGCCCTTGGCGTCGCGGGCGCCCGGCGCGGGGTGGGTGGGGCGAGAAAGGTTTCCCGGCTCCCCTGAGCACCAGGATGGCGGCCCGGGACTCCTTGCAGGAAAGTAAACCTGTCAGCCGCGAGAGGTCATTCTGGCTCCGCAGTCCTCAGAAGTCTCGCGGGAAGAGTGCTGGCCCTTGGCGTCGCGGGCGCCCGGCGCGGGTTGGGTGGGGCGAGAAAGGTTTCCCGGCTCCTCTGAGCTCCGGGATGGCGGCCCGGGACTCCTTGCAGGAAAGTAAACCTGTCAGCCGCGAGAGGTCATTCTGGCTCCGCAGTCCTCAGAAGTCCCGCGGGAAGAGTGCTGGCCCTTGGCGTCGTGGGCGCTCGGCGCGGGGGGGTGGGGAGAAAGGTTTCCCGGCTCCTCTGAGCGCCGGGATGGCGGCCCGGGACTCCTTGCAGGAAAGTAAACCTGTCAGCCGCGAGAGGTCATTCTGGCTCCGCAGTCCTCAGAAGTCTCGCGGGAAGAGTGCTGGCCCTTGGCGTCGCGGGCGCCCGGCGCGGGGTGGGTGGGGAGAAAGGTTTCCCGGCTCCTCTGAGCGCCGGGATGGCGGCCCGGGACTCCTTGCAGGAAAGTAAACCTTTCAGCCGCGAGAGGTCATTCTGGCTCCGCAGTCCTCAGAAGTCTCGCGGGAAGAGTGCTGGCCCTTGGCGTCGCGGGCGCCCGGCGCGGGGGGGTGGGGCGAGAAAGGTTTCCCGGCTCCTCTGAGCGCCGGGATGGCGGCCCGGGACTCGTTGCAGGAAAGTAAACCTGTCAGCCGCGAGAGGTCATTCTGGCTCCGCAGTCCTCAGAAGTCTCGCGGGAAGAGTGCTGGCCCTTGGCGTCGCGGGCGCCCGGCGCGGGGGGGGTGGGGCGAGAAAGGTTTCCCGGCTCCCCTGAGCGCCAGGATGGCGGCCCGGGACTCCTTCCAGGAAAGTATACCTCTCACGGCTGACGTCCGTATGGCGACGCCGTTCGGATGTCAGCCGCGAGAGGTCATTCTGGCTCCGCAGTCCTCAGAAGTCTCGCGGGAAGAGTGCTGGCCCTGGGCGTCGCGGGCGCCCGCCGCGGGGGGGGCGAGAAAGGTTTCCCAGCTCCTCTGAGCGCCGGGATGGCGGCCCGGGACTCCTTGCAGGAAAGTAAACCTCTCGCGGCTGACGTCCGAACGGCGACGGCGTTCGGACGTCAGCCGCGAGAGGTCATTCTGGCTCCGCAGTCCTCAGAAGTCTCGCGGGAAGAGTGCTGGCCCTGGGCGTCGCGGGCGCCCAGCGCGGGGTGGGTGGGGCGAGAAAGGTTTCCCGGCTCCTCTGAGCGCCGGGATGGCGGCCGGGACTCCTTGCAGGAAAGTAAACCTCTCGCGGCTGACGTCCGAACGGCGACGGCGTTCGGACGTCAGCCGAGAGAGGTCATTCTGGCTCCGCAGTCCTCAGAAGTCTCGCGGGAAGAGTGCTGGCCCTGGGCGTCGCGGGCGCCCGGCGCGGGGTGGGTGGGGCGAGAAAGGTTTCCCGGCTCCTCTGAGCGCCTGACCAGGGACTCCTTGCAGGAAAGTAAACCTCTCGCGGCTGACGTCCCAACGGCGACGGCGTTCGGACGTCAGCCGCGAGAGGTCATTCTGGCTCCACAGTCCTCAGAAGTCTCGCAGGAAGAGTGCTGACCCTGGGCGTCACGGGCGCCCGGCGCGGGGTGGGTGGGGCGAGAAAGGTTTCCCGGCTCCTCTGAGCGCCGGGATGGCGGCCCGGGACTCCTTGCAGGAAAGTAAACCTCTCGCGGCTGACGTCCGAACGACGAACGTCAGCCGCGAGAGGTCATTCTGGCTCCGTAGTCCTCAGAAGTCTCGCGGGAATTGTGCTGGCCCTGGGCGTCGCGGGCGCCCGGCGCGGGGTGGGTGGGGCGAGAAAGGTTTCCCGGCTCCTCTGAGCGCCGGGATGGCGGCCCGGGACTCCTTGCAGGAAAGTAAACCTCTCGCGGCTGACGTCCGAACGGCGTCGCCGCGAGAGGTCATTCTGGCTCCACAGTCCGCAGAAGTCTCGCAGGAAGAGTGCTGGCCCTTGGCGTCGCGGGCGCCCGGCGCGGGGTGGGTGGGGCGAGAAAGGTTTCCCGGCTCCTCTGAGCTCTGGGATGGCGGTCCGGGACTCCTTGCAGGAAAGTAAACCTCTCGCGGCTGACGTCCGAACGGCGACGGACGTCAGCCGCGAGAGGTCATTCTGGCTCCGCAGTCCTCAGAAGTCTCGCGGGAAGAGTGCTGGCCCTGGGCATCGCGGGCGCCCGGCGCGTGTTGGGTGGGGCAAGAAAGGTTTCCCGGCTCCTCTGAGCTCTGGGATGGTGGCCCGGGACTCCTTGCAGGAAAGTAAACGGCGTTCGGACGTCAGCCGCGAGAGGTCATTCTGGCTCCGCAGTCCTAAGAAGTCTCGCGGGAAGAGTGCTGGCCCTTGGCGTCGCGGGCGCCCGGCGCGGGGTGGGTGGGGCGACAAAGGTTTCCCGGCTCCTCTGAGCGCCGGGATGGTGGCCCGGGACTCCTTGCAGGAAAGTAAACCTCTCGCGGCTGACGTCCGAACGGCGTCGCCGCGAGAGGTCATTCCGGCTCCGCAGTCCTCAGAAGTCTCGCGGGAAGAGTGCTGGCCCTGGGCATCGCGGGCGCCCGGCGCGTGTTGGGTGGGGCAAGAAAGGTTTCCCGGCTCCTCTGAGCTCTGGGATGGTGGCCCGGGACTCCTTGCAGGAAAGTAAACCTCTCGCGGCTGACGTCCGAACGGCGACGGCGTTCGGACGTCAGCCGCGAGAGGTCATTCTGGCTCCGCAGTCCTCAGAAGTCTCGCGGGAAGAGTGCTGGACCTTGGCGTCGCGGGCGCCCGGCGCGGGGGGGGCGAGAAAGGTTTCCCGGCTCCTCTGAGCGCCGGGATGGCGGCCCGGGACTCCTTGCAGGAAAGTAAACCTCTCGCGGCTGACGTCCGAACGGCGACGCCGTTCGGACGTCAGCCGCGAGAGGTCATTCTGGCTCCGCAGTCCTCAGAAGTCTCGCGGGAAGAGTGCTGGCCCTTGGCATCGCGGGCGCCCGGCGCGGGGGGGGTGGGGCGAGAAAGGTTTCCCGGCTCCTCTGAGCGCCGGGATGGCGGCCCGGGACTCCTTGCAGGAAATTAAACCTCTCGCGGCTGACCCTTGGCGTCGCGGGCGCCCGTCGCGGGGGGGTGGGACGAGAAAGGTTTCCCGGCTCTTCTGAGCGCCGGGATGGCGGCCCGGGACTCCTTGCAGGAAAGTAAACCTCTCGCGGCTGACGTCCGAACGGCGACGCCGTTCGGACGTCAGCCGCGAGAGGTCATTCTGGCTCCGCAGTCCTCAGAAGTCTCGCGGGAAGAGTGCTGGCCCTTGGTGTCGCGGGCGCCCGGCGCGGGGGGTGGGGCGAGAAAGGTTTCCCGGCTCCTCTGAGCTCTGGGATGGCAGCCCGGGACTCCTTGCAGGAAAGTAAACCTCTAGCGGCTGACGTCCGTATGGCGATGCCGTTCGGACGTCAGCCGCGAGAGGTCATTCTGGCTCCGCAGTCCTCAGAAGTCTCGCGGGAAGAGTGCTGGACCTTGGCGTCGCGGGCGCCCGGCGCGGGGGGGGCGAGAAAGTTTTCCCGGCTCCTCTGAGCTCTGGGATGGTGGCCCGGGACTCCTTGCAGGAAAGTAAACCTGTCAGCCACGAGAGGTCATTCTGGCTCCGCAGTCCTCAGAAGTCCCGCGGGAAGAGTGCTGGCCCTAGGCGTCGCGGGCGCCCGGCGCGGGGTGGGTGGGGTGAGAAAGGTTTCCCGGCTCCTCTGAGCTCCGGGATGGCGGCCCGGGACTCCTTGCAGGAAAGTAAACCTGTCAGCCGCGAGAGGTCATTCTGGCTCCGCAGTCCTCAGAAGTCCCGCGGGAAGAGTGCTGGCCCTTGGCGTCGCGGGCGCCCGGCGCGGGGTGGGTGGGGCGAGAAAGGTTTCCCGGCTCCTCTGAGCGCCGGGATGGCGGCCCGGGACTCCTTGCAGGAAAGTAAACCTGTCAGCCGCGAGAGGTCATTCTGGCTACGCAGTCCTCAGAAGTCTCGCGGGAAGAGTGCTGGCCCTTGGCGTCGCGGGCGCCCGGCGCGGGGTGGGTGGGGTGAGAAAAGTTTCCCGGCTCCTCTGAGCTCCGGGATGGCGGCCCGGGACTCCTTGCAGGAAAGTAAACCTGTCAGCTGCGAGAGGTCATTCTGGCTCCGCAGTCCTCAGAAGTCTCGCGGGAAGAGTGCTGGCCCTAGGCGTCGCGGGCGCCCGGCGCGGGTTGGGTGGGGCGAGAAAGGTTTCCCGGCTCCTCTGAGCTCCGGGATGGCGGCCCGGGACTCCTTGCAGGAAAGTAAACCTGTCAGCCGCGAGAGGTCATTCTGGCTCCGCAGTCCTCAGAAGTCCCGCGGGAAGAGTGCTGGCCCTTGGCGTCGCGGGCGCCCGGCGCGGGGTGGGTGGGGCGAGAAAGGTTTCCCGGCTCCCCTGAGCACCAGGATGGCGGCCCGGGACTCCTTGCAGGAAAGTAAACCTGTCAGCCGCGAGAGGTCATTCTGGCTCCGCAGTCCTCAGAAGTCTCGCGGGAAGAGTGCTGGCCCTTGGCGTCGCGGGCGCCCGGCGCGGGTTGGGTGGGGCGAGAAAGGTTTCCCGGCTCCTCTGAGCTCCGGGATGGCGGCCCGGGACTCCTTGCAGGAAAGTAAACCTGTCAGCCGCGAGAGGTCATTCTGGCTCCGCAGTCCTCAGAAGTCCCGCGGGAAGAGTGCTGGCCCTTGGCGTCGTGGGCGCCCGGCGCGGGGGGTGGGGAGAAAGGTTTCCCGGCTCCTCTGAGCGCCGGGATGGCGGCCCGGGACTCCTTGCAGGAAAGTAAACCTGTCAGCCGCGAGAGGTCATTCTGGCTCCGCAGTCCTCAGAAGTCTCGCGGGAAGAGTGCTGGCCCTTGGCGACGCGGGCGCCCGGCGCGGGGTGGGTGGGGAGAAAGGTTTCCCGGCTCCTCTGAGCGCCGGGATGGCGGCCCGGGACTCCTTGCAGGAAAGTAAACCTTTCAGCCGCGAGAGGTCATTCTGGCTCCGCAGTCCTCAGAAGTCTCGCGGGAAGAGTGCTGGCCCTTGGCGTCGCGGGCGCCCGGCGCGGGGGGGTGGGGCGAGAAAGGTTTCCCGGCTCCTCTGAGCGCCGGGATGGCGGCCCGGGACTCGTTGCAGGAAAGTAAACCTGTCAGCCGCGAGAGGTCATTCTGGCTCCGCAGTCCTCAGAAGTCTCGCGGGAAGAGTGCTGGCCCTTGGCGTCGCGGGCGCCCGGCGCGGGGGGGTGGGGCGAGAAAGGTTTCCCGGCTCCCCTGAGCGCCAGGATGGCGGCCCGGGACTCCTTCCAGGAAAGTATACCTCTCGCGGCTGACGTCCGTATGGCGACGCCGTTCGGATGTCAGCCGCGAGAGGTCATTCTGGCTCCGCAGTCCTCAGAAGTCTCGCGGGAAGAGTGCTGGCCCTGGGCGTCGCGGGCGCCCGCCGCGGGGGGGGGTGGGGCGAGAAAGGTTTCCCGGCTCCTCTGAGCGCCGGGATGGCGGCCCGGGACTCCTTGCAGGAAAGTAAACCTCTCGCGGCTGACGTCCGGATGGCGGCCGGGACTCGTTGCAGGAAAGTAAACCTCTCGCGGCTGACGTCCGAACGGCGACGGCGTTCGGACGTCAGCCGAGAGAGGTCATTCTGGCTCCGCAGTCCTCAGAAGTCTCGCGGGAAGAGTGCTGGCCCTTGGCGTCACGGGCGCCCGGCGCGGGGTGGGTGGGGCGAGAAAGGTTTCCCGGCTCCTCTGAGCGCCTGACCAGGGACTCCTTGCAGGAAAGTAAACCTCTCGCGGCTGACGTCCCAACGGCGACGGCGTTCGGACGTCAGCCGCGAGAGGTCATTCTGGCTCCACAGTCCTCAGAAGTCTCGCGGGAAGAGTGCTGGCCCTTGGCGTCACGGGCGCCCGGCGCGGGGTGGGTGGGGCGAGAAAGGTTTCCCGGCTCCTCTGAGCGCCGGGATGGCGGCCCGGGACTCCTTGCAGGAAAGTAAACCTCTCGCGGCTGACGTCCGAACGACGAACGTCACCCGCGAGAGGTCATTCTGGCTCCGTAGTCCTCAGAAGTCTCGCGGGAATTGTGCTGGCCCTGGGCGTCGCGGGCGCCCGGCGCGGGGTGGGTGGGGCGAGAAAGGTTTCCCGGCTCCTCTGAGCGCCGGGATGGCGGCCCGGGACTCCTTGCAGGAAAGTAAACCTCTCGCGGCTGACGTCCGAACGGCGTCGCCGCGAGAGGTCATTCTGGCTCCACAGTCCGCAGAAGTCTCGCAGGAAGAGTGCTGGCCCTTGGCGTCGCGGGCGCCCGGCGCGGGGGGGTGGGGCGAGAAAGGTTTCCCGGCTCCTCTGAGCGCCGGGATGGCGGCCCGGGACTCGTTGCAGGAAAGTAAACCTGTCAGCCGCGAGAGGTCATTCTGGCTCCGCAGTCCTCAGAAGTCTCGCGGGAAGAGTGCTGGCCCTTGGCGTCGCGGGCGCCCGGCGCGGGGGGGTGGGGCGAGAAAGGTTTCCCGGCTCCCCTGAGCGCCAGGATGGCGGCCCGGGACTCCTTCCAGGAAAGTATACCTCTCGCGGCTGACGTCCGTATGGCGACGCCGTTCGGATGTCAGCCGCGAGAGGTCATTCTGGCTCCGCAGTCCTCAGAAGTCTCGCGGGAAGAGTGCTGGCCCTGGGCGTCGCGGGCGCCCGCCGCGGGGGGGGGGTGGGGCGAGAAAGGTTTCCCAGCTCCTCTGAGCGCCGGGATGGCGGCCCGGGACTCCTTGCAGGAAAGTAAACCTCTCGCGGCTGACGTCCGGATGGCGGCCGGGACTCCTTGCAGGAAAGTAAACCTCTCGCGGCTGACGTCCGAACGGCGTCGCCGCGAGAGGTCATTCTGGCTCCACAGTCCGCAGAAGTCTCGCAGGAAGAGTGCTGGCCCTTGGCGTCGCGGGCGCCCGGCGCGGGGGGGGGGGGCGAGAAAGGTTTCCCGGCTCCTCTGAGCGCCGGGATGGCGGCCCGGGACTCGTTGCAGGAAAGTAAACCTCTCGCGGCTGACGTCCGAACGGCGACGCCGTTCGGATGTCAGCCGCGAGAGGTCATTCTGGCTCCGCAGTCCTCAGAAGTCTCGCGGGAAGAGTGCTGGCCCTGGGCGTCGCGGGCGCCCGGCGCGGGGTGGGTGGGGCGAGAAAGGTTTCCCGGCTCCTCTGAGCGCCTGACCAGGGACTCCTTGCAGGAAAGTAAACCTCTCGCGGCTGACGTCCCAACGGCGACGGCGTTCGGACGTCAGCCGCGAGAGGTCATTCTGGCTCCACAGTCCTCAGAAGTCTCGCGGGAAGAGTGCTGGCCCTTGGCGTCACGGGCGCCCGGCGCGGGGTGGGTGGGGCGAGAAAGGTTTCCCGGCTCCTCTGAGCGCCGGGATGGCGGCCCGGGACTCCTTGCAGGAAAGTATACCTCTCGCGGCTGACGTCCGTATGGCGACGCCGTTCGGATGTCAGCCGCGAGAGGTCATTCTGGCTCCGCAGTCCTCAGAAGTCTCGCGGGAAGAGTGCTGGCCCTGGGCGTCGCGGGCGCCCGCCGCGGGGGGGGTGGGGCGAGAAAGGTTTCCCAGCTCCTCTGAGCGCCGGGATGGCGACCCGGGACTCCTTGCAGGAAAGTAAACCTCTCGCGGCTGACGTCCGGATGGCGGCCGGGACTCCTTGCAGGAAAGTAAACCTCTCGCGGCTGACGTCCGAACGGCGTCGCCGCGAGAGGTCATTCTGGCTCCACAGTCCGCAGAAGTCTCGCAGGAAGAGTGCTGGCCCTTGGCGTCGCGGGCGCCCGGCGCGGGGGGGTGGGGCGAGAAAGGTTTCCCGGCTCCCCTGAGCGCCAGGATGGCGGCCCGGGACTCCTTCCAGGAAAGTATACCTCTCGCGGCTGACGTCCGTATGGCGACGCCGTTCGGATGTCAGCCGCGAGAGGTCATTCTGGCTCCGCAGTCCTCAGAAGTCTCGCGGGAAGAGTGCTGGCCCTGGGCGTCGCGGGCGCCCGGCGCGGGGTGGGTGGGGGCGAGAAAGGTTTCCCGGCTCCTCTGAGCGCCTGACCAGGGACTCCTTGCAGGAAAGTAAACCTCTCGCGGCTGACGTCCCAACGGCGACGGCGTTCGGACGTCAGCCGCGAGAGGTCATTCTGGCTCCACAGTCCTCAGAAGTCTCGCGGGAAGAGTGCTGGCCCTTGGCGTCACGGGCGCCCGGCGCGGGGTGGGTGGGGCGAGAAAGGTTTCCCGGCTCCTCTGAGCGCCGGGATGGCGGCCCGGGACTCCTTGCAGGAAAGTAAACCTCTCGCGGCTGACGTCCGAACGACGAACGTCAGCCGCGAGAGGTCATTCTGGCTCCGTAGTCCTCAGAAGTCTCGCGGGAATTGTGCTGGCCCTGGGCGTCGCGGGCGCCCGGCGCGGGGTGGGTGGGGCGAGAAAGGTTTCCCGGCTCCTCTGAGCGCCGGGATGGCGGCCCGGGACTCCTTGCAGGAAAGTAAACCTCTCGCGGCTGACGTCCGAACGGCGTCGCCGCGAGAGGTCATTCTGGCTCCACAGTCCGCAGAAGTCTCGCAGGAAGAGTGCTGGCCCTTGGCGTCGCGGGCGCCCGGCGCGGGGGGGGTGGGGCGAGAAAGGTTTCCCGGCTCCTCTGAGCGCCGGGATGGCGGCCCGGGACTCGTTGCAAGAAAGTAAACCTGTCAGCCGCGAGAGGTCATTCTGGCTCCGCAGTCCTCAGAAGTCTCGCGGGAAGAGTGCTGGCCCTTGGCGTCGCGGGCGCCCGGCGCGGGGGGGTGGGGCGAGAAAGGTTTCCCGGCTCCCCTGAGCGCCAGGATGGCGGCCCGGGACTCCTTCCAGGAAAGTATACCTCTCGCGGCTGACGTCCGTATGGCGACGCCGTTCGGATGTCAGCCGCGAGAGGTCATTCTGGCTCCGCAGTCCTCAGAAGTCTCGCGGGAAGAGTGCTGGCCCTGGGCGTCGCGGGCGCCCGCCGCGGGGGGGGGTGGGGCGAGAAAGGTTTCCCAGCTCCTCTGAGCGCCGGGATGGCGGCCCGGGACTCCTTGCAGGAAAGTAAACCTCTCGCGGCTGACGTCCGGATGGCGGCCGGGACTCCTTGCAGGAAAGTAAACCTCTCGCGGCTGACGTCCGAACGGCGTCGCCGCGAGAGGTCATTCTGGCTCCACAGTCCGCAGAAGTCTCGCAGGAAGAGTGCTGGCCCTTGGCGTCGCGGGCGCCCGGCGCGGGGGGGTGGGGCGAGAAAGGTTTCCCGGCTCCTCTGAGCGCCGGGATGGCGGCCCGGGACTCGTTGCAGGAAAGTAAACCTCTCGCGGCTGACGTCCGAACGGCGACGCCGTTCGGATGTCAGCCGCGAGAGGTCATTCTGGCTCCGCAGTCCTCAGAAGTCTCGCGGGAAGAGTGCTGGCCCTGGGCGTCGCGGGCGCCCGGCGCGGGGTGGGTGGGGCGAGAAAGGTTTCCCGGCTCCTCTGAGCGCCTGACCAGGGACTCCTTGCAGGAAAGTAAACCTCTCGCGGCTGACGTCCCAACGGCGACGGCGTTCGGACGTCAGCCGCGAGAGGTCATTCTGGCTCCACAGTCCTCAGAAGTCTCGCGGGAAGAGTGCTGGCCCTTGGCGTCACGGGCGCCCGGCGCGGGGTGGGTGGGGCGAGAAAGGTTTCCCGGCTCCTCTGAGCGCCGGGATGGCGGCCCGGGACTCCTTGCAGGAAAGTATACCTCTCGCGGCTGACGTCCGTATGGCGACGCCGTTCGGATGTCAGCCGCGAGAGGTCATTCTGGCTCCGCAGTCCTCAGAAGTCTCGCGGGAAGAGTGCTGGCCCTGGGCGTCGCGGGCGCCCGCCGCGGGGGGGGTGGGGCGAGAAAGGTTTCCCAGCTCCTCTGAGCGCCGGGATGGCGACCCGGGACTCCTTGCAGGAAAGTAAACCTCTCGCGGCTGACGTCCGGATGGCGGCCGGGACTCCTTGCAGGAAAGTAAACCTCTCGCGGCTGACGTCCGAACGGCGTCGCCGCGAGAGGTCATTCTGGCTCCACAGTCCGCAGAAGTCTCGCAGGAAGAGTGCTGGCCCTTGGCGTCGCGGGCGCCCGGCGCGGGGGGGTGGGGCGAGAAAGGTTTCCCGGCTCCCCTGAGCGCCAGGATGGCGGCCCGGGACTCCTTCCAGGAAAGTATACCTCTCGCGGCTGACGTCCGTATGGCGACGCCGTTCGGATGTCAGCCGCGAGAGGTCATTCTGGCTCCGCAGTCCTCAGAAGTCTCGCGGGAAGAGTGCTGGCCCTGGGCGTCGCGGGCGCCCGGCGCGGGGTGGGTGGGGCGAGAAAGGTTTCCCGGCTCCTCTGAGCGCCTGACCAGGGACTCCTTGCAGGAAAGTAAACCTCTCGCGGCTGACGTCCCAACGGCGACGGCGTTCGGACGTCAGCCGCGAGAGGTCATTCTGGCTCCACAGTCCTCAGAAGTCTCGCGGGAAGAGTGCTGGCCCTTGGCGTCACGGGCGCCCGGCGCGGGGTGGGTGGGGCGAGAAAGGTTTCCCGGCTCCTCTGAGCGCCGGGATGGCGGCCCGGGACTCCTTGCAGGAAAGTAAACCTCTCGCGGCTGACGTCCGAACGACGAACGTCAGCCGCGAGAGGTCATTCTGGCTCCGTAGTCCTCAGAAGTCTCGCGGGAATTGTGCTGGCCCTGGGCGTCGCGGGCGCCCGGCGCGGGGTGGGTGGGGCGAGAAAGGTTTCCCGGCTCCTCTGAGCGCCGGGATGGCGGCCCGGGACTCCTTGCAGGAAAGTAAACCTCTCGCGGCTGACGTCCGAACGGCGTCGCCGCGAGAGGTCATTCTGGCTCCACAGTCCGCAGAAGTCTCGCAGGAAGAGTGCTGGCCCTTGGCGTCGCGGGCGCCCGGCGCGGGGTGGGTGGGGCGAGAAAGGTTTCCCGGCTCCTCTGAGCTCTGGGATGGCGGTCCGGGACTCCTTGCAGGAAAGTAAACCTCTCGCGGCTGACGTCCGAACGGCGACGGACGTCAGCCGCGAGAGGTCATTCTGGCTCCGCAGTCCTCAGAAGTCTCGCGGGAAGAGTGCTGGCCCTTGGCGTCGCGGGCGCCCGGCGCGTGTTGGGTGGGGCAAGAAAGGTTTCCCGGCTCCTCTGAGCTCTGGGATGGTGGCCCGGGACTCCTTGCAGGAAAGTAAACGGCGTTCGGACGTCAGCCGCGAGAGGTCATTCTGGCTCCGCAGTCCTAAGAAGTCTCGCGGGAAGAGTGCTGGCCCTTGGCGTCGCGGGCGCCCGGCGCGGGGTGGGTGGGGCGACAAAGGTTTCCCGGCTCCTCTGAGCGCCGGGATGGCGGCCCGGGACTCCTTGCAGGAAAGTAAACCTCTCGCGGCTGACGTCCGAACGGCGTCGCCGCGAGAGGTCATTCCGGCTCCGCAGTCCTCAGAAGGCTCGCGGGAAGAGTGCTGGCCCTGGGCATCGCGGGCGCCCGGCGCGTGTTGGGTGGGGCAAGAAAGGTTTCCCGGCTCCTCTGAGCTCTGGGATGGTGGCCCGGGACTCCTTGCAGGAAAGTAAACCTCTCGCGGCTGACGTCCGAACGGCGACGGCGTTCGGACGTCAGCCGCGAGAGGTCATTCTGGCTCCGCAGTCCTCAGAAGTCTCGCGGGAAGAGTGCTGGACCTTGGCGTCGCGGGCGCCCGGCGCGGGGGGGGCGAGAAAGGTTTCCCGGCTCCTCTGAGCGCCGGGATGGCGGCCCGGGACTCCTTGCAGGAAAGTAAACCTCTCGCGGCTGACGTCCGAACGGCGACGCCGTTCGGACGTCAGCCGCGAGAGGTCATTCTGGCTCCGCAGTCCTCAGAAGTCTCGCGGGAAGAGTGCTGGCCCTTGGCATCGCGGGCGCCCGGCGCGGGGGGGGTGGGGCGAGAAAGGTTTCCCGGCTCCTCTGAGCGCCGGGATGGCGGCCCGGGACTCCTTGCAGGAAATTAAACCTCTCGCGGCTGACCCTTGGCGTCGCGGGCGCCCGTCGCGGGGGGGTGGGACGAGAAAGGTTTCCCGGCTCTTCTGAGCGCCGGGATGGCGGCCCGGGACTCCTTGCAGGAAAGTAAACCTCTCGCGGCTGACGTCCGAACGGCGACGCCGTTCGGACGTCAGCCGCGAGAGGTCATTCTGGCTCCGCAGTCCTCAGAAGTCTCGCGGGAAGAGTGCTGGCCCTTGGTGTCGCGGGCGCCCGGCGCGGGGGGTGGGGCGAGAAAGGTTTCCC
This sequence comes from Gekko gecko, assembly GCA_029375565.1. Taxonomy (NCBI): domain Eukaryota; kingdom Metazoa; phylum Chordata; class Lepidosauria; order Squamata; family Gekkonidae; genus Gekko; species Gekko gecko. Next base: position 3,518,807 of record JAPDNY010000002.1, on the reverse strand, counting down.
GGCTCCTCTGAGCTCTGGGATGGCAGCCCGGGACTCCTTGCAGGAAAGTAAACCTCTAGCGGCTGACGTCCGTATGGCGATGCCGTTCGGACGTCAGCCGCGAGAGGTCATTCTGGCTCCGCAGTCCTCAGAAGTCTCGCGGGAAGAGTGCTGGACCTTGGCGTCGCGGGCGCCCGGCGCGGGGGGGTGGGGCGAGAAAGGTTTCCCGGCTCCTCTGAGCGCCGGGATGGCGGCCCGGGACTCCTTGCAGGAAAGTAAACCTCTCGCGGCTGACGTCCGAACGACGACGGCGTTCGGACGTCAGCCGCGAGAGGTCATTCTGGCTCCGCAGTCCTCAGAAGTCTCGCGGGAAGAGTGCTGGCCCTTGGCGTCGCGGGCGCCCGGCGCGGGGGGGGGGGACGAGAAAGGTTTCCCGGCTCCTCTGAGCGCCGGGATGGCGGCCCGGGACTCCTTGCAGGAAAGTAAACCTCTCGCGGCTGACGTCCGAATGGCGACGCCGTTCGGACGTCAGCCGCGAGAGGTCATTGTGGCTCCGCAGTCCTCAGAAGTCTCGCGGGAAGAGTGCTGGCCCTTGGCGTCGCGGGCGCCCGGCGCGGGGTGGGTGGGGCGAGAAAGGTTTCCCGGCTCCTCTGAGCGCCGGGATGGCGGCCCGGGTCTCCTTGCAGGAAAGTAAACCTCTCGCGGCTGACGTCCGAATGGCGACGCCGTTCGGACGTCAGCCGCGAGAGGTCATTCTGGCTCCGCAGTCCTCAGAAGTCTCGCGGGAAGAGTGCTGGCCCTTGGCGTCGCGGGCGCCCGGCTCGGGGGGTGGGGCGAGAAAGGTTTCCCGGCTCCTCTGAGCGCCGGGATGGCGGCCCGGGACCACTTGCAGGAAAGTAAACCTATCAGCCGCGAGAGGTCATTCTGGCTCCGCAGTCCTCAGAAGTCTCGCGGGAAGAGTGCTGGACCTTGGCGTCGCGGGCGCCCGGCTCGGGGGGTGGGGCGAGAAAGGTTTCCCGGCTCCTCTGAGCGCCGGGATGGCGGCCCGGGACTCCTTGCAGGAAAGTAAACCTATCAGCCGCGAGAGGTCATTCTGGCTCCGCAGTCCTCAGAAGTCTCGCGGGAAGAGTGCTGGCCCTTGGCGTCGCGGGCGCCCGGCTCGGGGGGGTGGGGCGAGAAAGGTTTCCCGGCTCCTCTGAGTGCCTGGCCCGGGACTCCTTGCAGGAAAGTAAACCTCTCGCGGCTGACGTCCCAAAGGCGACGGCGTTCGGACGTCAGCCGCGAGAGGTCATTCTGGCTCCGCAGTCCTCAGAAGTCTCGCGGGAAGAGTGCTGGCCCTTGGCGTCGCGGGCGCCCGGCGCGGGGGGGGGGGGAGCGAGAAAGGTTTCCCGGCTCCTCTGTGCGCCGGGATGGCAGCCCGGGACTCCTTGCAGGAAAGTAAACGGCGTTCGGACGTCAGCCGCGAGAGGTCATTCTGGCTCCGCAGTCCTCAGAAGTCTCGCGGGAAGAGTGCTGGACCTTGGCGTCGCGGGCGCCCGGCGCGGGGGGGCGAGAAAGGTTTCCCGGCTCCTCTGAGCTCTGGGATGGCAGCCCGGGACTCCTTGCAGGAAAGTAAACCTCTAGCGGCTGACGTCCGTATGGCGATGCCGTTCGGACGTCAGCCGCGAGAGGTCATTCTGGCTCCGCAGTCCTCAGAAGTCTCGCGGGAAGAGTGCTGGACCTTGGCGTCGCAGGCGCCCGGCGCGGGGGGGCGAGAAAGGTTTCCCGGCTCCTCTGAGCGCCGGGATGGCGGCCCGGGACTCCTTGCAGGAAAGTAAACCTCTCGCGGCTGACGTCCGAACGGCGACGCCGTTCGGACGTCAGCCGCGAGAGGTCATTCTGGCTCCGCAGACTTCTGGCGGGAAGAGTGCTGGCCCTTGGCGTCGCGGGCGCCCGTCGCGGGGGGGGTGGGGCGAGAAAGGTTTCCCGGCTCCTCTGAGCGCCGGGATGGCGGCCCGGGACTCCTTGCAGGAAAGTAAACCTGTCAGCCACGAGAGGTCATTCTGGCTCCGCAGTCCTCAGAAGTCTCGCGGGAAGAGTGCTGGCCCTAGGCGTCGCGGGCGCCCGGCGCGGGGTGGGTGGGGTGAGAAAGGTTTCCCGGCTCCTCTGAGCTCCGGGATGGCGGCCCGGGACTCCTTGCAGGAAAGTAAACCTGTCAGCCGCGAGAGGTCATTCTGGCTCCGCAGTCCTCAGAAGTCCCGCGGGAAGAGTGCTGGCCCTTGGCGTCGCGGGCGCCCGGCGCGGGGTGGGTGGGGCGAGAAAGGTTTCCCGGCTCCTCTGAGCGCCGGGATGGCGGCCCGGGACTCCTTGCAGGAAAGTAAACCTGTCAGCCGCGAGAGGTCATTCTGGCTACGCAGTCCTCAGAAGTCTCGCGGGAAGAGTGCTGGCCCTTGGCGTCGCGGGCGCCCGGCGCGGGGTGGGTGGGGTGAGAAAAGTTTCCCGGCTCCTCTGAGCTCCGGGATGGCGGCCCGGGACTCCTTGCAGGAAAGTAAACCTGTCAGCTGCGAGAGGTCATTCTGGCTCCGCAGTCCTCAGAAGTCTCGCGGGAAGAGTGCTGGCCCTAGGCGTCGCGGGCGCCCGGCGCGGGTTGGGTGGGGCGAGAAAGGTTTCCCGGCTCCTCTGAGCTCCGGGATGGCGGCCCGGGACTCCTTGCAGGAAAGTAAACCTGTCAGCCGCGAGAGGTCATTCTGGCTCCGCAGTCCTCAGAAGTCCCGCGGGAAGAGTGCTGGCCCTTGGCGTCGCGGGCGCCCGGCGCGGGGTGGGTGGGGCGAGAAAGGTTTCCCGGCTCCCCTGAGCACCAGGATGGCGGCCCGGGACTCCTTGCAGGAAAGTAAACCTGTCAGCCGCGAGAGGTCATTCTGGCTCCGCAGTCCTCAGAAGTCTCGCGGGAAGAGTGCTGGCCCTTGGCGTCGCGGGCGCCCGGCGCGGGTTGGGTGGGGCGAGAAAGGTTTCCCGGCTCCTCTGAGCTCCGGGATGGCGGCCCGGGAGTCCTTGCAGGAAAGTAAACCTGTCAGCCGCGAGAGGTCATTCTGGCTCCGCAGTCCTCAGAAGTCCCGCGGGAAGAGTGCTGGCCCTTGGCGTCGTGGGCGCCCGGCGCGGGGGGGTGGGGAGAAAGGTTTCCCGGCTCCTCTGAGCGCCGGGATGGCGGCCCGGGACTCCTTGCAGGAAAGTAAACCTGTCAGCCGCGAGAGGTCATTCTGGCTCCGCAGTCCTCAGAAGTCTCGCGGGAAGAGTGCTGGCCCTTGGCGTCGCGGGCGCCCGGCGCGGGGTGGGTGGGGAGAAAGGTTTCCCGGCTCCTCTGAGCGCCGGGATGGCGGCCCGGGACTCCTTGCAGGAAAGTAAACCTTTCAGCCGCGAGAGGTCATTCTGGCTCCGCAGTCCTCAGAAGTCTCGCGGGAAGAGTGCTGGCCCTTGGCGTCGCGGGCGCCCGGCGCGGGGGGGGTGGGGCGAGAAAGGTTTCCCGGCTCCTCTGAGCGCCGGGATGGCGGCCCGGGACTCGTTGCAGGAAAGTAAACCTGTCAGCCGCGAGGTCATTCAGGCTCCGCAGTCCTCAGAAGTCTCGCGGGAAGAGTGCTGGCCCTTGGCGTCGCGGGCGCCCGGCGCGGGGGGGGTGGGGCGAGAAAGGTTTCCCGGCTCCCCTGAGCGCCAGGATGGCGGCCCGGGACTCCTTCCAGGAAAGTATACCTCTCGCGGCTGACGTCCGTATGGCGACGCCGTTCGGATGTCAGCCGCGAGAGGTCATTCTGGCTCCGCAGTCCTCAGAAGTCTCGCGGGAAGAGTGCTGGCCCTGGGCGTCGCGGGCGCCCGCCGCGGGGGGGGGTGGGGCGAGAAAGGTTTCCCAGCTCCTCTGAGCGCCGGGATGGCGGCCCGGGACTCCTTGCAGGAAAGTAAACCTCTCGCGGCTGACGTCCGGATGGCGGCCGGGACTCCTTGCAGGAAAGTAAACCTCTCGCGGCTGACGTCCGGATGGCGGCCGGGACTCCTTGCAGGAAAGTATACCTCTCGCGGCTGACGTCCGTATGGCGACGGCGTTCGGACGTCAGCCGCGAGAGGTCATTCTGGCTCCGCAGTCCTCAGAAGTCTCGCGGGAAGAGTGCTGGCCCTGGGCGTCGCGGGCGCCCAGCGCGGGGTGGGTGGGGCGAGAAAGGTTTCCCGGCTCCTCTGAGCGCCGGGATGGCGGCCGGGACTCCTTGCAGGAAAGTAAACCTCTCGCGGCTGACGTCCGAACGGCGACGGCGTTCGGACGTCAGCCGAGAGAGGTCATTCTGGCTCCGCAGTCCTCAGAAGTCTCGCGGGAAGAGTGCTGGCCCTGGGCGTCGCGGGCGCCCGGCGCGGGGTGGGTGGGGCGAGAAAGGTTTCCCGGCTCCTCTGAGCGCCTGACCAGGGACTCCTTGCAGGAAAGTAAACCTCTCGCGGCTGACGTCCCAACGGCGACGGCGTTCGGACGTCAGCCGCGAGAGGTCATTCTGGCTCCACAGTCCTCAGAAGTCTCGCAGGAAGAGTGCTGGCCCTTGGCGTCGCGGGCGCCCGGCGCGGGGTGGGTGGGGCGAGAAAGGTTTCCCGGCTCCTCTGAGCGCCGGGATGGCGGCCCGGGACTCCTTGCAGGAAAGTAAACCTCTCGCGGCTGACGTCCGAACGACGGACGTCAGCCGCGAGAGGTCATTCTGGCTCCGTAGTCCTCAGAAGTCTCGCGGGAATTGTGCTGGCCCTGGGCGTCGCGGGCGCCCGGCGCGGGGTGGGTGGGGCGAGAAAGGTTTCCCGGCTCCTCTGAGCGCCGGGATGGCGGCCCGGGACTCCTTGCAGGAAAGTAAACCTCTCGCGGCTGACGTCCGAACGGCGTCGCCGCGAGAGGTCATTCTGGCTCCACAGTCCGCAGAAGTCTCGCAGGAAGAGTGCTGGCCCTTGGCGTCGCGGGCGCCCGGCGCGGGGTGGGTGGGGCGAGAAAGGTTTCCCGGCTCCTCTGAGCTCTGGGATGGCGGTCCGGGACTCCTTGCAGGAAAGTAAACCTCTCGCGGCTGACGTCCGAACGGCGACGGACGTCAGCCGCGAGAGGTCATTCTGGCTCCGCAGTCCTCAGAAGTCTCGCGGGAAGAGTGCTGGCCCTGGGCATCGCGGGCGCCCGGCGCGTGTTGGGTGGGGCAAGAAAGGTTTCCCGGCTCCTCTGAGCTCTGGGATGGTGGCCCGGGACTCCTTGCAGGAAAGTAAACGGCGTTCGGACGTCAGCCGCGAGAGGTCATTCTGGCTCCGCAGTCCTAAGAAGTCTCGCGGGAAGAGTGCTGGCCCTTGGCGTCGCGGGCGCCCGGCGCGGGGTGGGTGGGGCGACAAAGGTTTCCCGGCTCCTCTGAGCGCCGGGATGGCGGCCCGGGACTCCTTGCAGGAAAGTAAACCTCTCGCGGCTGACGTCCGAACGGCGTCGCCGCGAGAGGTCATTCCGGCTCCGCAGTCCTCAGAAGTCTCGCGGGAAGAGTGCTGGCCCTGGGCATCGCGGGCGCCCGGCGCGTGTTGGGTGGGGCAAGAAAGGTTTCCCGGCTCCTCTGAGCTCTGGGATGGTGGCCCGGGACTCCTTGCAGGAAAGTAAACGCCGTTCGGACGTCAGCCGCGAGAGGTCATTGTGGCTCCGCAGTCCTCAGAAGTCTCGCGGGAAGAGTGCTGGCCCTTGGCGTCGCGGGCGCCCGGCGCGGGGTGGGTGGGGCGAGAAAGGTTTCCCGACTCCTCTGAGCTCTGGGATGGCGGCCCGGGACTCCTTGCAGGAAAGTAAACCTCTCGCGGCTGACGTCCGAACGGCGACGGACGTCAGCCGCGAGAGGTCATTCTGGCTCCGCAGTCCTCAGAAGTCTCGCGGGAAGAGTGCTGGCCCTGTGCATCGCGGGCGCCCGGCGCGTGTTGGGTGGGGCAAGAAAGGTTTCCCGGCTCCTCTGAGCTCTGGGATGGTGGCCCGGGACTCCTTGCAGGAAAGTAAACGGCGTTCGGACGTCAGCCGCGAGAGGTTTACCTTCCTGCAAGGAGTCCCGGGCCGCCATCCCGGCGCTCAGAGGAGCCGGGAAACGCCGTTCGGACGTCAGCCGCGAGAGGTCATTGTGGCTCCGCAGTCCTCAGAAGTCTCGCGGGAAGAGTGCTGGCCCTTGGCGTCGCGGGCGCCCGGCGCGGGGTGGGTGAGGCGAGAAAGGTTTCCCGGCTCCCCTGAGCGCCGGGATGGCGGCCCGGGACTCCTTGCAGGAAAGTAAACCTGTCAGCCGCGAGAGGTCATTCTGGCTCCGCAGTCCTCAGAAGTTCCGCGGGAAGAGTGCTGGCCCTTGGCGTCGTGGGCGCCCGGCGCGGGTTGGGTCGGGCGAGAAAGGTTTCCCGGCTCCTCTGAGCTCCGGGATGGCGGCCCGGGACTCCTTGCAGGAAAGTAAACCTGTCAGCCGCGAGAGGTCATTCTGGCTCCGCAGTCCTCAGAAGTCCCGCGGGAAGAGTGCTGGCCCTTGGCGTCGCGGGCGCCCGGAGCGGGGGGTGGGTGGGGCGAGAAAGGTTTCCCGGCTCCTCTGAGCGCCGGGATGGCGGCCCGGGACTCCTTGCAGGAAAGTAAACCTGTCAGCCGCGAGAGGTCATTCTGGCTCCGCAGTCCTCAGAAGTCCCGCGGGAAGAGTGCTGGCCCTTGGCGTCGCGGGCGCCCGGCGCGGGGGGGGTGGGGCGAGAAAGGTTTCCCGGCTCCTCTGAGCGCCGGGATGGCGGCCCGGGACTCCTTGCAGGAAAGTAAACCTGTCAGCCGCGAGAGGTCATTCTGGCTCCGCAGTCCTCAGAATTCTCGCGGGAAGAGTGCTGGCCCTTGGCGTCGTGGGCGCCCGGCGCGGGTTGGGTCGGGCGAGAAAGGTTTCCCGGCTCCTCTGAGCTCCGGGATGGCGGCCCGGGACTCCTTGCAGGAAAGTAAACCTGTCAGCCGCGAGAGGTCATTCTGGCTCCGCAGTCCTCAGAAGTCCCGCGGGAAGAGTGCTGGCCCTTGGCGTCGCGGGCGCCCGGAGCGGGGGGTGGGTGGGGCGAGAAAGGTTTCCCGGCTCCTCTGAGCGCCGGGATGGCGGCCCGGGACTCCTTGCAGGAAAGTAAACCTGTCAGCCGCGAGAGGTCATTCTGGCTCCGCAGTCCTCAGAAGTCCCGCGGGAAGAGTGCTGGCCCTTAGCGTCGCGGGCGCCCGGCGCGGGGGGGGTGGGGCGAGAAAGGTTTCCCGGCTCCTCTGAGCGCCGGGATGGCGGCCCGGGACTCCTTGCAGGAAAGTAAACCTGTCAGCCGCGAGAGGTCATTCTGGCTCCGCAGTCCTCAGAAGTCCCGCGGGAAGAGTGCTGGCCCTTGGCGTCGCGGGCGCCCGGCGCGGGGTGGGTGGGGCGAGAAAGGTTTCCCGGCTCCTCTGAGCGCCGGGATGGCGGCCCGGGACTCCTTGCAGGAAAGTAAACCTGTCAGCCGCGAGAGGTCATTCTGGCTACGCAGTCCTCAGAAGTCTCGCGGGAAGAGTGCTGGCCCTTGGCGTCGCGGGCGCCCGGCGCGGGGTGGGTGGGGTGAGAAACGTTTCCCGGCTCCTCTGAGCTCCGGGATGGCGGCCCGGGACTCCTTGCAGGAAAGTAAACCTGTCAGCCGCGAGAGGTCATTCTGGCTCCGCAGTCCTCAGAAGTCTCGCGGGAAGAGTGCTGGCCCTAGGCGTCGCGGGCGCCCGGCGCGGGTTGGGTGGGGCGAGAAAGGTTTCCCGGCTCCTCTGAGCTCCGGGATGGCGGCCCGGGACTCCTTGCAGGAAAGTAAACCTGTCAGCCGCGAGAGGTCATTCTGGCTCCGCAGTCCTCAGAAGTCCCGCGGGAAGAGTGCTGGCCCTTGGCGTCGCGGGCGCCCGGCGCGGGGGGGTGGGGCGAGAAAGGTTTCCCGGCTCCCCTGAGCGCCAGGATGGCGGCCCGGGACTCCTTGCAGGAAAGTAAACCTGTCAGCCGCGAGAGGTCATTCTGGCTCCGCAGTCCTCAGAAGTCTCGCGGGAAGAGTGCTGGCCCTTGGCGTCGCGGGCGCCCGGCGCGGGTTGGGTGGGGCGAGAAAGGTTTCCCGGCTCCTCTGAGCTCCGGGATGGCGGCCCGGGACTCCTTGCAGGAAAGTAAACCTGTCAGCCGCGAGAGGTCATTCTGGCTCCGCAGTCCTCAGAAGTCTCGCGGGAAGAGTGCTGGCCCTTGGCGTCGCGGGCGCCCGGCGCGGGGGGGTGGGGCGAGAAAGGTTTCCCGGCTCCTCTGAGCGCCGGGATGGCGGCCCGGGACTCCTTGCAGGAAAGTAAACCTGTCAGCCGCGAGAGGTCATTCTGGCTCCGCAGTCCTCAGAATTCTCGCGGGAAGAGTGCTGGACCTTGGCGTCGCGGGCGTCCGGCGCGGGGGGGTGGGGCGAGAAAGGTTTCCCGGCTCCCCTGAGCGCCAGGATGGCGGCCCGGGACTCCTTGCAGGAATGTAAACCTGTCAGCCGCGAGAGGTCATTCTGGCTCCGCAGTCCTCAGAAGTCCCGCGGGAAGAGTGCTGGCCCTTGGCGTCGCGGGCGCCCGGCGCGGGGTGGGTGGGGAGAAAGGTTTCCCGGCTCCTCTGAGCGCCGGGATGGCGGCCCGGGACTCCTTGCAGGAAAGTAAACCTGTCAGCCGCGAGAGGTCATTCTGGCTCCGCAGTCCTCAGAATTCTCGCGGGAAGAGTGCTGGACCTTGGCGTCGCGGGCGTCCGGCGCGGGGGGGTGGGGCGAGAAAGGTTTCCCGGCTCCCCTGAGCGCCAGGATGGCGGCCCGGGACTCCTTGCAGGAATGTAAACCTGTCAGCCGCGAGAGGTCATTCTGGCTCCGCAGTCCTCAGAAGTCCCGCGGGAAGAGTGCTGGCCCTTGGCGTCGCGGGCGCCCGGCGCGGGGTGGGTGGGGAGAAAGGTTTCCCGGCTCCTCTGAGCTCCGGGATGGCGGCCCGGGACTCCTTGCAGGAAAGTAAACCTCTCGCGGCTGACGTCCGAATGGCGACGCCGTTCGGACGTCAGCCGCGAGAGGTCATTCTGGCTCCGCAGTCCTCAGAAGTCTCGCGGGAAGAGTGCTGGCCCTTGGCGTCCTGGGCGCCCGGCGCGGGGTGGGTGGGGAGAAAGGTTTCCCGGCTCCTCTGAGCGCCGGGATGGCGGCCCGGGACTCCTTGCAGGAAAGTAAACCTGTCAGCCACGAGAGGTCATTCTGGCTCCGCAGTCCTCAGAAGTCTCGCGGGAAGAGTGCTGGCCCTAGGCGTCGCGGGCGCCCGGCGCGGGGTGGGTGGGGCGAGAAAGGTTTCCCGGCTCCTCTGAGCTCTGGGATGGCGGTCCGGGACTCCTTGCAGGAAAGTAAACCTCTCGCGGCTGACGTCCGAACGGCGACGGACGTCAGCCGCGAGAGGTCATTCTGGCTCCGCAGTCCTCAGAAGTCTCGCGGGAAGAGTGCTGGCCCTGGGCATCGCGGGCGCCCGGCGCGTGTTGGGTGGGGCAAGAAAGGTTTCCCGGCTCCTCTGAGCTCTGGGATGGTGGCCCGGGACTCCTTGCAGGAAAGTAAACGGCGTTCGGACGTCAGCCGCGAGAGGTCATTCTGGCTCCGCAGTCCTAAGAAGTCTCGCGGGAAGAGTGCTGGCCCTTGGCGTCGCGGGCGCCCGGCGCGGGGTGGGTGGGGCGACAAAGGTTTCCCGGCTCCTCTGAGCGCCGGGATGGCGGCCCGGGACTCCTTGCAGGAAAGTAAACCTCTCGCGGCTGACGTCCGAACGGCGTCGCCGCGAGAGGTCATTCCGGCTCCGCAGTCCTCAGAAGTCTCGCGGGAAGAGTGCTGGCCCTGGGCATCGCGGGCGCCCGGCGCGTGTTGGGTGGGGCAAGAAAGGTTTCCCGGCTCCTCTGAGCTCTGGGATGGTGGCCCGGGACTCCTTGCAGGAAAGTAAACGCCGTTCGGACGTCAGCCGCGAGAGGTCATTGTGGCTCCGCAGTCCTCAGAAGTCTCGCGGGAAGAGTGCTGGCCCTTGGCGTCGCGGGCGCCCGGCGCGGGGTGGGTGGGGCGAGAAAGGTTTCCCGACTCCTCTGAGCTCTGGGATGGCGGCCCGGGACTCCTTGCAGGAAAGTAAACCTCTCGCGGCTGACGTCCGAACGGCGACGGACGTCAGCCGCGAGAGGTCATTCTGGCTCCGCAGTCCTCAGAAGTCTCGCGGGAAGAGTGCTGGCCCTGTGCATCGCGGGCGCCCGGCGCGTGTTGGGTGGGGCAAGAAAGGTTTCCCGGCTCCTCTGAGCTCTGGGATGGTGGCCCGGGACTCCTTGCAGGAAAGTAAACGGCGTTCGGACGTCAGCCGCGAGAGGTTTACCTTCCTGCAAGGAGTCCCGGGCCGCCATCCCGGCGCTCAGAGGAGCCGGGAAACGCCGTTCGGACGTCAGCCGCGAGAGGTCATTGTGGCTCCGCAGTCCTCAGAAGTCTCGCGGGAAGAGTGCTGGCCCTTGGCGTCGCGGGCGCCCGGCGCGGGGTGGGTGAGGCGAGAAAGGTTTCCCGGCTCCCCTGAGCGCCGGGATGGCGGCCCGGGACTCCTTGCAGGAAAGTAAACCTGTCAGCCGCGAGAGGTCATTCTGGCTCCGCAGTCCTCAGAAGTTCCGCGGGAAGAGTGCTGGCCCTTGGCGTCGTGGGCGCCCGGCGCGGGTTGGGTCGGGCGAGAAAGGTTTCCCGGCTCCTCTGAGCTCCGGGATGGCGGCCCGGGACTCCTTGCAGGAAAGTAAACCTGTCAGCCGCGAGAGGTCATTCTGGCTCCGCAGTCCTCAGAAGTCCCGCGGGAAGAGTGCTGGCCCTTGGCGTCGCGGGCGCCCGGAGCGGGGGTGGGTGGGGCGAGAAAGGTTTCCCGGCTCCTCTGAGCGCCGGGATGGCGGCCCGGGACTCCTTGCAGGAAAGTAAACCTGTCAGCCGCGAGAGGTCATTCTGGCTCCGCAGTCCTCAGAAGTCCCGCGGGAAGAGTGCTGGCCCTTGGCGTCGCGGGCGCCCGGCGCGGGGGGGGTGGGGCGAGAAAGGTTTCCCGGCTCCTCTGAGCGCCGGGATGGCGGCCCGGGACTCCTTGCAGGAAAGTAAACCTGTCAGCCGCGAGAGGTCATTCTGGCTCCGCAGTCCTCAGAATTCTCGCGGGAAGAGTGCTGGCCCTTGGCGTCGTGGGCGCCCGGCGCGGGTTGGGTCGGGCGAGAAAGGTTTCCCGGCTCCTCTGAGCTCCGGGATGGCGGCCCGGGACTCCTTGCAGGAAAGTAAACCTGTCAGCCGCGAGAGGTCATTCTGGCTCCGCAGTCCTCAGAAGTCCCGCGGGAAGAGTGCTGGCCCTTGGCGTCGCGGGCGCCCGGAGCGGGGGGTGGGTGGGGCGAGAAAGGTTTCCCGGCTCCTCTGAGCGCCGGGATGGCGGCCCGGGACTCCTTGCAGGAAAGTAAACCTGTCAGCCGCGAGAGGTCATTCTGGCTCCGCAGTCCTCAGAAGTCCCGCGGGAAGAGTGCTGGCCCTTAGCGTCGCGGGCGCCCGGCGCGGGGGGGGGGTGGGGCGAGAAAGGTTTCCCGGCTCCTCTGAGCGCCGGGATGGCGGCCCGGGACTCCTTGCAGGAAAGTAAACCTGTCAGCCGCGAGAGGTCATTCTGGCTCCGCAGTCCTCAGAAGTCCCGCGGGAAGAGTGCTGGCCCTTGGCGTCGCGGGCGCCCGGCGCGGGGTGGGTGGGGCGAGAAAGGTTTCCCGGCTCCTCTGAGCGCCGGGATGGCGGCCCGGGACTCCTTGCAGGAAAGTAAACCTGTCAGCCGCGAGAGGTCATTCTGGCTACGCAGTCCTCAGAAGTCTCGCGGGAAGAGTGCTGGCCCTTGGCGTCGCGGGCGCCCGGCGCGGGGTGGGTGGGGTGAGAAACGTTTCCCGGCTCCTCTGAGCTCCGGGATGGCGGCCCGGGACTCCTTGCAGGAAAGTAAACCTGTCAGCCGCGAGAGGTCATTCTGGCTCCGCAGTCCTCAGAAGTCTCGCGGGAAGAGTGCTGGCCCTAGGCGTCGCGGGCGCCCGGCGCGGGTTGGGTGGGGCGAGAAAGGTTTCCCGGCTCCTCTGAGCTCCGGGATGGCGGCCCGGGACTCCTTGCAGGAAAGTAAACCTGTCAGCCGCGAGAGGTCATTCTGGCTCCGCAGTCCTCAGAAGTCCCGCGGGAAGAGTGCTGGCCCTTGGCGTCGCGGGCGCCCGGCGCGGGGGGGTGGGGCGAGAAAGGTTTCCCGGCTCCCCTGAGCGCCAGGATGGCGGCCCGGGACTCCTTGCAGGAAAGTAAACCTGTCAGCCGCGAGAGGTCATTCTGGCTCCGCAGTCCTCAGAAGTCTCGCGGGAAGAGTGCTGGCCCTTGGCGTCGCGGGCGCCCGGCGCGGGTTGGGTGGGGCGAGAAAGGTTTCCCGGCTCCTCTGAGCTCCGGGATGGCGGCCCGGGACTCCTTGCAGGAAAGTAAACCTGTCAGCCGCGAGAGGTCATTCTGGCTCCGCAGTCCTCAGAAGTCTCGCGGGAAGAGTGCTGGCCCTTGGCGTCGCGGGCGCCCGGCGCGGGGGGGGTGGGGCGAGAAAGGTTTCCCGGCTCCTCTGAGCGCCGGGATGGCGGCCCGGGACTCCTTGCAGGAAAGTAAACCTGTCAGCCGCGAGAGGTCATTCTGGCTCCGCAGTCCTCAGAATTCTCGCGGGAAGAGTGCTGGACCTTGGCGTCGCGGGCGTCCGGCGCGGGGGGGTGGGGCGAGAAAGGTTTCCCGGCTCCCCTGAGCGCCAGGATGGCGGCCCGGGACTCCTTGCAGGAATGTAAACCTGTCAGCCGCGAGAGGTCATTCTGGCTCCGCAGTCCTCAGAAGTCCCGCGGGAAGAGTGCTGGCCCTTGGCGTCGCGGGCGCCCGGCGCGGGGTGGGTGGGGAGAAAGGTTTCCCGGCTCCTCTGAGCGCCGGGATGGCGGCCCGGGACTCCTTGCAGGAAAGTAAACCTGTCAGCCGCGAGAGGTCATTCTGGCTCCGCAGTCCTCAGAATTCTCGCGGGAAGAGTGCTGGACCTTGGCGTCGCGGGCGTCCGGCGCGGGGGGGTGGGGCGAGAAAGGTTTCCCGGCTCCCCTGAGCGCCAGGATGGCGGCCCGGGACTCCTTGCAGGAATGTAAACCTGTCAGCCGCGAGAGGTCATTCTGGCTCCGCAGTCCTCAGAAGTCCCGCGGGAAGAGTGCTGGCCCTTGGCGTCGCGGGCGCCCGGCGCGGGGTGGGTGGGGAGAAAGGTTTCCCGGCTCCTCTGAGCTCCGGGATGGCGGCCCGGGACTCCTTGCAGGAAAGTAAACCTCTCGCGGCTGACGTCCGAATGGCGACGCCGTTCGGACGTCAGCCGCGAGAGGTCATTCTGGCTCCGCAGTCCTCAGAAGTCTCGCGGGAAGAGTGCTGGCCCTTGGCGTCGTGGGCGCCCGGCGCGGGGTGGGTGGGGAGAAAGGTTTCCCGGCTCCTCTGAGCGCCGGGATGGCGGCCCGGGACTCCTTGCAGGAAAGTAAACCTGTCAGCCACGAGAGGTCATTCTGGCTCCGCAGTCCTCAGAAGTCTCGCGGGAAGAGTGCGGGCCCTCGGCGGCGCGGGCGCCCGGCGCGGGGGGGGGGGGGTGAGAAAGGTTTCCCGGCTCCTCTGAGCTCCGGGATGGCGGCCCGGGACTCCTTGCAGGAAAGTAAACCTGTCAGCCGCGAGAGGTCATTCTGGCTCCGCAGTCCTCAGAAGTCCCGAGGGAAGAGTGCTGGCCCTTGGCGTCGCGGGCGCCCGGCGCGGGGGGGGTGGGGCGAGAAAGGTTTCCCGGCTCCTCTGAGCGCCGGGATGGCGGCCCGGGACTCCTTGCAGGAAAGTAAACCTATCAGCCGCGAGAGGTCATTCTGGCTCCGCAGTCCTCAGAAGTCCAGCGGGAAGAGTGCTGGCCCTTGGCGTCGCGGGCGCCCGGCGCGGGGTGGGTGGGGCGAGAAAGGTTTCCCGGCTCCTCTGAGCGCCGGGATGGCGGCCCGGGACTCCTTGCAGGAAAGTAAACCTGTCAGCCGCGAGAGGTCATTCTGGCTACGCAGTCCTCAGAAGTCTCGCGGGAAGAGTGCTGGCCCTTGGCGTCGCGGGCACCCGGCGCGGGGTGGGTGGGGCGAGAAAGGTTTCCCGGCTCCTCTGAGCGCCGGGATGGCGGCCCGGGACTCCTTGCAGGAAAGTAAACCTGTAAGCCGCGAGAGGTCATTCTGGCTCCGCAGTCCTCAGAAGTCCCGCGGGAAGAGTGCTGGCCCTTGGCGTCGCGGGCGCCCGGCGCGGGGTGGGTGGGGCGAGAAAGGTTTCCCGGCTCCTCTGAGCGCCGGGATGGCGGCCCGGGACTCCTTGCAGGAAAGTAAACCTGTCAGCCGCGAGAGGTCATTCTGGCTCCGCAGTCCTCAGAAGTCCCGCGGGAAGAGTGCTGGCCCTTGGCGTCGCGGGCGCCCGGCGCGGGGTGGGTGGGGAGAAAGGTTTCCCGGCTCCCCTGAGCGCCGGGATGGCGGCCCGGGACTCCTTGCAGGAAAGTAAACCTGTCAGCCGCGAGAGGTCATTCTGGCTCCGCAGTCCTCAGAAGTCTCGCGGGAAGAGTGCTGGCCCTTGGCGTCGCGGGCGCCCGGCGCGGGTTGGGTGGGGCGAGAAAGGTTTCCCGGCTCCTCTGAGCTCCGGGATGGCGGCCCGGGACTCCTTGCAGGAAAGTAAACCTGTCAGCCGCGAGAGGTCATTCTGGCTCCGCAGTCCTCAGAAGTCTCGCGGGAAGAGTGCTGGCCCTTGGCGTCGCGGGCGCCCGGCGCGAGTTGGGTGGGGCGAGAAAGGTTTCCCGGCTACTCTGAGCTCCGGGATGGCGGCCCGGGACTCCTTGCAGGAAAGTAAACCTGTCAGCCGCGAGAGGTCATTCTGGCTCCGCAGTCCTCAGAAGTCTCGAGGGAAGAGTGCTGGCCCTTGGCGTCGCGGGCGCCCGGCGCGGGGGGGTGGGGCGAGAAAGGTTTCCCGGCTCCTCTGAGCGCCGGGATGGCGGCCCGGGACTCCTTGCAGGAAAGTAAACCTGTCAGCCGCGAGAGGTCATTCTGGCTCCGCAGTCCTCAGAAGTCTCGCGGGAAGAGTGCTGGCCCTTGGCGTCGCGGGCGCCCGTCGCGGGTTGGGTGGGGCGAGAAAGGTTTCCCGGCTCCTCTGAGCTCCGGGATGGCGGCCCGGGACTCCTTGCAGGAAAGTAAACCTGTCAGCCGCGAGAGGTCATTCTGGCTCCGCAGTCCTCAGAAGTCTCGCGGGAAGAGTGCTGGCCCTTGGCGTCGCGGGCACCCGGCGCGGGGTGGGTGGGGCGAGAAAGGTTTCCCGGCTCCTCTGAGCGCCGGGATGGCGGCCCGGGACTCCTTGCAGGAAAGTAAACCTGTAAGCCGCGAGAGGTCATTCTGGCTCCGCAGTCCTCAGAAGTCCCGCGGGAAGAGTGCTGGCCCTTGGCGTCGCGGGCGCCCGGCGCGGGGTGGGTGGGGCGAGAAAGGTTTCCCGGCTCCTCTGAGCGCCGGGATGGCGGCCCGGGACTCCTTGCAGGAAAGTAAACCTGTCAGCCGCGAGAGGTCATTCTGGCTCCGCAGTCCTCAGAAGTCCCGCGGGAAGAGTGCTGGCCCTTGGCGTCGCGGGCGCCCGGCGCGGGGTGGGTGGGGAGAAAGGTTTCCCGGCTCCCCTGAGCGCCGGGATGGCGGCCCGGGACTCCTTGCAGGAAAGTAAACCTGTCAGCCGCGAGAGGTCATTCTGGCTCCGCAGTCCTCAGAAGTCTCGCGGGAAGAGTGCTGGCCCTTGGCGTCGCGGGCGCCCGGCGCGGGTTGGGTGGGGCGAGAAAGGTTTCCCGGCTCCTCTGAGCTCCGGGATGGCGGCCCGGGACTCCTTGCAGGAAAGTAAACCTGTCAGCCGCGAGAGGTCATTCTGGCTCCGCAGTCCTCAGAAGTCTCGCGGGAAGAGTGCTGGCCCTTGGCGTCGCGGGCGCCCGGCGCGAGTTGGGTGGGGCGAGAAAGGTTTCCCGGCTCCTCTGAGCTCCGGGATGGCGGCCCGGGACTCCTTGCAGGAAAGTAAACCTGTCAGCCGCGAGAGGTCATTCTGGCTCCGCAGTCCTCAGAAGTCTCGAGGGAAGAGTGCTGGCCCTTGGCGTCGCGGGCGCCCGGCGCGGGGGGGTGGGGCGAGAAAGGTTTCCCGGCTCCTCTGAGCGCCGGGATGGCGGCCCGGGACTCCTTGCAGGAAAGTAAACCTGTCAGCCGCGAGAGGTCATTCTGGCTCCGCAGTCCTCAGAAGTCTCGCGGGAAGAGTGCTGGCCCTTGGCGTCGCGGGCGCCCGTCGCGGGTTGGGTGGGGCGAGAAAGGTTTCCCGGCTCCTCTGAGCTCCGGGATGGCGGCCCGGGACTCCTTGCAGGAAAGTAAACCTGTCAGCCGCGAGAGGTCATTCTGGCTCCGCAGTCCTCAGAAGTCTCGAGGGAAGAGTGCTGGCCCTTGGCGTCGCGGGCGCCCGGCGCGGGGGGGGGTGGGGCGAGAAAGGTTTCCCGGCTCCTCTGAGCGCCGGGATGGCGGCCCGGGACTCCTTGCAGGAAAGTAAACCTGTCAGCCGCGAGAGGTCATTCTGGCTCCGCAGTCCTCAGAAGTCTCGCGGGAAGAGTGCTGGCCCTTGGCGTCGCGGGCGCCCGGCGCGGGGGGGTGGGGCGAGAAAGGTTTCCCGGCTCCCCTGAGCGCCAGGATGGCGGCCCGGGACTCCTTGCAGGAAAGTAAACCTGTCAGCCGCGAGAGGTCATTCTGGCTCCGCAGTCCTCAGAAGTCCCGCGGGAAGAGTGCTGGCCCTAGGCGTCGCGGGCGCCCGGCGCGGGGTGGGTGGGGAGAAAGGTTTCCCGGCTCCTCTGAGCGCCAGGATGGCGGCCCGGGACTCCTTGCAGGAAAGTAAACCTGTCAGCCGCGAGAGGTCATTCTGGCTCCGCAGTCCTCAGAAGTCTCGCGGGAAGAGTGCTGGCCCTTGGCGTCGCGGGCGCCCGGCGCGGGTTGGGTGGGGCGAGAAAAGTTTCCCGGCTCCTCTGGGCGCCGGGATGGCGGCCCGGGACTCCTTGCAGGAAAGTAAACCTGTCAGCCGCGAGAGGTCATTCTGGCTCCGCAGTCCTCAGAAGTCCCGCGGGAAGACTGCTGGCCCTTGGCGTCGCGGGCGCCCGGCGCGGGGTGGGTGGGGCGAGAAAGGTTTCCCGGCTCCTCTGAGCGCCGGGATGGCGGCCCGGGACTCCTTGCAGGAAAGTAAACCTGTCAGCCGCGAGAGGTCATTCTGGCTCCGCAGTCCTCAGAAGTCCCGCGGGAAGAGTGCTGGCCCTTGGCCTCGCGGGCGCCCGGCGCGGGGTGGGTGGGGCGAGAAAGGTTTCCCGGCTCCTCTGAGCGCCGGGATGGCGGCCCGGGACTCCTTGCAGGAAAGTAAACCTGTCAGCCGCGAGAGGTCATTCTGGCTCCGCAGTCCTCAGAAGTCCCGCGGGAAGAGTGCTGGCCCTTGGCGTCGCGGGCGCCCGGCGCGGGGTGGGTGGGGCGAGAAAGGTTTCCCGGCTCCTCTGAGCGCCGGGATGGCGGCCCGGGACTCCTTGCAGGAAAGTAAACCTGTCAGCCGCGAGAGGTCATTCTGGCTCCGCAGTCCTCAGAAGTCCCGCGGGAAGAGTGCTGGCCCTGGGCGTCGCGGGCGCCCGGCGCGGGGTGGGTGGGGCGAGAAAGGTTTCCCGGCTCCTCTGAGCTCCGGGATGGCGGCCCGGGACTCCTTGCAGGAAAGTAAACCTGTCAGCCGCGAGAGGTCATTCTGGCTCCGCAGTCCTCAGAAGTCCCGCGGGAAGAGTGCTGGCCCTTGGCGTCGCGGGCGTCCGGCGCGGGGTGGGTGGGGCGAGAAAGGTTTCCCGGCTCCTCTGAGCGCCGGGATGGCGGCCCGGGACTCCTTGCAGGAAAGTAAACCTGTCAGCCGCGAGAGGTCATTCTGGCTCCGCAGTCCTCAGAAGTCCCGCGGGAAGAGTGCTGGCCCTTGGCGTCGCGGGCGCCCGGCGCGGGGTGGGTGGGGCGAGAAAGGTTTCCCGGCTCCTCTGAGCGCCGGGATGGCGGCCCGGGACTCCTTGCAGGAAAGTAAACCTGTCAGCCGCGAGAGGTCATTCTGGCTCCGCAGTCCTCAGAAGTCCCGCGAGAAGAGTGCTGGCCCTTGGCGTCGCGGGCGCCCGGCGCGGGGTGGGTGGGGCGAGAAAGGTTTCCCGGCTCCTCTGAGCGCCGGGATGGCGGCCCGGGACTCCATGCAGGAAAGTAAACCTGTCAGCCGCGAGAGGTCATTCTGTCTCCGCAGTCCTCAGAAGTCCCGCGGGAAGAGTGCTGGCCCTTGGCGGCGCGGGCGCCCGGCGCGGGGTGGGTGGGGCGAGAAAGGTTTCCCGGCTCCTCTGAGCGCCGGGATGGCGGCCCGGGACTCCTTGCAGGAAAGTAAACCTGTCAGCCGCGAGAGGTCATTCTGGCTCCGCAGTCCTCAGAAGTCCCGCGGGAAGAGTGCTGGCCCTTGGCGTCGCGGGCGCCCGGCGCGGGGGGGTGGGGCGAGAAAGGTTTCCCGGCTCCTCTGAGCGCCGGGATGGCGGCCCGGGACTCCTTGCAGGAAAGTAAACCTGTCAGCCGCGAGAGGTCATTCTGGCTCCGCAGTCCTCAGAAGTCCCGCGGGAAGAGTGCTGGCCCTTGGCGTCGCGGGCGCCCGGCGCGGGGTGGGTGGGGCGAGAAAGGTTTCCCGGCTCCTCTGAGCGCCGGGATGGCGGCCCTGGACTCCTTGCAGGAAAGTAAACCTGTCAGCCGCGAGAGGTCATTCTGGCTCCGCAGTCCTCAGAAGTCCCGCGGGAAGAGTGCTGGCCCTCGGCGTCGCGGGCGCCCGGCGCGGGGTGGGTGGGGCGAGAAAGGTTTCCCGGCTCCTCTGAGCGCCGGGATGGCGACCCGGGACTCCTTGCAGGAAAGTAAACCTGTCAGCCGCGAGAGGTCATTCTGGCTCCGCAGTCCTCAGAAGTCCCGCGGAATGAGTGCTGGCCCTTGGCGTCGCGGGCGCCCGGCGCGGGGTGGGTGGGGCGAGAAAGGTTTCCCGGCTCCTCTGAGCGCCGGGATGGCGGCCCGGGACTCCTTGCAGGAAAGTAAACCTGTCAGCCGCGAGAGGTCATTCTGGCTCCGCAGTCCTCAGAAGTCCCGCGGGAAGAGTGCTGGCCCTTGGCCTCGCGGGCGCCCGGCGCGGGGTGGGTGGGGCGAGAAAGGTTTCCCGGCTCCTCTGAGCGCCGGGATGGCGGCCCGGGACTCCTTGCAGGAAAGTAAACCTGTCAGCCGCGAGAGGTCATTCTGGCTCCGCAGTCCTCAGAAGTCCCGCGGGAAGAGTGCTGGCCCTCGGCGTCGCGGGCGCCCGGCGCGGGGTGGGTGGGGCGAGAAAGGTTTCCCGGCTCCTCTGAGCGCCGGGATGGCGGCCCGGGACTCCTTGCAGGAAAGTAAACCTGTCAGCCGCGAGAGTTCATTCTGGCTCCGCAGTCCTCAGAAGTCCCGCGGGAAGAGTGCTGGCCCTTGGCGTCGCGGGCGCCCGGCGCGGGGTGGGTGGGGCGAGAAAGGTTTCCCGGCTCCTCTGAGCGCCGGGATGGCGGCCCGGGACTCCTTGCAGGAAAGTAAACCTGTCAGCCGCGAGAGGTCATTCTGGCTCCGCAGTCCTCAGAAGTCCCGCGGGAAGAGTGCTGGCCCTTGGCGTCGCGGGCGCCCGGCGCGGGGTGGGTGGGGCGAGAAAGGTTTCCCGGCTCCTTGCAGGAAAGTAAACCTGTCAGCCGCGAGAGGTCATTCTGGCTCCGCAGTCCTCAGAAGTCCCGCGGGAAGAGTGCTGGCCCTTGGCGTCGTGGGCGCCCGGCGCGGGTTGGGTGGGGCGAGAAAGGTTTCCCGGCTCCTCTGAGCGCCGGGATGGCGGCCCGGGACTCCTTGCAGGAAAGTAAACCTGTCAGCCGCGATAGGTCATTCTGGCTCCGCAGTCCTCAGAAGTCCCGCGGGAAGAGTGCTGGCCCTTGGCGTCGCGGGCGCCCGGCGCGGGGTGGGTGGGGCGAGAAAGGTTTCCCGGCTCCTCTGAGCTCCGGGATGGCGGCCCGGGACTCCTTGCAGGAAAGTAAACCTGTCAGCCGCGAGAGGTCATTCTGGCTCCGCAGTCCTCAGAAGTCTCGAGGGAAGAGTGCTGGCCCTTGGCGTCGCGGGCGCCCGGCGCGGGGGGGGTGGGGCGAGAAAGGTTTCCCGGCTTCTCTGAGCGCCGGGATGGCGGCCCGGGACTCCTTGCAGGAAAGTAAACCTGTCAGCCGCGAGAGGTCATTCTGGCTCCGCAGTCCTCAGAAGTCTCGCGGGAAGAGTGCTGGCCCTTGGCGTCGCGGGCGCCCGGCGCGGGGGGGGTGGGGCGAGAAAGGTTTCCCGGCTCCCCTGAGCGCCAGGATGGCGGCCCGGGACTCCTTGCAGGAAAGTAAACCTGTCAGCCGCGAGAGGTCATTCTGGCTCCGCAGTCCTCAGAAGTCCCGCGGGAAGAGTGCTGGCCCTTGGCGTCGCTGGCGCCCGGCGCGGGGTGGGTGGGGAGAAAGGTTTCCCGGCTCCCCTGAGCGCCGGGATGGCGGCCCGGGACTCCTTGCAGGAAAGTAAACCTGTCAGCCGCGAGAGGTCATTCTGGCTCCGCAGTCCTCAGAAGTCTCGCGTGAAGAGTGCTGGCCCTTGGCGTCGCGGGCGCCCGGCGCGGGTTGGGTGGGGCGAGAAAGGTTTCCCGGCTCCTCTGAGCTCCGGGATGGCGGCCGGGGACTCCTTGCAGGAAAGTAAACCTGTCAGCCGCGAGAGGTCATTCTGGCTCCGCAGTCCTCAGAAGTCTCGCGGGAAGAGTGCTGGCCCTTGGCGTTGCGGGCGCCCGGCGCGGGGGGTGGGGCGAGAAAGGTTTCCCGGCTCCTCTGAGCGCCGGGATGGCGGCCCGGGACTCCTTGCAGGAAAGTAAACCTGTCAGCCGCGAGAGGTCATTCTGGCTCCGCAGTCCTCAGAAGTCTCGCGGGAAGAGTGCTGGCCCTTGGCGTCGCGGGCGCCCGTCGCGGGGGGGTGGGGCGAGAAAGGTTTCCCGGCTCCTCTGAGCGCCGGGATGGCGGCCGGGGACTCCTTGCAGGAAAGTAAACCTGTCAGCCGCGAGAGGTCATTCTGGCTCCGCAGTCCTCAGAAGTCTCGAGGTAAGAGTGCTGGCCCTTGGCGTTGCGGGCGCCCGGCGCGGGGGGGTGGGGCGAGAAAGGTTTCCCGGCTCCTCTGAGCGCCGGGATGGCGGCCCGGGACTCCTTGCAGGAAAGTAAACCTGTCAGCCGCGAGAGGTCATTCTGGCTCCGCAGTCCTCAGAAGTCTCGCGGGAAGAGTGCTGGCCCTTGGCGTCGCGGGCGCCCGTCGCGGGTTGGGTGGGGCGAGAAAGGTTTCCCGGCTCCTCTGAGCTCCGGGATGGCGGCCCGGGACTCCTTGCAGGAAAGTAAACCTGTCAGCCGCGAGAGGTCATTCTGGCTCCGCAGTCCTCAGAAGTCTCGAGGGAAGAGTGCTGGCCCTTGGCGTCGCGGGCGCCCGGCGCGGGGAGGGTGGGGCGAGAAAGGTTTCCCGGCTCCCCTGAGCGCCAGGATGGCGGCCCGGGACTCCTTGCAGGAAAGTAAACCTGTCAGCCGCGAGAGGTCATTCTGGCTCCGCAGTCCTCAGAAGTCCCGCGGGAAGAGTGCTGGCCCTTGGCGTCGCGGGCGCCCGGCGCGGGGTGGGTGGGGAGAAAGGTTTCCCGGCTCCCCTGAGCGCCGGGATGGCGGCCCGGGACTCCTTGCAGGAAAGTAAACCTGTCAGCCGCGAGAGGTCATTCTGGCTCCGCAGTCCTCAGAAGTCTCGCGGGAAGAGTGCTGGCCCTTGGCGTCGCGGGCGCCCGGCGCGGGTTGGGTGGGGCGAGAAAGGTTTCCCGGCTCCTCTGAGCTCCGGGATGGCGCCCGGGACTCCTTGCAGGAAAGTAAACCTGTCAGCCGCGAGAGGTCATTCTGGCTCCGCAGTCCTCAGAAGTCTCGCGGGAAGACTGCTGGCCCTTGGCGTCGCGGGCGCCCGGCGCGAGTTGGGTGGGGCGAGAAAGGTTTCCCGGCTCCTCTGAGCTCCGGGATGGCGGCCCGGGACTCCTTGCAGGAAAGTAAACCTGTCAGCCGCGAGAGGTCATTCTGGCTCCGCAGTCCTCAGAATTCTCGAGGGAAGAGTGCTGGCCCTTGGCGTCGCGGGCGCCCGGCGCGGGGGGGTGGGGCGAGAAAGGTTTCCCGGCTCCTCTGAGCGCCGGGATGGCGGCCCGGGACTCCTTGCAGGAAAGTAAACCTGTCAGCCGCGAGAGGTCATTCTGGCTCCGCAGTCCTCAGAAGTCTCGCGGGAAGAGTGCTGGCCCTTGGCGTCGCGGGCGCCCGTCGCGGGTTGGGTGGGGCGAGAAAGGTTTCCCGGCTCCTCTGAGCTCCGGGATGGCGGCCCGGGACTCCTTGCAGGAAAGTAAACCTGTCAGCCGCGAGAGGTCATTCTGGCTCCGCAGTCCTCAGAAGTCTCGAGGGAAGAGTGCTGGCCCTTGGCGTCGCGGGCGCCCGGCGCGGGGGGGGTGGGGCGAGAAAGGTTTCCCGGCTCCTCTGAGCGCCGGGATGGCGGCCCGGGACTCCTTGCAGGAAAGTAAACCTGTCAGCCGCGAGAGGTCATTCTGGCTCCGCAGTCCTCAGAAGTCTCGCGGGAAGAGTGCTGGCCCTTGGCGTCGCGGGCGCCCGGCGCGGGGTGGGGTGGGGCGAGAAAGGTTTCCCGGCTCCCCTGAGCGCCAGGATGGCGGCCCGGGACTCCTTGCAGGAAAGTAAACCTGTCAGCCGCGAGAGGTCATTCTGGCTCCGCAGTCCTCAGAAGTCTCGCGGGAAGAGTGCTGGCGCTTGGCGTCGCGGGCGCCCGGCGCGAGTTGGGTGGGGCGAGAAAGGTTTCCCGGCTCCTCTGAGCTCCGGGATGGCGGCCCGGGACTCCTTGCAGGAAAGTAAACCTGTCAGCCGCGAGAGGTCATTCTGGCTCCGCAGTCCTCAGAAGTCTCGAGGGAAGAGTGCTGGCCCTTGGCGTTGCGGGCGCCCGGCGCGGGGGGGTGGGGCGAGAAAGGTTTCCCGGCTCCTCTGAGCGCCGGGATGGCGGCCCGGGACTCCTTGCAGGAAAGTAAACCTGTCAGCCGCGAGAGGTCATTCTGGCTCCGCAGTCCTCAGAAGTCTCGCGGGAAGAGTGCTGGCCCTTGGCGTCGCGGGCGCCCGTCGCGGGTTGGGTGGGGCGAGAAAGGTTTCCCGGCTCCTCTGAGCTCCGGGATGGCGGCCCGGGACTCCTTGCAGGAAAGTAAACCTGTCAGCCGCGAGAGGTCATTCTGGCTCCGCAGTCCTCAGAAGTCTCGAGGGAAGAGTGCTGGCCCTTGGCGTCGCGGGCGCCCGGCGCGGGGGGGGTGGGGCGAGAAAGGTTTCCCGGCTCCCCTGAGCGCCAGGATGGCGGCCCGGGACTCCTTGCAGGAAAGTAAACCTGTCAGCCGCGAGAGGTCATTCTGGCTCCGCAGTCCTCAGAAGTCCCGCGGGAAGAGTGCTGGCCCTTGGCGTCGCGGGCGCCCGGCGCGGGGTGGGTGGGGAGAAAGGTTTCCCGGCTCCCCTGAGCGCCGGGATGGCGGCCCGGGACTCCTTGCAGGAAAGTAAACCTGTCAGCCGCGAGAGGTCATTCTGGCTCCGCAGTCCTCAGAAGTCCCGCGGGAAGAGTGCTGGCCCTTGGCGTCGCGGGCGCCCGGCGCGGGTTGGGTGGGGCGAGAAAGGTTTCCCGGCTCCTCTGAGCTCCGGGATGGCGCCCGGGACTCCTTGCAGGAAAGTAAACCTGTCAGCCGCGAGAGGTCATTCTGGCTCCGCAGTCCTCAGAAGTCTCGCGGGAAGACTGCTGGCCCTTGGCGTCGCGGGCGCCCGGCGCGAGTTGGGTGGGGCGAGAAAGGTTTCCCGGCTCCTCTGAGCTCCGGGATGGCGGCCCGGGACTCCTTGCAGGAAAGTAAACCTGTCAGCCGCGAGAGGTCATTCTGGCTCCGCAGTCCTCAGAATTCTCGAGGGAAGAGTGCTGGCCCTTGGCGTCGCGGGCGCCCGGCGCGGGGGGGTGGGGCGAGAAAGGTTTCCCGGCTCCTCTGAGCGCCGGGATGGCGGCCCGGGACTCCTTGCAGGAAAGTAAACCTGTCAGCCGCGAGAGGTCATTCTGGCTCCGCAGTCCTCAGAAGTCTCGCGGGAAGAGTGCTGGCCCTTGGCGTCGCGGGCGCCCGTCGCGGGTTGGGTGGGGCGAGAAAGGTTTCCCGGCTCCTCTGAGCTCCGGGATGGCGGCCCGGGACTCCTTGCAGGAAAGTAAACCTGTCAGCCGCGAGAGGTCATTCTGGCTCCGCAGTCCTCAGAAGTCTCGAGGGAAGAGTGCTGGCCCTTGGCGTCGCGGGCGCCCGGCGCGGGGGGGGTGGGGCGAGAAAGGTTTCCCGGCTCCTCTGAGCGCCGGGATGGCGGCCCGGGACTCCTTGCAGGAAAGTAAACCTGTCAGCCGCGAGAGGTCATTCTGGCTCCGCAGTCCTCAGAAGTCTCGCGGGAAGAGTGCTGGCCCTTGGCGTCGCGGGCGCCCGGCGCGGGGTGGGGTGGGGCGAGAAAGGTTTCCCGGCTCCCCTGAGCGCCAGGATGGCGGCCCGGGACTCCTTGCAGGAAAGTAAACCTGTCAGCCGCGAGAGGTCATTCTGGCTCCGCAGTCCTCAGAAGTCTCGAGGGAAGAGTGCTGGCCCTTGGCGTCGCTGGCGCCGGGCGCGGGGGGGTGGGGCGAGAAAGGTTTCCCGGCTCCTCTGAGCGCCGGGATGGCGGCCCGGGACTCCTTGCAGGAAAGTAAACCTGTCAGCCGCGAGAGGTCATTCTGGCTCCGCAGTCCTCAGAAGTCTCGCGGGAAGAGTGCTGGCCCTTGGCGGCGCGGGCGCCGGGCGCGGGGGGGGTGGGGCGAGAAAGGTTTCCCGGCTCCTCTGAGCGCCGGGATGGCGGCCCGGGACTCCTTGCAGGAAAGTAAACCTGTCAGCCGCGAGAGGTCATTCTGGCTCCGCAGTCCTCAGAAGTCTCGAGGGAAGAGTGCTGGCCCTTGGCGTCGCGGGCGCCCGGCGCGGGGGGGTGGGGCGAGAAAGGTTTCCCGGCTCCCCTGAGCGCCAGGATGGCGGCCCGGGACTCCTTGCAGGAAAGTAAACCTGTCAGCCGCGAGAGGTCATTCTGGCTCCGCAGTCCTCAGAAGTCCCGCGGGAAGAGTGCTGGCCCTTGGCGTCGCGGGCGCCGGGCGCGGGGGGGTGGGGCGAGAAAGGTTTCCCGGCTCCTCTGAGCGCCGGGATGGCGGCCCGGGACTCCTTGCAGGAAAGTAAACCTGTCAGCCGCGAGAGGTCATTCTGGCTCCGCAGTCCTCAGAAGTCTCGCGGGAAGAGTGCTGGCCCTTGGCGTCGCGGGCGCCGGGCGCGGGGGGGTGGGGCGAGAAAGGTTTCCCGGCTCCTCTGAGCGCCGGGATGGCGGCCCGGGACTCCTTGCAGGAAAGTAAACCTGTCAGCCGCGAGAGGTCATTCTGGCTCCGCAGTCCTCAGAAGTCTCGAGGGAAGAGTGCTGGCCCTTGGCGGCGCGGGCGCCGGGCGCGGGGGGTGGGGCGAGAAAGGTTTCCCGGCTCCTCTGAGCGCCGGGATGGCGGCCCGGGACTCCTTGCAGGAAAGTAAACCTGTCAGCCGCGAGAGGTCATTCTGGCTCCGCAGTCCTCAGAAGTCTCGAGGGAAGAGTGCTGGCCCTTGGCGTCGCGGGCGCCCGGCGCGGGGTGGGTGGGGCGGGAAAGGTTTCCCGGCTCCTCTGAGCGCCGGGATGGCGGCCCGGGACTCCTTGCAGGAAAGTAAACCTGTCAGCCGCGAGAGGTCATTCTGGCTCCGCAGTCCTCAGAAGTCTCCCGGGAAGAGTGCTGGCCCTTGGCGTCGCGGGCGCCCGGCGCGGGGTGGGTGGGGAGAAAGGTTTCCCGGCTCCCCTGAGCGCCGGGATGGCGGCCCGGGACTCCTTGCAGGAAAGTAAACCTGTCAGCCGCGAGAGGTCATTCTGGCTCCGCAGTCCTCAGAAGTCTCGCGGGAAGAGTGCTGGCCCTTGGCGTCGCGGGCGCCCGGCGCGGGTTGGGTGGGGCGAGAAAGGTTTCCCGGCTCCTCTGAGCTCCGGGATGGCGGCCCGGGACTCCTTGCAGGAAAGTAAACCTGTCAGCCGCGAGAGGTCATTCTGGCTCCGCAGTCCTCAGAAGTCTCGCGGGAAGAGTGCTGGCCCTTGGCGTCGCGGGCGCCCGGCGCGGGGGGGTGGGGCGAGAAAGGTTTCCCGGCTCCCCTGAGCGCCAGGATGGCGGCCCGGGACTCCTTGCAGGAAAGTAAACCTGTCAGCCGCGAGAGGTCATTCTGGCTCCGCAGTCCTCAGAAGTCCCGCGGGAAGAGTGCTGGCCCTTGGCGTCGCGGGCGCCCGGCGCGGGGTGGGTGGGGAGAAAGGTTTCCCGGCTCCTCTGAGCGCCGGGATGGCGGCCCGGGACTCCTTGCAGGAAAGTAAACCTGTCAGCCGCGAGAGGTCATTCTGGCTCCGCAGTCCTCAGAAGTCTCGCGGGAAGAGTGCTGGCCCTTGGCGTCGCGGGCGCCCGGCGCGGGTTGGGTGGGGCGAGAAAGGTTTCCCGGCTCCTCTGAGCGCCGGGATGGCGGCCCGGGACTCCTTGCAGGAAAGTAAACCTGTCAGCCGCGAGAGGTCATTCTGGCTCCGCAGTCCTCAGAAGTCTCGCGGGAAGAGTGCTGGCCCTTGGCGTCGCGGGCGCCCGGCGCGGGTTGGGTGGGGCGAGAAAGGTTTCCCGGCTCCTCTGAGCGCCGGGATGGCGGCCCGGGACTCCTTGCAGGAAAGTAAACCTGTCAGCCGCGAGAGGTCATTCTGGTTCCGCAGTCCTCAGAAGTCCCGCGGGAAGAGTGCTGGCCCTTGGCGTCGCGGGCGCCCGGCGCGGGGTGGGTGGGGCGAGAAAGGTTTCCCGGCTCCTCTGAGCGCCGGGATGGCGGCCCGGGACTCCTTGCAGGAAAGTAAACCTGTCAGCCGCGAGAGGTCATTCTGGCTCCGCAGTCCTCAGAAGTCTCGCGGGAAGAGTGCTGGCCCTTGGCGTCGCGGGCGCCCGGCGCGGGTTGGGTGGGGCGAGAAAGGTTTCCCGGCTCCTCTGAGCGCCGGGATGGCGGCCCGGGACTCCTTGCAGGAAAGTAAACCTGTCAGCCCCGAGAGGTCATTCTGGTTCCGCAGTCCTCAGAAGTCCCGCGGGAAGAGTGCTGGCCCTTGGCGTCGCGGGCGCCCGGCGCGGGGTGGGTGGGGCGAGAAAGGTTTCCCGGCTCCTCTGAGCGCCGGGATGGCGGCCCGGGACTCCTTGCAGGAAAGTAAACCTGTCAGCCGCGAGAGGTCATTCTGGCTCCGCAGTCCTCAGAAGTCCCGCGGGAAGAGTGCTGGCCCTTGGCGTCGCGGGCGCCCGGCGCGGGGTGGGTGGGGCGAGAAAGGTTTCCCGGCTCCTCTGAGCGCCGGGATGGCGGCCCGGGACTCCTTGCAGGAAAGTAAACCTGTCAGCCGCGAGAGGTCATTCTGGCTCCGCAGTCCTCAGAAGTCCCGCGGGAAGAGTGCTGGCCCTTGGCGTCGCGGGCGCCCGGCGCGGGGTGGGTGGGGAGAAAGGTTTCCCGGCTCCCCTGAGCGCCGGGATGGCGGCCCGGGACTCCTTGCAGGAAAGTAAACCTGTCAGCCGCGAGAGGTCATTCTGGCTCCGCAGTCCTCAGAAGTCCCGCGGGAAGAGTGCTGGCCCTTGGCGTCGCGGGCGCCCGGCGCGGGGGGGGTGGGGCGAGAAAGGTTTCCCGGCTCCTCTGAGCGCCGGGATGGCGGCCCGGGACTCCTTGCAGGAAAGTAAACCTGTCAGCCGCGAGAGGTCATTCTGGCTCCGCAGTCCTCAGAAGTCCCGCGGGAAGAGTGCTGGCCCTTGGCGTCCCGGGCGCCCGGCGCGGGGTGGGTGGGGCGAGAAAGGTTTCCCGGCTCCTCTGAGCGCCGGGATGGCGGCCCTGGACTCCTTGCAGGAAAGTAAACCTGTCAGCCGCGAGAGGTCATTCTGGCTCCGCAGTCCTCAGAAGTCCCGCGGGAAGAGTGCTGGCCCTCGGCGTCGCGGGCGCCCGGCGCGGGGTGGGTGGGGCGAGAAAGGTTTCCCGGCTCCTTTGAGCGCCGGGATGGCGACCCGGGACTCCTTGCAGGAAAGTAAACCTGTCAGCCGCGAGAGGTCATTCTGGCTCCGCAGTCCTCAGAAGTCCCGCGGAAAGAGTGCTGGCCCTTGGCGTCGCGGGCGCCCGGCGCGGGGTGGGTGGGGCGAGAAAGGTTTCCCGGCTCCTCTGAGCGCCGGGATGGCGGCCCGGGACTCCTTGCAGGAAAGTAAACCTGTCAGCCGCGAGAGGTCATTCTGGCTCCGCAGTCCTCAGAAGTCCCGCGGGAAGAGTGCTGGCCCTTGGCGTCGCGGGCGCCCGGCGCGGGGTGGGTGGGGCGAGAAAGGTTTCCCGGCTCCTCTGAGCGCCGGGATGGCGGCCCGGGACTCCTTGCAGGAAAGTAAACCTGTCAGCCGCGAGAGGTCATTCTGGCTCCGCAGTCCTCAGAAGTCCCGCGGGAAGAGTGCTGGCCCTTGGCGTCGCGGGCGCCCGGCGCGGGGTGGGTGGGGCGAGAAAGGTTTCCCGGCTCCTTGCAGGAAAGTAAACCTGTCAGCCGCGAGAGGTCATTCTGGCTCCGCAGTCCTCAGAAGTCCCGCGGGAAGAGTGCTGGCCCTTGGCGTCGTGGGCGCCCGCGCGGGTTGGGTGGGGCGAGAAAGGTTTCCCGGCTCCTCTGAGCGCCGGGATGGCGGCCCGGGACTCCTTGCAGGAAAGTAAACCTGTCAGCCGCGATAGGTCATTCTGGCTCCGCAGTCCTCAGAAGTCCCGCGGGAAGAGTGCTGGCCCTTGGCGTCGCGGGCGCCCGGCGCGGGGTGGGTGGGGCGAGAAAGGTTTCCCGGCTCCTCTGAGCGCCGGGATGGCGGCCCGGGACTCCTTGCAGGAAAGTAAACCTGTCAGCCGCGAGAGGTCATTCTGGCTCCGCAGTCCTCAGAAGTCCCGCGGGAAGAGTGCTGGCCCTTGGCGTCGCGGGCGCCCGGCGCGGGGTGGGTGGGGCGAGAAAGGTTTCCCGGCTCCTCTGAGCGCCGGGATGGCGGCCCGGGACTCCTTGCAGGAAAGTAAACCTGTCAGCCGCGAGAGGTCATTCTGGCTCCGCAGTCCTCAGAAGTCCCGCGGGAAGAGTGCTGGCCCTCGGCGTCGTGGGCGCCCGGCGCGGGTTGGGTGGGGCGAGAAAGGTTTCCCGGCTCCTCTGAGCTCCGGGATGGCGGCCCGGGACTCCTTGCAGGAAAGTAAACCTCTCTGCCTCCATTCCTGATGACTGGAAGGTAGCTAATGTCACTCCCATCTTTAAAAAGGGCTCCAGGGGAGATCCAGGAAATTACAGGCCAGTCAGTCTGACATCGATACCGGGTAAGTTGGTGGAAACTGTTATTAAGGAAGGAATTAGTAGGCACATTGATGAACAAAAACTATTGAGGCAGACTCAGCATGGGTTCTGTAAAGGAAGATCTTGTCTCACTAACCTGTTAGTGTTTTTTGAGGGAGTGAACAAACATGTGGACAAGGGGGACCCAATAGATATTATTTACCTTGACTTCCGGAAAGCTTTTGATACAGTTCCTCATCAAAGGCTCCTAAGTAAGCTCAATAGTCATGGGATAAAAGGACAAGTCCTCTTGTGGATCAAAAACTGGCTTATAAATAGGAAACAGAGAGTGAGTATAAATGGGAAACTTTCTCAGTGGAGGGTGGTAAGCAGTGGGGTACCACAGGGATCAGTACTCGGTCCCATGCTTTTTAACTTGTTTATTAACGATTTGGAATTGGGAGTAAGCAGTGATGTGGCCAAATTTGCAGATGACACGAAGTTGTTCAGGGTGGTGAAAACCAGGGAGGATTGTGAGGCACTCCAAAGGGATCTGTTGAGGATGGGTGAGTGGGCGTCAACGTGGCAAATGGGGTTCAATGTGGCCAAGTGCAAAGTGATGCACATTGGAGCCAAAAATCCTAAATATAAATACACGTTGATGGGGTCTGATCTGGCAGAGACTGACCAAGAGAGAGATCTTGGAGTCGTAGTGGATAACTCGCTGAAAATGTCTACACAATGTGTAGCTGCAATAAAGAAGGCCAACGCTATGCTGGGGATTATTAGGAAGGGAATTGATAACAAATCAGCCAGTATCATCATGCCCCTGTATAAATCATTGGTGCGACCTCATTTGGAATACTGTGTACAGTTCTGGTCACCACATCTCAAAAAGGATATTATAGCATTGGAAAAAGTGCAGAGAAGGGCAACTAGAATGATAAAAGGGTTGGAACACCTTCCCTATGAAGAAAGGTTAAAATGCTTGGGGCTCTTTAGCTTGGAGAAACGACGGCTGAGGGGTGACATGATCGAGGTTTATAAGATTATGAATGGGATTGAGCAGGTTGAGAAAGAAGTACTTTTCTCCCTTTCTCACAATACAAGAACTCGTGGGCACTCTATGAAATTGCTGAGCAGTCGGGTTAAAACAGATAAAAGGAAATACTTCTTCACCCAAAGAGTGATTAACATATGGAATTCACTGCCACAGGAGGTCGTGGCAGCTGCAAGCATGGACAGTTTCAAGAGGAAATTAGATAAACATATGGAGCAGAAGTCCACCAGTGGCTATTAGCCACAGGGTATGGATGGGAACTCTCAGTCTGGGGCAGGTGATGCACTCTATTCTTGGTGCTGGAGGGGGCAGCAGTGGGAGGGTTTCTGGTGCCCTGGCCCCACTGCTGGACCTCCGGATGGCACCTGGTATATTTTGGCCGCTGTGTGACAGAGTGTTGGACTAGATGGGCCATTGGCCTGATTCAACATTGGCTTCTCTTATGTTCTTATGTTCTTAAAGTAAACCTCTCGCGGCTGACGTCCGAACGGCGACGCCGTTCGGACGTCAGCCGTGAGAGGTCATTCTGGCTCCGCAGTCCTCAGAATTCTCGCGGGAAGAGTGCTGGCCCTTGGCGTCGCGGGCGCCCGGCGCGGGGTGGATGGGGCGAGAAAGGTTTCCCGGCTCCTCTGAGCTCCGGGATGGCGGCCCGGGACTCCTTGCAGGAAAGTAAACCTCTCGCGGCTGACGTCGGAACGGCGACGCCATTCGGACGTCAGCCGCGAGAGGTCATTCTGGCTCCGCAGTCCTCAGAAGTCTCGCGGGAAGAGTGCTGGCCCTGGGCGTCGCGGGCGCCCGGCGCGGGGTGGGTGGGGTGAGAAAGGTTTCCCAGCTCCTCTGAGCGCCGGGATGGCGGCCCGGGACTCCTTGCAGGAAAGTAAACCTCTCGCGGCTGACGTCCGAATGGCGACGCCGTTCGGACGTCAGCCGCGAGAGGTCATTCTGGCTCCGCAGTCCTCAGAAGACTCGCGGGAAGAGTGCTGGCCCTTGGCGTCGCGGGCGCCCGGCACGGGGTGGGTGGGCCGAGAAAGGTTTCCCGGCTCCTCTGAGCGCCGGGATGGCGGCCCGGGACTCCTTGCAGGAAAGTAAACCTGTCAGCCGCGAGAGGTCATTCTGGCTCCGCAGTCCTCAGAAGTCCCGCGGGAAGAGTGCTGGCCCTTGGCGTCGCGGGCGCCCGGCGCGGGGTGGGTGGGCCGAGAAAGGTTTCCCAGCTCCTCTGAGCGCCGGGATGGCGGCCCGGGACTCCTTGCAGGAAAGTAAACCTGTCAGCCGCGAGAGGTCATTCTGGCTCCGCAGTCCTCAGAAGTCCCGCGGGAAGAGTGTCGGTAGCGGGTGCGCGCCACCGTAAAGAATGAATGCAGAGCCGTGAGCTGAAAGCTATGTACAGATTTATTTACAGAGCTGGAGCTTACTTACAATTATTTCACAGAAGGACAAAGTGCTACGCTGTAACCAGTCTCTCTGGGAGAGAGAGAGCTACTGGACACTAAACACATATATACACAGTGCCAGCCAATCACTAGACACTTTGCCTAATTAGCAGAATATGCTGAGTCAGGCTGCCTGGCTGATGCAACATTTATCACCTGACTAGCTACATCTGTCAAGTAGATGGAACTGATCTATTCTGACTGCTGACAATCTTGCCAGCTTCATATATACATTATGCTGACACGCCTCTCAAGATTTCAGACAGTCAGACCAAGCATTCCATTTAAATAAACAAATTTTTCTTTACATAAATTCTTAGTAAAGATGTCGGCAACATTTGATTCAGAGGTGCACGGTTCAATGGATACAAATTTTCTCTGAACAGCATCTCTTACATTTTGGTAACGCACAACCACATGCTTACTTCTGAAGCGTACCTGTTGGCCTGTAGCAAGTTGCCTAGCTGAACTGCTGTCACAAAAAAGTTTAACAGGCAAAAGACAATTTATATCAAAGCTTTTTAACAGATGCATAAACCATTCCATCTGTAACACACACTCATTTATCGATGAATATTCCGCCTCACAAGAGCTGGCTGAAATATGATTTTGGCGGATTGTTTTCCAACATACAAGTGCGCCATATACACATATTGCATACCCTGTGGTAGATCTGCCATCAGATCTCTCCCCCCAACTGGCATCACAGTATGCAAACAGCTGCTGAGTACTGGACACATCCAGAACAAGTTTTTTATTTATTGACCCTTTTAGAAAACGTAGAACTCTCTTAGCAGCTTGCCAGTCATGATCTGTGGGAGAGGAAGACTTTTGGGTTAGCCAATGTACAGCAGTGCATATATCAGGGCGAGTACAGCAACTCAAGTATAACAAAGATCCCACCAATGACTGATACAATTGTTTGTCAGCGAACTCTGGGCTATTTACAGGCTTACAAAAATCAGTAGACATTGGAGTTCCAACAATGTTGCATTCACCCATTTTAAATTTATCTAGCAATGCCTGTATTTTGTCTGCTTGACTCAGCTCAAACATCCCTTGAGCATTTCTCTGCACTGTTATGCCCAAATAGTTTTTCACAGACCCCAAATCTTTTATTTTAAACAATTGTTGCACAGTGCTTTTAAACCACGAAAGCTGCTTGTTTGTAAGATGCAGAAATAGGAGATCATCGACAAAAACCAAGACCAAGCAAAGCTTATCATATACAGATATGCTATACAAGCAAGGATCAGCAACACTCTGTTTGAATCCTAGCTGCGTCAGTGCATTGTACAAACAGTCCTGCCAAAGAAAAGCGCTCTGTTTGAGACCGTAGAGGCCTTTATGTAAACGCAGAACTAAGTTTGGATCAGCAAATTCAAACCCTGGTATTTGCTGCATGTACAGCTCATCCTTGAGATCAGCATTTAAATACGCTGTGTCAAAATCAAAATGTGTAACACTCATATTAAGTTTAGAAGCTAAAGCCAATGCTGTCTTTACACTTTCCATCTTCACAGTAGAAGAGAAACAAGCATCATAATCTTGACCTTCAACCTGGGCGTAGCCTTTTGCAACAAGTCTAGCTTTATAAGTTAAAGATCCATCCTTGGTTGATTTAACCTTAAATAACCAGCGACAGCCCAAAGCTTTCTTGCCCTCTGGCAACTGTGCAGGAGAACACACTATAATTCTGCAAAGAGGCATGTTCTGCCTTCATGGCTTCAAGCCACGCTTCCCGCTCGGCCCCTTGCAAAGCAAAAACATCATCAACAGTGTTAGGAATATAAACATGGTTAATTCCATAACGTTGGGGCGGAACGCCTTTGTTGCTCCTGTTAGACACACGCAACTGCGTCTGCTGACTGCTTTCTGGCTGCTGTTCCGCCTTATCAGCTTCAGATAAAGACCTGGTAGGAGAAAGCTTCTTTGAGTTAGTTTCAGCTCGACCTTGAGCACTCTGCTCAGCACCAGCAACAGGAAAAATTACCTGTGAAGGCAAGTCATTATCATGAATATCAGCCCAGTTTTTATGTTCACAAAAATTTGCTGAGCGACTGAAAACTACAGCATTATCCTTAGTGGCAAACCGGTAGGCTTTCATGCCACTCTGATACCCAACAAAAGTTAGAAGTTGAGCCCTTTTCTGTCCCTTTCGCCTCTTGCTTAAAGGAACATTTACCCATGCCTTTGCACCAAAAATTCTTAAATGATCTATGCTGGGCTCTGTGCCAAACAGAACGGTGTAGGGGATTTGATCAATGGATTTGGTCCAGAGACGGTTTAAAGTATACTGGCAATATTTAATTGCTTCTCCCCAAAAAGAGAAAGGTAACTTGGCATCAGTAAGTACTGAATGGACCATGGTCTGCAACACACCATTTCTACGCTCTGCTAGGCCATTCTCTCTGGGCTGTGCCACATTTGTCCGCCTATGCACAATCCCATGTGACTGGAAAAACTGAAGGAGACTTTCACTCAGAAACTCCCCACCCATGTCAGATTGAAAGGCACGAAGAGGACATTGTAATTGCTTCTCCACATTAGCAGCCCAGTATTTAATTGTTGCACACACTTGTGACTTGTGCTTTAATGGAAAAACCCAACCATAATGTGAATGGTCGTCCACCAAGACCAAACAGAAACGACACCCAGAAACTGTGGGGGGCAGTGGACCAATTACATCCCCATGAACAAGCTCAAGAGGCTCCTCAGAGACTCTACTGCTCACCTTGGCAACCGGGTGAGCCTGGGACTTGGATTGCTTGCAAATAGAACAATCAAGAAAGTTGTTACAGTGAGACACATCAGTTTTGCCCAAACAATCAAAAGTTTTGCCCAAAGTATGGAAGCTGGTATGTGCAAACCTTCTATGGAAAAGATGAGAACAGTTAGAATGCAGAGGGTTAACATTCTGGATAACTGACTGTGCCTGCACACATTCACTGCTAAGCACATAAACACCATCTTGCAGCTTGCCCCGAGCCATTATGACATCACCCTCACATAAAAGGCATTCGTCATTTTCAAAAATTATCTTGAACCCTTTCTCAGTGAGTGATTGTATACTAAGTAAATTATTTTCCAAACTTGGGACACAGAGTGCGTTTTTTATCTCACAATTCAATTCTGAAATAAACACGCTGCCTTTACAAATTACAGAGGCTTCTCTGCCATCAGCTAGACAGACAGAGCTTACCTCTGCAGCAGTTTCACTGGTCAGCAAATGCCTGTCTTTCACAACAGTTTTA
This sequence comes from Gekko gecko, assembly GCA_029375565.1. Taxonomy (NCBI): domain Eukaryota; kingdom Metazoa; phylum Chordata; class Lepidosauria; order Squamata; family Gekkonidae; genus Gekko; species Gekko gecko. Next base: position 3,483,503 of record JAPDNY010000002.1, on the reverse strand, counting down.
CTAGCTCCTGAATCAAGCAAATATTTTACACAGCCTAGCCCCTTCCCAACTGTCACCAAAGTAAGGCGATTCTTCTGGACAGAACTTGAAAATGAGGCTGGAGTTCGCTGCTCAGTAGACTGTTGAACAGACGATTTCTGGCGAGACTACTCCCGCTTGGGGCAGAAACGAGCTATGTGTTTTTCCGAGCCGCACTTAAAACAACGCTTTTTCCTGGAAACTGCAAAAAGTGGCTTGCCCGGACACATTCCAGAGCTGGAAACACTGCCAACAGACACTGACTCCTCTGACCGGAAACAGGAGGCTGCTGCAGCTCCAAAACTGGGTTTTGCATTCCAACGCGCTTCCTCATCAAGCAGGCGACCCACGATTGAATCCCATCTTAATTCCTCAGGCTTATAACTCTCCAACGATGAGATTAATGCATTGTACTTGTCAGGCAAAGATGACAAAAGAACATATATTCTGTCAAGCTCAGAAAAGTCTTTACCTCGTGCTGCAAGAGCCTGGAAACACTCAGTCAAAGCATCAACATGACTTCTGACACGCTGCCCCTGGCAGAGCACAGTGCGATAGAGCTTCCTGGTGAGTGCTATAATTGAAGAGGCTGATTTCTGAACGTGAATGTTTGCCAAAGCCTCCCACGCAAGCTTGGCCGTTTCTAAAGTAGAAACATGCAGTAATTGAGAGTCTGATAAGCTCAGCACGATATGAGCCAAGGCACGCTCATCTTGCTCCTTTTCGTCCTCGTCAGGAGCGGCTGGAGGGGAACTGACACAAGTCCACAGACCCTCCTTTTTAAGTAAATGCTTCAGCCGGATAGACCACACAGCATAATTAGAGTCTGTTAGCTTATCCACTAACAGTGTAGTTGAGGAAAGAGCCATCTCGTACTCACTTCTCCTTCCACGCCAAAACGACCTTGGCAACAGCTGCTCCACAGACTGGTCTGCCTCCTCCGACGCCTCTGCCTTCACCAAGCTGGACAGAGGTTTCTCGTCCTCTGCAGAAATGCTGGCTAGCTCCACGTTGTGCTGAAAACTGCTTCCAGAGAAATCACTGCTCCTTCAGGAACTGATTCTCCACAGCTTCACTCAGCTTCACTCTGCTACTGTACTAGCCCGCTAACAGCTCAGGCTGGGCCCATAACCCTGTCGGTAGCAGGTGTGCGCCACCGTAAAGAATGAATGCAGAGCCGTGAGCTGAAAGCTATGTACAGATTTATTTACAGAGCTGGAGCTTACTTACAATTATTTCACAGAAGGACAAAGTGCTGCGCTGCAACCAGTCTCTCTGGGAGAGAGAGAGCTGCTGGACACTAAACACATATATACACAGTGCCAGCCAATCACTAGACACTTTGTCTAATTATCAGAATATGCTGAGTCAGGCTGCCTGGCTGATGCAACATTTATCACCTGACTAGCTACATCTGTCAAGTAGATGGAACTGATCTATTCTGACTGCTGACAATCTTGCCAGCTACATATATACATTATGCTGACACCCTCTCCCACCCACCAATTATGGGGTTGCCAACCTCCAGGGGGGCCTGGAGAGAAGGAAGTCCAGTGGGGAGCTCCCAGCGCACATGCACCGAGGCAGTGGGGAAAGGGGGGTTCGAGGCCTGGGAGCGCCGGGCCCTTCCTTGCACCTCACTCACCTCCTGCAGCAATGTGCTGGCAGCCTCCATGGAGGGACCCCGCCCGGGCAGCCCCACCGTCCAGCTGCTCCCTGCTGAGCCACTGGGGGTGGCGTGGGGCCGAGGCCGAGCCGGCCAAGGGGGTCACGGGGCTGCCCTCCCACCCCCCTGCAGTGCGAGCCCTCCTGCAAGCACTGGGGTAGCTGCAGCCGTCGCCAACTCCTCCCGGCCCGGCCGGATCCATCCCCGCCCCGCCCCCTCTCCGGGGACTCCAGCAAAGACCCCACCACCACCACCTTCTCCTCTCCAGCCCTGCAGCTCGCTGGCTTTAGCCCTTCCCGGGCCGCAGAGGGAGGAGGAACGCCTCCTCCTCCTCCTCCCCCCCATCTTTAGAGGCAGTGTCCCCTCTCAGCTGAGTCGGTGTGAGCGAGCTGACATTTTTCTAGCCTCTGGCGCACACGTTTTTGTCTTCGCTCAGGGAAGGAGGGCTCCAGAGCAAACTCATTGAGGCAGCAGCCAAATCGGCTTGCTCAAAACTTTAATGCCGGTAGCTCACAAAGTAGAATTTTTTGCGGAGGCTGGACGACCATCTTTCGGGTATGCTGTAGGGCTCTCTTTCAGCTATGCTCCTGCGGAGTGCCGGGGGCTGGACTAGATGACCTGCCAGGTACCTCCCAACTCTTAACGTTCTCTGATTCTGTGAAGGTGTTTCTTCTTTTCTCCAGCATTTAGCATAGAGAATTCTAGCAGTGGTTACCACATGTGTAATCATACAAACATTTGATTTTTAAAAAAGGTTTCTGGTATTATATTCAATAAAAACAATTCTGGTACAAAGGGGTATATCTGTTTCTAGTATGCTGGTGCTTCAGTTTTAAAGGGTTGTCAGGGCAAACATACTATCTGCCAGTAGAGGGCACCGCAGGATTGCATTTCACAAGGTAAAGGTAAAAGTTTCCCTTGTTCGGAAGCCAGTCGAATCCAACTCTAGGTTTGCAGTGCTCATCTCCGTTTCCAAGCCAAAGAGCCAGCGCTGTCCGAAGATGTTTCTGTGGTCAGGTGGCTGGCATGACTAAACGCTAAGGCACACAGAACGCTGCTACCTTCCCACCGAAGCGGTACCTATTTATCTGCTTGCAAACTGCTAGGTTGGCAGGAGCTGGAACCAGAGACGGGAGCTCACTCCGTCATGCAGCACTCGGGTCTCAAACTGGCAAACGACCAATCTTCCAGCCTGCAGTTCAGTGTCTTAACCACTTGAGCCACCGCAGCTCACAAAACAGTCTCCTAAAGATATGTCCAGGTGGGTCCCCGAAGCAGCGGAACCCTGTTTTGAGTTCAGGGGCACTGACCTTCAAGTTCCATCCAGGGGATAAACTCACGGTGAAGCGCACAGGCTCACAAAGGCTTAGACCCGGAATGAAACTGGGCTGGTCTTAAGGGAGCCTTTGGACTCAGCCTCAGAAAGGGGGAGTTTCCACCCAGCAAACTTCTCTGAGGCTGTTTCCAGAAGGGGAGCCACGTTGGTCTTTGGGAGAACAGCCGGCTCCGAGGCCGGACTCCTGGCTGAGCTCCAAGGCGCGGTCGGACTCGAACCTGGCCGCTCTGAGGCTTCTGGGAGAGCCCCTCTGCTCACGGGGCGGGCAAGAGAATGCACCCTTCGGCAGGCCGCCCCCACCCTGGGGCCTCTCAGCCCCCTCCTCAGCTGTCACCCCTCCCCGCCCACACACACACACCCATAATAAGGGTCTTAAAGAACATCACTCACTGGAAAACTGCCAGGACTCGACATGAGCAGTCGACTATCGATATGAACAATATGAGCAGGATATATATATTTTTTTTACAAATTTTGGAAATGTCTGAAAACAGGCCCTGCAGCCGCCTTTTCCACACCATGGAGCACGTGCAGTTGACTCCACCCTGAAGCTGCTCCGTCTCGCAGAGGAGAAGGTCAGAAGAGCCCTGCTGGATCGGACCAGGGAGGGTCCAGCTAGTCCGGCATCCTGGCTTCTCACACAGGGGCCAGCCAGTTCCTCTGGAGGGCCAGCAACAGGGCAGACCAGGGAGGGTCCAGCTAGTCCGGCATCCTGGCTTCTCACACAGGGGCCAGCCAGTTCCTCTGGAGGGCCAGCAACAGGGCAGACCAGGGAGGGTCCATCTAGTCCAGCATCCTGCCTCACACAAGGGCCAGCCAGTTCCTCTGGAGGAGGGCCAGCAACAGGGCAGACCAGGGAGGGTCCATCTAGTCCAGCATCCTGCCTTCTCACACAGGGGCCAGCCAGTTCCTCTGGAGGAGGGCCAGCAACAGGGCAGAGAGGGCCAACCAGTTCATTGAGCCTCAGAAGAGCCCTGCTGGGTCAGACCAGGGACGGCCCATCCAGTCCAGCCTTGCCCCACTGAGGTTCCCTCTCCACCCCGGGCTCCACCCCCAAATCTCCAGGAGTTCCCCAGCCGGGAGCTGGCAACCTCACCCCCCATCCCCCTCCGGCGACCAAGGTGGACCGGGGAAGCCCGTTTTCGGAGCCTCTGACTGAAGAACCTCAAGTTTTCACACTGAAAAACCTTCCGCTTACGGGTTGCAGCAGGGAGTGGGTCCCCTGTGGAAGGCAGCCCTGTTCGGAATCCCCTCCCGTTTCTGGGATTTCAGGAGGCACTTTGAAGGGCGGTTTTACAACCCTGATGAGGACTAGAAAGTTAAAAGAAAAGCTTTGCATTTCTTGTCCTGGCGAATACAGTCAGATATCAAGTAGGGCTGTCCAGGTTGGGAACAAGAATTTCTTCCTCTTCTTCTTCCTCCTCCTCCTCCTCTCCTTCTTCCTCTTCTTCTCCTTCTCCTCGTTCCCCTCCTCCTTTACCCCGGCTAAGGGGTCGAGTCATGCCCATGGCCACACGGCCACGGGAACGTCTTCGGACAGCGCTGGCTCTTCGGCTGGGGAACGGGAGATGAGCGCAGCGCCCCCAGAGTCGGATTCGACGGGCTTTCCGGCAAGGGACGCCGAGTGCCGCCTCATGCACGAGTCCCGCCGCCCTCCCTCTTTTCCTCTTTGCAAAACGAGCACCGCCCCGAAGGGTTAAAGAGAGCGAGATCCGCAGTCCCAGAGAGGCACATGGGGGGGGGGAGGAGGGGTTGCACGGGGGGGGGCGCATTTCCTCCTCCTCCTCCTCTTTTGCAAGGAGGCGCCTCCGGACCGGCTTCTGCTCAGGGGGCTGGAGGGACCCTGGTGAGCTCCACGGGGCTGGGGGGGGGGGCTGCAATGCACGAGAGGGAGGAGGAGGGGGGAGCGGGGGGGAGGAAGGAGCGCGCCCGCCAGGGTTCCCTCTAAGCCGAGTGAGTCAGTGTGAGCCAGCTCGCAGTGGTTTAGCCTCCAGCTCACACAGCTCCGTCTCCGCTCAGGCTCCGGAAGAGCAAACTGATTCCCGCAGCAGCCGAATCGCCGCTCGCAGCTTCCAGGCCGGGAGCCCCCCGAGTGTCCCTTTTGCTAGCAAGACTCCGCCGCTCAGGGCGCGCATTGGAACCCGCCCCCCCAGTTCCCCCCTCGCCCCCCTTTGCCCTTCCTCCCCACCCGCCCGCCCCACGGAGAGCCGCTTGTCCCCTTCGTGCAGAGCCACATCGAGGTTCCTGCGGCGGACTTTGGCGCAGGATCCGCATCCGGCGCCTTTGGAGACCGGGGGAAGTTCGAGTGACTTCCCGTTCCAGGGGCACATTTCGGAGGGAGTGGGGGGGGGAGCGGCGGCTGAGAGTGAGATACGGGGGGGGGGAGAAGAAGGGAGGAGACCCTGGAGGGGGGGCTGGCGGAGGGGGAGGTTGGGGGGGCAAGAGCGGCCACCTGGAGCCTGGCAGCCCCATCCCCACTGCTGGACCTCCTGAGGTCCCCTGGTCTCTTTGGCCACTGTGGGACACAGAGAGTGCTGGACTGGAGGGGCCACTGGCCTGATCCAAGATTGGCCTCTCTTATGTTCTTATGTCCTTAAGCTATAGATAGGAACTCTCTGTCTGGGACAAGGGATGCCCTGTATTCTTGGTGCTTGGGCGGGGGAGGCAACAGTGGGAGGGCTTCTGGTGTCCTGGCCCCATTGCTGGAGCCTGGCAACCCCATCCCCACGGGTGGACCTCCTGATGGCACCCCTGGTATTTTGGGCCATTGTGTCACCCAGGGAGTGTTGGACTGGAAGGGCCCTTGGCCTGATCCAACATGGGCTTCTTTGATATTCTTATATGAACTCTCGGTCTGGGGCAAGGGAGGCTCTGTCTTCTTGGTGCTGGGGGGGCAACAGTGGGGGGGCTTCTAGTGTCCTGGCCCCACTGCTGGACACCTGGTAATTTTGGCCACTGTGTGACACAGAATGTGTTGGACTGGATGGGCCACTGGCCTGATCCAACATGGGCTTCTCTTACGTTCTTATGTTCAGTTCGTGTGCAGAAGAAAAGATTCACAGCTGCCTGTGTGACTAGAAGGAGCACTTTCCACCCTCTGGGGTTTGGAGTAGAGCAAGACAGGTGGTGTTACAGAGAAGCGCACAGGCAGAAAGCAAAGCCCGAGTTCTAGGGTTCCGCTGTTTTTAAGCAGTGGTTTTTAAAATGTGCACCATGGTAGCAAGGCTGTTTTTTCTGTTGTTGTTCAGTTCATAAGTAGGTTATAACATGTTTCTGAAACGTTGGGATCCTTAATAAGTTTGCGCCCCCCTAGTCAGACCCCGACAGGGGGAACAGTCTCTGGACAGAACAGATAAGAATACCAGGCGGGGTATTCCGGCAGCTGCACCATTTTTAGAATAGCCAGAGCCACCCTGTACAATATATTAAAAACACATTCCTCCCCTGTAGTTTCATGGATGGAAAGGTTTTCAGATATACTGCCTCTGGCTGAGGAAGCTCTCCTATGCTTTATCAGGGTTGTGCTGTAGGGGTATGACCAGATGAAATTCAGTATTTTGGAGTCAAACTGAATTAACCAGGGGTCCTTGACCACTTTGTGGTCAAACACACAATCCGTGGTGTTTTTTGTGAAATTTAAAATGTTTGCAGAAAGAGGCTTTTGCAGAAAAGTTAAAAGCAGGCAGGAGTATTAAACACTCATAGCTGACTTTGTTTAGTTCTGGTTTCCTAACTTTTAATACACCTGTTAGTTTGCTGTAGCCAAAGAAGCTCTTGGGTGAAACAGAGATCTCTTCAAACCATTTTTATATATATATATGTTAAAATGTAAATCTCACCTCAGTTTGAAACCATGTTTCTTAAAGGCAGCAGCACCTCTGGCCAGAATAGATAAGCACCCCCCAAGAAAAGAAAAGACAATGCCTGTTCCCATTTTTTCAGAGGTGTGAGCCCATTTTCTACACTTCTAAAACTGTGGAAAGTGGAATCAGAGAATGTTGGAGTTGGAAGGCACCTTGGAGGGCATCTAGTCCAACCCGTTGCAGGAGCATAGCCAAAAGGTAGCCTGTTGGCAGCAGGGAAGCTGGAATTCCCCAGGCACTGACAACAGTGTGCAAGCAGCCAGGGGAGGGGTGGGGGTCTCCTCCCAGCACCCCCCCCCCAATGTCTGCATCAACACCACCACTTATGAAGGCCTTCTTCAAGAGCCCCTACCCACGGTGCAGGCTGGCACCACTTCCCGGCCCATGCTTGCAAACCCGCCCTGTCTGCCCCGATACCGCACTCTGCACATGCTTAAGAGTTGTGTTGGTGGGCCAGTGACCCGGGAGGGAGCCTAGGCATTGGCCAGAGCCCAAAGTGAAGAGTCCAAGGGCACCTCCAAGCCCAACAAAGTTCCGTTCAAGGCGTGAGGTTTCCTGGGCGTGTCTCTGTTTCATGTTCTGCGGTTGCCACAGAGGGCAAGCGCCTTTTTAGGATTAAGATGTTTCCCTAGAGGCTGCAAAGCACGTCTTAATAAGATTTCCAAATCTGTCAGTTGTCTCATTTTTATTTTTTAGAAGAAGAAAAACACAACTGTTTTAAAATTTAACATCTCAAGACTTTATTTTTTTAGAAAAGGTGGCACCATTGCACAGGAATAGGTAAAGGAAGAATTTCTTATTTTTTTTTTTTAAACAAATTTTATTAGGATATACCATACTTCACAATTTAACTAAAATAATATAAATCATATCCTTTTCTTTAACTTCCCTTCCCCCCCGTTGGCTCCCAGCATTGTTTCCACCGTTTTATCAATAAATAATACATATTAATTCACTGTTATCATATACATTCTACAGGTAACACAGTTTGCTTATTTGCAACTACTACTAATACTTATTGACTGTATACATTTGTTACATCTCTAGTTGTTTTCCAAACTAAATATGCTATCCTTCATTTCCCAATGTTCCTCTATATATTCTTTAAAGTCATTCCAATCTTCCAAAAAGGTTTCTGCTTCTAACTTGTTAAGTTTTCTTGTCCATTTATCCATTTCTGCCATAAATAGCAGTTTTCTTAACCAGTCCCAGAGTTCAGGAATTTTTTCATTTTTCCAACTTTGAGCATAGACCATTCTGGCAGTTGTTACCGTGTACCATATCAAAGTTCTTTTACTCACGTTTATTTCTTCTAGTTTAAGACCTAGAAGAAACATTTCAGGTTCTTTCTTGAAGGTACATTTCAAAATTTTCTCCGTCTCTGTATGTATTGCAGTCCAGAATATTTTTGCTGTATCACAAGTCCACCACATATGGTAAAAGGAACCTTCGGCATGTTTACATTTCCAACATTTGTTAGATGGCAAAGAGAATTTCTGAAGCCCCCTCCTCTCTCTCTCTCTTTCAGCCAACGTCTCCCCTGGCCCCTTCAGAAACAGCTTTTAAACATTTTAATTCACAGAAAGCAGCCTTAACTTGAAAAACACCCACACCCACACACAAGCAAGCAGAGAAAAACCATTTACTTACCAAACATGTCAGAGTCTCTGGTCCCCCCCCCACGTTAAAGCATGCGAGCAGGAAAAAAAGCCCCAGACCTGTTCCATCCTTTTTTGAAAGGAATAAACGCAAAAAACAACCCAGAGAAAATTTATCTCTGACTAAAAAACGCCCTTAAAAAGCAAACTCTCCTCCAGGCCAGATGTGTGTTGGAGAGGCTTCTGACTGTCTGCATTCCAAACACAACAAGCAGCCCGCGCTCGGCTGCAAGGGGGCGGGGTGAAGGCTCCTAGACCAATCCTGGGAAATTTGACCCCCCCCCTTACTCCACAAGTCACCCTAACCAGCTGTGACAGGCTGAAGTTTTTTCCCAGTGGTTCCCCACACATGGAAGGACGCCCTCCCCCCAGCCAGAGTGTTTGCACATGGAAGGACCCCCCTTCCCCCCCTCCCAGAGCCTGCCTGTGTCCCAGAGACACGACAGACCTGTGCTTGCCAGCGGGTGATTTGAGGGGAGTCTGCAGCAGGGGAGTCAGAAGACCCTCCATGGGGACCGGCTGTTGTGCAGGGGTGGGCTGGCCCCGACAGATCCCCCACCATTTCTCAACATCTGTGTCCAAAGCAGCACACACACAGACCCGCCTTTACCAAGAACAACGAAGTAAACCCTGAGGAAATGAACGCTGAGGGGAAAAACACCGGTCCTGCAGTGTGCGCCGGGGCATAGAGGTATGCTGTATACCCCAATATCCCGATGGTCTCTTTTCCATTCCACCTCTTACCCCTCTCCCTCGCTGCTTTTTTCAGGTGTGGGCACCATCCCTGAAGATGGAAGCTGCAACCCCTGAGGCGGAAGGAGCTTCCTTGGAGCAAGGGCAGGGGGCGCAGGCCGTGGAGCGTGCCCAAGATCCCCTCTCCTGTGGTAAGGACCCTTTGTGCCTGGGTGCAGTTGGGGTAGCCCGTGAATGTGATGGGCAGAGAGTTCAGGTCAGGATCAAAATAAATAATTCTGCACACAAGACAGAGTTAATTTGCGGCACTCCAATGTCCAGTAACTCTGATGCCTCCAAAAGGAGATGAGACCAATTCCTGGAGGGCAATTCCTCCCTCTAATTAAAAAGTTCAAACCTCACCTTCCTTCCATAAAAGGAAATTAACTTGCCGGGGCGGGGGGGGGGGGAGCTAGATAAACCTGGTCAGATCTATTCAGCCTGGTGGCTAAAGGGAGCCTCCACCTTCTGGGGCAGCAGAGCTCTGGAAACCAGTTCCTCGGGGGGGCCAATAATATTATGAAAATTTGGCTTCTGTGCCTGTGCTTCGAGGGGCCTCTGGCTGTCTGCAGTGGGAACAGTGTGCTGGGGGAGCGGGTGGCAGGCGGTGGACTGCCCCCCCAGGAGCTTTGGGGAGGGGCTTTGGGACAGATGTGGTGTCCTGTTGATGTTGCATCTGGCTGAAAACCTCATTGGGGAAGTGAGCCTGCCAAGAGACACTCCGAGAACTCACTCATACTCCCCTCGAGTCTCCAGATGCGCTCGAGTCATGTCTGGTCCGAATGGGACGGTGACGTATCAAGCGACGTCTTTCCCTCCCCACCGAGCAAACACAGGTCTCACAGGAGTCTGAAATACGTTAGCCGCATTTATAGTCCCTGAGGCTCATGGGTACTGTGGACTTCTCTTTTGCCTCTCCCAGAATTCGGTAAAAAGTATATAAAAGTGCGTTGAGTGTACACAGGGCAAAGTTTCACAACACCGGGCAGGGTGTGTGTGAAGCCGGGAACAAGCCAGCAAACGCCCTTCCTTCCTTCCTTCTTTGTCTCAGGAACAGGCAGTGAAGAGATGCTGTTGAGCCGACATCTTTTCAGAGCTGTGGAAATGGCTGCCGTCCCTCCAGTCCAGGTAGGAGAGGTGAGTGTTACTGTATTCGGGGACCCCCGGACTGTTTCCCTGGGACCCTCCCATTCCCCTTTCACTCTTTTATCGGCTGGCTGGAGGCTGGCAAGGGAGTGACGGAATCCATAGAGAGAGACCATAGTTCTAAAAAAACTCTCCCAGGTTATTTACAAGATAAGCTTCCTGAGGCCAGAAAGCACTTTAGCACCAGCGTTCCCTCTAAGCTGAGTTAGTATGAGCTAGCTCACAGTTTTTTAGCCCCCGGCTCACATGTTTTTGTCTTAGCTCAGGAAGGACAGCTCCAGAGCAAACTAATCTATGCAGTAGCCAAACCGCTCACTCACAACTTTAATGCCAGTAGCTCACAAAGTAGAAGTTTTGCTCACCCGACTCCACACCTTAGAGGGAGCATCGTTTAGCACTTTCAGACCTTTTAGGATAAAAACATAACATTGCCAAGTTTCAGCACAGAATACCTCAACACAAACCTGGTGCACTAGTGTGAAATACGGAGCGCCCCGGTCTAGTCAACAGGAGCTCACAGAGAGCTGATTGAAGACCAGCCACAGAGCAAAGGAGTCTTCACCAGTTTAGACCCTCAGTAGCCATTGGTTCAGCCCACATCGACGAAGGTTAACGTTTAGCGGAAGAATCCTGTCCTTATATATATTTGAATTTTGGTTCCACAACATTCTATGCTTGCCATAATTGATTCGGCTCAAGAACTGGCAGTCAGAAGACACAGGCCAGGGCTGACTGGCTGCTTCGCAAAGTCCCGCCCACGTCAGCCCCAATCAGTGTTCTCAGTTCAGTCTGCTCCAGTCCTCAGACAGGAGAGGACCATCTGGAGTGTGAGCGCAGGGACAGGCCCTCAAGTCTGAGGCAAGTGAGAAAAGCCTTTTTCCGCCCCCCACACCATCCCCCGGGCCTTCTATGGGGGCACTAGGCCCAGAGAAGGCCTTTTCTGCCCCCACATGCGATCCCCTGGGCCTTCTATGGGGGCACTAGGCCCAGAGAAGGCCTTTTCTGCCCCCACACGCCATCCCCTGGGCCTTCTATGGGGCACTAGGCCCAGAGAAGGCCTTTTCCTCCCCCACACATCATCCTCTGGGCCTTCTATGGGGGCACTAGGCCCAGAGAAGCCATTTTCTGCCCCCCCACACCATCCCCTGGGCCTTCTATGGGGGCAGTAGGCCCAGAGAAGCGCTTTCCCCCACACACTGCCTACTGCCCCCATAGAAGGCCCAGGGGATGGTGTGTGGGGGACAGAAAAGGCCTTCTCTGGGCCCAGAGAAGCCCTTTTCTGCCCCTATTCCCTTCCTTTCCCCCTTTTCCTTTCTTCCTCTCTCCTTTCTTTCACTCTTCCCCTATTCCTTCCTTCCTTCCTTCCTCCCTTCCTTCCTCCCTTCCTTCCTTCCTTCCTTCCCTTGTGGGGGGGGGCGGCATTGCTCCCCAGCGTTTGTCTTTTTGGAGGGGGGGCGCTCCCCTTTCCTGAAGGCGGAATTGGGGGTAAACCGTGCCAGCTGGGAGCTGTGGTGGTTCCAGTGATTAAGACGCTGAACTGCAGACCGGGAGGTCCTTAGGTGGGCAGTTCGAGACCCGAGTGCTGCACGAAGGAGGGAGCTCCCGTCTCCGGCCCCGGCTCCTGCCAGCCTGGAAGTCTGAAAGCAAGGAATGGCAGGCAGAGGAATCGGGACCCCCACTTCGGGGGAAGGAAGCGGCGCTCCGTCTCAGCTGCGGAATCTTCTGAGCAAGAATTCTACTTTGTGAGCTTACTGGCATTAGAGTTGCCAGCCGGCGTTTTGGCTGCTGCATAAATTAGTTCGCTCTGGAGCCCTCCCGTCCCCAGCTAAGAGGAAAATGTGTGAGCAGGAGGCTAAAGAAACTTTGCGCTGGCTCACACGAACTCAGCTGAGAGGGAACGCTGCTGGGAAGGGAAGAGCGTTCCCTGCGCCTCGGCGTCGAGTCATGCCATGGTCACGGGAACGTCTCCGGACAGCGCTGGCTCTTCGGCTTGGGAACGGGAGAGGAGCGCCGCTGTCCCTAGAGTCGGATTCGACGGGCTTTCCATCAAGGGACGCCGAGTGCCGCCTCCTGCACGAGTCCCCGCCGCCCTCCCTTCTTTCCTCTTTGCAAAACGAGCACCGCCACCTGGAATGGTTAAAGAGAGCGAGATCCGCAGTCCTAGAGAGGCCCATGGGGGGGGGGGAGGTGGAGTTGCACGGGGGGCGCATTTCCTCCTCCTCCTCCTCCTCCTCCTCCTCCGCTTTTGCAAGGAGGCGCCTCCGTCCCGGGGGGTCTGGAGGGACCCTGGTGAGCTCCACGGGGCGGGGGGCGAGATGTGGGGCGGGGGGGCTGCAATGCAGGAGAGGGAGGAGGAGGGGGAGCGCGGGAGGGGGGCGGGAGGAAGGAGCGCGCCCGCCAGGGTTCCCTCTAAGCCGAGTGAGTGTGAGCCACCCCGCAGTGGTTTAGCCTCCAGCTCACACAGCTCCGTCTCCGCTCAGGCTCCAGGAGAGCAAACTGATTCCCGCAGCAGCCGAATCGCCGCTCGCAGCTCCAAGGCCGGGAGCCCCCCGAGTGTCCTTTTTGCTCGCAAGACCCCGCCGCTCAGGGCGCAGTGGCACCCGCCCTCCCCCCGCAGTTCCCCCCTCGCCCCCCTTTGCCCTTCCTCCTCACCCCCCCCGCCCGCGCCCCCGCCCCACGGAGAGCCGCCTGTCCCCTTCGTGCAGAGCCACATCGAGGGTCAGAAGTTCGAGGTGGCTTCCCGTCCCAGGGGCACATTTCGGAGGGGGTGGGGGGGGAGTGGCGGCTGAGAGTGAGATACGAGGCGGGGGAGGAGAAGGGAGGAGATCCTGGAGGGGGGCGGAGGGGGGCTGGCGGAAGGGGAGGTTTGGGGGGGGGGCAGGAGCGCCCACCTGGAGCCTGGCAGCCCCATCCCCACTGCTGGACCTTCTGATGGCACCTTGTATTTTTGGCCACTGTGGGACACAGAGAGTGGTTGGACTGGAGGGGCCCTTGGCCTGATCCAGCATTGGCTCCTCTTCTGTTCTTCTGCGATTTCCTCCAGGTTGGATGCTTTGGGGGCGGGGGATGCATCCTTCCTGCCCTTTCCCAGCCCCCCTGCTGCAGCGCTTGGGCCCCTGCCAGACTCCCCCCTCTCTGAGACCTTGCCTGAAGCTGCTTTGGGGTGAGGTTGGGTGTCCCCAGGAAGGCGGGAGGGGCTGCCAGATCGAATCCCCCCCCACACCCGAGTCAACGCTCCCTCTAAGCTGCAGAGTCTCGTGAGCCAAGATTCTACTTTCTGAGCTCCCGGCATTGAAAGTTGTGAGCGGGCGATTTGGCCCCTGCATGAATCAGTTTGCTCTGGAGCCTTCCTTCCTGAGCTGAGACAAGAAAAATGTGTGAGCCGGAGGCTAAGACACCGTGAGCCTAGCTCACACGACCTCAGCTGGGAGGGAACACCGACCCCAGTGGCAGCTGTTTCCCCTTCCCCCGGTCTGGGGCGTGTGAGTCAGTCTTGGATTGGTGTTTGTTTGTTTTGTTTTGATTTGCTGCGGTTGTCCACACGTGGATTTGTCGACACGTGGATTCAAGGCAGCTTCCCTTGAGACTGCAGTCGGAGGGACACGTTTTGGGGGGCTTCCCTCTGCTGAATTCTCCCCCTCTACAGAGAAGCATCACGGCTGAGAGTGCAACACCCCTTTCCCCTGCAGGGCTAGCTTTCTGTGTGCGGGGAGAAATCCATTCCGAGCCCGCGTCTCTCACCTGCTGCCTGGAGTCAGGCACACCATCCCCTCCCCTCCCTCCCATAAGAACATCAGAGAAGCCAACGCTGGATCAGGCCAAGGGCCCCTCCAGTCCAACACTCTCTGTGTCACACGGTGGCCAAAGATACCAGGGGCCATCGGGAGATCCAGCAGTGGGGCCAGGACATGAGAAGCCCTCCCACTGTTGCCCCCCCTAAGCACCAAGAATACAGAGCCTCACTTGCCCCAGAGCCCCTGTCTATACCTTGTGGCTAATAGCCACTGATGGACCTCTGCTCCATATGCTTATCCAGTTCCCTCTTGAAGCCATGGACAAAAAGCTGCATACTCATGATTTTTCTAACTCTTATAGCTTGAAAAGCAACATCTTATTCTAAAAAAAGTTTCTCCCAGAAGGGCTGAAGTCAAAGATGTTGCTTTTCAAGCTATAAGAGTTAGAAAAATCATGAGTATGCAGCTTTTTGTTGCAAGAGGAACTCCATATTTCGCATTGACGGGTACAATTTTTGGTCAGAAGAAGACACATTGTCGAAACGGCAGCACCAATCCGGAGACCACCGTGTCTCGCCTTTTCGCTTCTGTTTCTATTGTATTTTCTTGTAAAAATCACATTCAGAAATAAATGTTTTGTATAAAAAACTTGAGATAAATAATTGTGGATGCTTCTTTATCACAGTTGTATGACTCATACATTGTAAGGACCTGACGTTTCGCCAGCAGCTGTGACTGGCATCCTCAGAGGTGTAACATAGAAACATGGAGGACTCTCTGTGTCAAGGTGAGAAGAAAAATGGTAGGCAGGTGATTTATATCTACTTAGGAAGGTCTGAGTCAATTGTTTTGTAGGCGTTCCCCAGGCTGTGAACATGCTAATGGAGGAGCTTTCCTGAGGTGGTTCTTTTGCATATGGATTAGCTGTTTCCTGAGGAGGTTCTTTTGCATACGGATCGGCTGGGTCACCCGTCCCTCTTGTCCTTTTGGGGTTTACCTGAAGAATCAGCCCTGAGGAGAGACCGAGCCAAGGTCAGGAGAGGCGAAGCCTGTAACCTCCTGAAAGAGCCAAACAGAGACACGTAACTTTCCCCAAGAACCAAGGAGGCGCATCCAGAATAGCTTCCTTTCATAACATAGTAAGAAATGCTCTTCAACCTGGTCTACAAACCACGAGAAGCACTTCTGTTCTCATCCCACAGGGCAGTCCTCTCTGGGAAGGTCTGTGATGTTCCGTGGTGTATTTCCATCCTCTTTCCTTTTCCTTCTGACACGCTGCAGTCTGTCTCTCTCCGTCCCCTCAGGGAGAAGCGCCTCTTCCTAGGCAAGGGAATCGAGGCATGTTTTCTCAGACCCGAAAGAAGGGGAAGGAGATGGAAGTGCAGGACCCAGAAGGACCTGGAACTGGCCAGAGAGCAAGGAAAAAACCCCTTCCCATCCAACCTGGGAGTGGTGCTGAGTTCTGGGAAAGAGCTGGGGGGCCGGAGGTCCTGGCCAAGGAGACCGTGACCCCAGAGGTACATAGCTGACTCTTCCGGCAGTTCCGCTACCAGGAGGCCGCTGGGCCCCGAGAGGTTTGCAGCCAGCTCCACGGACTTTGCCGCCACTGGCTGGAGCCGGAGAGGCACACCAAGAAGCAGATCCTGGACCTGGTGACCCTGGAGCAGTTCCTGACTCTCCTGCCCCGGGAAATGCAGGGCTGGGTCCGAGGATGCGGGCCGGAGAGCAGTTCCCAGGCGGTGGCCCTGGCCGAAGGCTTCCTCCTGAGTCAGGCAGAAGGGGAGAGGCAGGCCGAGCAGAGGAGGGGAGGTTTCCTCCAGATACGTCCAATCGAAGCCACAATATCGGGCCTTATCCGAAAGTTTCCCTGCCAGATAATTGCCCAAGTTCTAACCATCCAAGTGGGAGATTTCGTGGGCTCCTTCAGCAGCCTCTTCTGCTTGAGAATTTCTGATCCCTCCAGAGAACAAACCAGGTCTGCTGAAGGAAGGGTGCCGAGTCTGGGAATGGGGCAGGATCCCTTCCTTGGTCTCTTTTCCATTCCACCTCTTACCCCTCTCCCTCGCTGCTGTTTCAGGTGTGGGGACCATCCCTGAAGATGGAAGCTACAACCCCTGAGGCGGAAGGAGCTTCCTTGGAGCAAGGGCAGGGGGCGCAGGCCGTGGAGCGTGCCCAAGATCCCCTCTCCTTTGGTAAGAGCAAACACGGGACTCACAGGAGTCTGAAATACATTAGCCGCATTTATAATCCCTGAGGCTCGGAGGTACTGTGTGCTTCTCCTTTGCCTCTCCCAGAATTCAGCAAAAAGTATATAAAAGTGCGTTGAGGGTACGCAGGGCAAAGTTTCACAACCCCGGACAGGGTGTGTGTGAAGCCGGGAACACGCAAGCAAACGCCCTTCCTTCCTTCTTTGTCTCAGGAACAGGCAGTGAAGAGATGCTGTTGAGCCGACATCTTTTCAGAGGTGTGGGAACGGCTGCTGTACCTCCAGTCCAGGTAGGAGAGGTGAGTTTTACGGTATTCTGGGATCCCCAGACTGTTTCCCTGGGACCCTCCCGTTCCCCGTTAGTTCTTTTATCGACTGGGTGGAGACTGGCAAGGGAATCACGGAATCCATAGAGAGAGACCGTAGCTCTAAAAAAACCCTCCCAGGTTATTTACAAGATAAGCTTCCTAAGGCCAGAAAGCACTTCAACACCAGTGTTCCCTCTAAGCTGAGTTAGTATGAGCTAGTTCATGGTTTTTCAGCCCCCAGCTCACATGTTTTTGTCTTACCTCAGGAAGGATGACTCCAGAGCAAGCTAATTTGTACAGTAGCCAAATCGCTCACTCACAACTTTAATGCCAGTAGCTCACAAAGTAGAAGTTTTGCTCACCAGACTCCACAGCTTAGAGGGAGCATCGTTTAGCACTTTCAGATCTTCAGCACAAACCTAGTGCACTAGTGCGAAATACGGAGCGCCCCGGTCTAGTCAACAAGAGCTCACAGAGAGCTGATTGAAGACGAGCCCAGAGCAAAGAAGTCTTCACCAGTTGAGACCCTCAGTACCCACTGGTCCAGCCCACATGGACGAAGGTTAACATTTAGCAGAAGAATATCAAAATAAAGACAACAGTTCTCACCTTGAGCCCATTCCCTAGTTAGACTGTCAAGGATGTTCTGTGTAGACCTTATTGGAAGCGGAGAGGCCTGGTTCAGCAGGTATGTTGCAGGTCAGAAGCTACGAACCTTCTTTGACACAGTACGAGGGTGAAATGTTAGACCTAGAAGAATGTAAACGATTATTTTGGGAGCAGAGCGCCTTGTCAGGGTAGAGAAAGGCTTGAGAAAGGACAGTAGCTAAGCATGCAAAGTCTTATGGGAGAGGAACCAAACAGAGAGGCCTCAGCCAATCCCAGCTGTTGTACAGAAATGCCCCAGGGCACATTGAGATGAGTAGGGGGGACAGCCCGGGTCCCTCCTTCTTTCTCAGGGGAGCAGTTGCTCCTGCAGTTTCTTCAAGGTGTCCAGGTGAGAGATCCCCCGAATGTTGTTTAAGGGGTGTGCATTTTGATCTGTATTCGACTACCAATATAGCAGAACCCGAAAAACCCGAAATTATGCGGCTTTTTTTCAGTTCATTTTGCTGTACCGAAAAAGCTATACTGATATTGGGGACGGAAAGGAAGGCATTTTAAACATGCCTGCCCTTTGCTTCCCCAGCCAGCCCACCACAGTGGGTCGGCTGGGGAAGGGAACGTCAGGCAGACATGCCCCCTGCCTTCCCTGAGCCTCTCCGCTTTGCAGAGAAATTTGGGGAACTGCAGGGGGCATGTTTAAACCTGGGGAAGGGAAAGAAATGCATTTTCAACATGCCTCAGCTCCCTGCTGACCCCATGTCAGCTACAGAAGAAAAGGCACACAGCAGAGGCCTTCCCTTGTCAATTACCCTCTCAGCTGACTGGTGAGGAGTGAAATTGACAAGGAAATCTAGGGGCTGCCTGAGGGAAGGACAACATTGTAACATGCCTCCTTTCCCTCTGGTGGTGTATATCAGACCCGGAAATATTCGGGAATACCGAATATTTCCCCAATACAAATACTGTACCCATCTTGGACTGGGGAAATTCAACATTTACCGGTATTTTTTGGATGTGATATACCTGAAGCTGAAAAATACCGGCATTTGTGTTTTTCTGCAGACCTCTACACTGTTCCATTTACCCATCCCAAGCCACACATCCCGTACCTTCCCAGTCTCCTTCCTTCCAGTCTGGCGTGACCTCTGAGGAGGGAATCTGCTTTTTCTTTAGGGTCCCTTTTCCTTCGAGGAGGTGTCCATCGATTTCACCGAGGCTGAATGGGCCCTGCTGGATCCGGGACAAAGAGCTCTGTACAGGGAAGTCATGCTGGAGAACTACGAGAATGTGGCCTTTCTGGGTAAGGGTCTTTCCTTGTTGCCAAAGGTGCAGATTCCTGCCATTGGGAGGAGGCAGGAATCAAAATACTGAATAGCTATGCACAGTTTTGAGGCCTATCCCGCTCCTTGGGGGTGGGTGGACAGTGGCTCCCTGACAGAGGATGCAGAAGGTCCCAGGTCCAATCCCCAGCATTTCCAGGAAAAGGGACCAGGTAGGAGGTGATGTGAAAGACCTCTGCCTGAGACCCTGGAGAGCAGCTGCCAGACTGAGTAGGCAACGCTGCCTTGAATGGACCAAGTTGTCTGATTCAGTGGAAAGCAGGTTCCTGTGTTCCTGGGTGTGTTCTTGCCCAGGGGCAAAGAGCCCAGTGTTGTGGCCATCGCCCAAGCCAGAGAAGGTGTCTTAGCCTGAGGAAAAGGGAGGGATGAGAGGCCCTCTGAAAGGCTCTGGAAGGGGCCGGATCCTCATTTCACTGGTGCCAACCTTTACGAGACACCCTTCCCCCTGAATGGGATCACAGACATCCGCTCTGCCTGTGATCTGCAGACGATCCTGTCAAAATCCGAAGACTGGGTCCCCCTGAGTCTCCACTGTTGGGACCTGAGCAGCTCCCAGTTCAGTGGGTCCATGAGAAGAGAGCAAAGCAGACCCCTTTTTAAATATATAAAGGTTTATTACGGATTTAAAAACAAAACCTCACTAAACACGCGGCTCAGCAGCAGAAAAACAAGGAAAGCAGCAAACTTTCCTCTCTGACAAGTGCAGTATTTGGTATTTCATGGCACCTCTTGCTGCAGCGTGAGTATTCCAGCCGTAGCCTAAGTTGCTCTACAGAAAACTATTCATCATGTTGCTGTCAGAAAATATCAAGACCTACTAATATGGCATGAGCGTGAATTTAGCCTGGCTTCCCTCTGGTATCAACAGGTATGACACTTTCTGCCTCCTAGGGTCAGGTGGTCCTAATGACCCAATCCACGGTCCTCCTTGGTGGAATTTTCCAGAGGCAGTCAGCACCCTCCTAATCCCCCCTCCCTCCTGGCTACACAACCGGATAACAGGTTCTCACGGTTAACCAATTACTGTTGACCAGTGACCACATTCTTCAGGCCAGCCTTGAAAAAGAGAAGGATGTTAGCCGCAGGAAGACTCAAGTCACAAACACCTGCCACTCAGCGTTGGCCACTTAATAATCATAGAATCCCCTGGAGGAACTTGGATGCTTTGCCACACAGATCTATTCCCCTTTCTACTGGTTGGGACTGTGGGCCTTGATCTTGACCATGGTTTCATCCTATTTAATTTTGAATTTTTCCCCTTCCCCATATAAGAATGATCACTTTCTCTCTCTTTCTCTCTGTCTCTCTCCGAACAAAGGCAGGAGTATAAGAGAGACTATGGTGGAGATCGACAACGGCCTTGCATCTAAAGAAAGGCTAAAGATTTCCTCAAGGGGATCCCAAGGCCATATTTCCTTCCCGACTGAACAACCTGAGAGTGAGTATCCTTCACATTTAGGTCACGGGGAAAGGGCAAGGAAGGGCCATGGGGGATTTCTAATTCACTTCTGAGCAACGTTTCGTACGATGGTTAAGATCAGCCCAGGTGGACAAGGCCAAAGGGTAAACATATAGAGGAGGGGTTCATCAGAGGCTGTTAGCCACAACGTATAAATAGGAGCTCTCGGACTGGGGCAAAGAATGCTCTGTATTTTTGGTGCTTGGGGGTTGTCAACAGTTGGAGGGCGTCTATTGTCCTGGCCCCACTGGTGGACCTCCTGATGGCACCTGGTGTTTTTGGCCACTGTGTGATGGAGTGTTGTACTGGATGAGCCACTGGCCTGATCCAACATGGGCTTTTCTTATGTTCTTAAAGGGCCATCAATCCTTATCTCCTGCAATCACATAGATGCCTTTGGACTTTAGCAGCCTTCCCAGGTGCTAACAGGATCTCTGTCTTTATTCCAGCAGAGGATGATCAGAGGAAGGAAGAGGATGAGGAAGTTCATCAAGAAATGCCAGATGAAGTTAAAAATGAAGACTTGAAAGACAACGTCAGGAATCGAGGCAGACCGATAAGAAAGAAAGGCAGTCTTGCGGTTCAGAAGGGAGATAGAAGACAGCATGACGTATATGTTCCAAGGCAAAGCCTAATGAAGGCAAGTAAATCCATTCGGTGTGAAAAGTACTTTAGAAGTAGCTCACAGCTTTTTGTACACCAGAGAATACACAGAGTCAAGAAACATTTTCAATGCTTAGACTGTGGAAAGAGATTCAGTCAGAATAGTAATCTTCAACAGCATCAAAGAACCCACACAGGGGAGAAACCTTTTGAATGCTCAGAGTGTGGAAAGAGATTCAGTCGCAGTGGCACTCATCAGAAGCATCAAAGAACCCACACAGGGGAGAAACCTTTTGAATGCTCAGAGTGTGGAAAGAGATTCAGTGAGACAGGCACTCTTCAGAAGCACCAAAGAACCCACACAGGGGAGAAACCTTTTGAATGCTCAGAGTGTGGAAAGAGATTCAGTTGGAGTGGCCCTCTTCACATGCATCAGAGAACCCACACAGGGGAGAAACCTTTTGAATGCTCAGAGTGTGGAAAGAGATTCAGTCTGAGTAGCTATCTTCATGTGCATCAGAGAACCCACACAGGGGAGAAACCTTTTGAATGCTCAGAGTGTGGAAAGACATTCAGTCGGAGTGGCCCTCTTCACGTGCATCAGAAAACCCACACAGGGGAGAAACCTTTTGAATGCTCAGAGTGTGGAAAGAGATTCAGTCTGAGTGGCTATCTTCATGTACATCAGAGAACCCACACAGGGGAGAAACCTTTTGAATGCTCAGAGTGTGGAAAGACATTCAGTCGGAGTGGCCATCTTCACGTGCATCAGAGAACCCACACAGGGGAGAAACCTTTTGAATGCTCAGAGTGTGGAAAGAGATTCAGTCTGAGTGGCTATCTTCACGTGCATCAGAGAACCCACACAGGGTGAGAAACCTTTTGAATGCTCAGAGTGTGGAAAGACATTCAATCGGAGTGGCCATCTTCACGTGCATCAGAGAACCCACACAGGGGAGAAACCTTTTGAATGCTTAGAGTGTGGAAAGAGATTCAGTGAGAGTGGCCATCTTAAGAAGCACCAAAGAACCCACACGGGTGAGAAACCTTTTGAATGCTCAGAGTGTGGAAAGAGATTCAGTCAGAGTGGCCATCTTCAAAAGCATAAGATAACCCACACAGGGGAGAAACCTTTTGAATGCTTAGAGTGTGGAAAGAGATTCAGTGAGAGTGGCCATCTTCACGTGCATCAGAGAACCCACACAGGGGAGAAACCTTTCGAATGCTCAGAGTGTGGAAAGAGATTCAGTGCAGAGTGGCACTCTTCAGAAGCACCAAAGAACCCACACAGGGGAGAAACCTTTTGAATGCTTAGAGTGTGGAAAGAGATTCAGTCAGAGTGGCACTCTTCAGAGGCACCAAAGAACCCACACAGGGGAGAAACCTTTTGAAATGCTAAAATTGTGGAAAGAGATTCAGTCAGAGTGACACTGTTCTACTGCAACGAGGAACGCACACAAGGAGAAACAATGCACCGATAACTCTGATAATCTCATCCTTGGCCGTCCCCTTCTTCTTTGACCCTCAGTCTTTCCCAGCATCATCAGGGTCTTCTCCAGGGAGGGCTCCCTTCTCATTGGGTGGCCAAAGTATTTGAGCTTCAGCTTCAGTATCTGGCCTTCCAGGGAAAAGCCAGGGTTGATTTCTTTTAGGATTGACTGATATGATCTCCTTGCAGTCCAAGGGACTCTTCAAAAGTCTTCTCCGGTGCCATGATTGAAAAGAGTCTATTATTTGGTGCTCGGCCTTCCTTATGGTCCAACTCTCGCAGCCATACAGTACTACTGGGAATACCATTGCTTTGCCCATACGGACTTTTGTCGGTAGGGTGATGTCTCTACGTTTTATGATGCGCCCTGGTCTCCGCCACCTCTCTCTGTCAATGATAGAGATATTGGGACTGAGGAGCTCAAACAGATCTCATAGGGAAGAATCATAGAGTTGGGAGGGACTTCAAGGGTCATCTAGTCCAACCCCTGCACAAGGCAGGAAATTCACAAATACCTCCCCTCCACACCTGCAGGGACCCCCTGCTCCATGCCCAGAAGATGACAACAAACCTCCAATATCCCAGTTCTTCCTAATGTTTAGCCGAAAGCTCTTCTGATGTAATTCCAACCCATTGGTTCTGGTCCAACTTTCTGGGAACTCTTTCGGTGTTATACCTCTGAGGATGCCAGCCACAGCTACTGGCGAAACGTTAGGTCCTACAATGCCAACAACATGGCCACACAACCCGGAAAATCTACATAATTGAGGAACTCCGGCCGTGACAGCCTGTGACAACATATCTGTGCCTAGTAGTTGTTCAGCCCTGAAATAATGGGTGACCCAGACATCCGCCTTCATTCCCAGTATTCCCTGTCTCCACGTTTTTTTGATCAATCCATTGAAGAGAGTTGTTTTCATTCTTTGTCAAAGTTCTGCAAAACAGGACAGTTCAAATGTGAATCCTTTTACATTTTTGTATTTTTAAAATTTTCATATATATTAACAGACAATGTAATAAATCTGTAGCAATACCATAAACCAACAAATATAATGCAAACAGTCTATAAATCTAAAGCCTAACAATACTAAAGTGTGGGGGGGAAATGGGTCGGCCCTCGATGTAGTGTAAAAACAACAAACTTCTTCTGACATCAGATAGTTTAGATATTGTTCGTTGATGGCAAAAATGAGATGTATTTAAAATAATGCCAGAAAACTATAAGAAGTCGGGATTACCGTTTCTGGATCACTGTTGTTGGTAACGTAGACTAAAAAAGGAAGCCACAGTTCTAGGAATGCAGATTGATCACTTGGAATTTCTGCATCTTCCTCTAGATTTAAAATAATAACTGCAGGATGTTTGGGTACAGAATATCTGGTCGTACATTTAATCTGAGACAGAATTTTTTCCCAACAAGCTTTTAAAGCTCACATCTTGAGTAAAACTTTGTTGGTCTTAGAGGTGCCATTGGGACTCTGACATTGTTCTATAACTTCAGACCAACACCGCTGGTCCCCTGGATCTGTCTTTGGTTTGTCAAAAGCAATCCTGCAGTCCCCTCTATTGGCAGGCAATATGTCTATCCTGACAACCTTTTTAGTTTAACGTTTAGATCACAATGTACAAATTCAGAGTCCAGCGGCACCTTTCAAGACCAAGGAAGGTTTGTTCAAGGTGTGGGCTTTCGTGTGCCAGGCACGTTTCTTCAAATACCTTGAAATGGTCATTGTATCCCATGAAATTTTAAATTTCCTCCCCTGTAAACCAAATCCAGTGGAATCTGTTCATCTTGATGCTTTTGTGTTGTCTCTTTCAAAGAATTAATTTCACCAGCATCTTGAAGGGCCGTCTCTTCCGCCTCCTGAGCGTTGCTAGCTGCCAGATCAGGTTTTGCTGTGATCTCTTGCAGTTGGTTTGAAATTGGAATAAACATCCACAGCAGAAGCACTTTCCCCTTCTTGCTGGTTTTTATTTTTCTTTGCTGTCGGGGGGGGGGAGGAGTCCTTTGAACTTTAGGCTCGATTTTCCACAGCTGAGCCACAGCTCGTTAAAGATATTCTTGTTTCTGTTGGGCAAATTAGACTTTGTGTTTTCTGTGCTTTGTGGGCTCTTTAAATTCTCCCCAGCTGTGAATGATTGAAAATTTAGGGGTCTGAATTTAAGGGGATGGCCCAATTGGTCTGCATACCCGTTGCATCAACTTGATTACGTGTTTTATAATATGATATGCTTCCGGTGTATGATTCCGTTGTATGATAAATAGTTATAATAATGTGCTTTGTGGCTGTTTTAATGATTTGGGCTTCGTTAAATGTGTCAAAGGTTAATGTGACATTGGCCGGTGGGGCAGGCCAACCTGCACAGTAGGGAGTTGTTGTACACACAGTTTAGGAAACACGACTATACACTTTGTATTCTGCCACTGACTAAGAGGTTAACCTTAGTAGGTATACTTAGCACTTCCCTGACTTAGATAGACCTACACATATGCTAAGGGCCATTGATGCTTCTAAGCGCAGAAACAGAAACCAGCCATGAACATATATTCAGATATTAGCTGACACATCTGGCCAGGACTTGTGCAGGCACCTCACTCCCCCCCCCAAAAAAAAACACTCTTTCCTCTTTTCCTCCTCTTGGCTTCCCCCGCATCCTCTCCCCTTTTCCCTGCCTCCTTGTCTCCCTCTCAGCCTTTCTCCAACCCACCATTTATCTCCTCCCCTTCTTGTGCGGCATTTATTGTTTATTTCCTTCCTGTATTCCCGGCCTTTCTCCTCAGTGGGGACCAAAGCAAGAAGCAGCGTCCTTTTCTGCTCCTGTTTAGCCTCATAGCATCCCTGTGAGGTAGGATAGGCTGGAGGTATGTGACTGGCCCAGAATCAGCCAGTGGGCTCCCACAGCGAGAGGGAATTTGAACCTGGGTGGTCTCTGAGACCCTCCTCTCACGCTGTTCACTGATAAGCCACCCTGGCTTTCGTAGGGTGGCTACTGTCAATCGGGATCACGCAGCCAGTCCAGGGTGAAGCTGCAACTAGTCCCTGAACTGACAGAGGAGATGTTGGCGGGGAAGGGGTTGTTTACCCCAGGGCTAGGAGCGGCTTACGTGCAAAATCTGACCCAACCTCAACAGCGTCGGGCCTTTCTGCTCGCTAGACGGAATATTTCCCCTTCAGCTGTTCTCTCAGGCAAATATCATAATATACCTTTTAAGAACAGACTATGTAAATATTGGTTGCTGTAGATTTTCCGGGTTGTGTGGCCGTGGTCTTGGCACTGTAGGACCTGACGTTTCGCCAGTAGCTGTGACTGGCATCCCCAGAGGTACAACACAGAAAGATGGAGGACTCTCTGTGTCGAGGTGAGCAGAATGGTAAATATTGTTGACTGGAACCTGACTCCACTTCCCATATCTTACTTTGCTGTCCCGTGCATAGGAAGGTTCATCAACAACTCGTTGATCCTGTTATTTCCAACCTCTCTGGCCCCCCAGAGAGAATTACTCAGTATTTACTTGCTGGTAAATCCATCAAACTGACAGAACTTGTGGCCAAGTATTTTGTCTATTGCGTTAAATAAGGTAACTAATGTTTTTGAGGCTAAGGCAGAGAATGCTTGATTGATTTTCTTCTGCGTTCTTATTCCTGACACTGTTTTATTGTCTCACCTGAACTGTACAATTCCTATTTTATTCATGTAAGACTGTTCTCTGTTTTATTACATTCTATGCCATTAACGGTTTCTGAAACTGAACTGAACTGACCGAAGTGGTGTTGGTTGGGAAGGTGGGGGTCTTGAGGGACGGTGTGCCCCCCACTTCTGACGGTGTTCAGCGGACCCTTGCTGACTCCGTGGAGAGACTGGGGGGTTACTAGACGAGATCCAGCGTTCTTGCGGCAGAAGCGAGTTCACCCGGCTGCCAGTGATGCTTCCTCCCAACTCTCTGACCTGCCCACAGGATGGCCCCTCAGTCCAGTGGCACCTTTGCAACCCACCAAGTTTTATTCTGGCTAAAAGCTCTTCTTCGGATAGAAGAAACGTGCGCGCGCACGGAAGCTTCGACCCGGAATGAAACTTTGCCGTAAAGGTGCCGTTGGGCTCAAACTTTGTTGCACTGTCCTCAAAATCAATTTTTTTTTAAAAAAAGATTTTATTCGCTTTTAAGGATAGAACAGCGAGACAACACTGCAAACAGAGAAAAAACTAAACACCGAACACGTTTAAGGAGCATCTCCCCATTATAGGCTGCTTAAATTTAACCTACATGAATAGCATTAGTCCAGTATACTCCTTACCCAGCAGAGTTATTTGCAGATAGAGCATTTACTTTCACCGTTTCTTGGATGATTTCCCAAGATATTCCTCAGTCCAACTATAGAGTCTTGGCCAATTCTTTTCAGAAATTTCTTCTTTTCTGTCCTGCAATTGTAAGGTTGACTTGTCCATTTCCGCTGTTTCCAGGAGCTTATTAAAATCAATTCAGAAACTTCACTTATAGACTCACAGAATCACAAGGTGGGAAGGGGCCCTACAGGGGCCATCTAGTCCAACCCTCCCTGCCCAGTGCAGGATCAGCCTACGGTATCCCTGACCAGGGTTTGTCCAGCTGCTGCTTAAAGGCTGCCAGGGAAGGGGAGCTCACCACCTCCCGGGGCAGCTGACTCCACGGTCACACAACATTGTCAGAAAGTTTTCCCTAAGATCCAGCCGGAACCTCCCAGCCCTTAATTTAAACCCATTCTTGCGAGTCCTCTCCTCTGCTGCCAAGAGGAAGAGCTCCCTGCCCTCCTCCGAGTGACACAGCCCTTCAGATACTCCAAGAGAGCCATCCTGTCCCCCCCTCCGCCTCCTCTTCTCCAGACTGAACATTCCCAAGAAGTCCCTCAGCCTTTCCTCGCAGGGCCTCTTGGTCTCCAGGCCCCCCAATCATCCTCAGTGCTCTCCTCTGCACCCGCTCCGTTCTGTCCACATCCTTTATGAAGTGAGGCCTCCAGAACTGCACCCAAGACTCCAGGTGCGGCCTGACCAGTGCAGTGTACAGTGGGACTGTCATGATCTGTGCAGGACTGGGAGACAATGCCTAGAGGCCTAGGCCCAGGACAGACCTGTGTGGGAGTGGAAAGCAGACAGCCTACAATCCCCATAATGCTTAACAAGGGTTGTAACCAATCGGTGTACAGGGATTGTGAGGAAATTGGGAGTGAAGCTTTGTGAAGTGAAACTGAATTCTGTCCCTACTGCGGTCTTGCCACACAGAGTCTGGTCTGAGAGAAAGATCCCTCACTTGGGACAGAATGAGTACAGGCAGGAGGCCTGGTATAAAAGGGCTGTGGGCCTTGTCTTGTTTTCCTTGCCCCAGTTGTTGTTGTTGTTGTTCAGTCGCACAGCCGAGTCCGACTCTTCGTGACCCAATGGACCAGATTACGCCAGGCCCTCCTGTCTTCCGCTGTCCGCTGAAGTTTGTTCAATTTCGTGTTCGTTGCATCGATGACACTGTCTAACCATCTCATCCTTTGCCGTCCCCTTCTTCTTTGACCTTCAATCTTTCCCAGCATCAGAGTCTTCTCCAGTGAGTGCTCCCTTCTCATTGGGTGGCCAAAGTATTTGAGCTTCAGCCTCAGGATCTGGCCTTCCAGGGAACAATCAGGGTTAATTTCTTTTAGGATTGACTGATTTGATCTCCTTGCAGTCCAAGGGACTCTCAAGAGTCTTCTCCAGCACCATAGTTCAAAAGAATCTATTCTTCGGCGCTCGGCCTTCCTTATAGTCCAACTCTCGCAGCCATACATTACTACGGGGAATACCATTGCTTTGACCATGCGGACTTTTGTTGGCAAGGTGATGTCTCTGCTTTTTATCATGCTGTTTAGGTTTGCTATCGCTTTCCTCCCAAGGAGCAGGTGTCTTTTAATTTCATGGCTGCAGTCAACATCTGCAGTGATCTGGGATCCTAGGAACGTGAAGTCTGTCACAACTTCTACGACTTCCCCTTCTATTTGCCAAGGAGTGATGGGGCCAGATGCCATGATCTGAGTTTTTTTGATGTTGAACTTCAAGCCCACTTTTGCGCTCTCCTCTTTCACCCTGAACAAGAGGCTCTTTAGGTCCTCTTCACTTTCTGCCATCAGAGTGGTATCGTCTGCATATCTGAGGTTATTGATCTTTTCCCCAGCAATCTTAACTCCAGTTTGTGATTCATCCAGGCCAGCATTTCGCATGATGTACTCGGCATATAAATTAAATAAGCAAGGTGACAATATACATCCTTGTCGTACTCTTTTTTCTATGCTAAACCAATCAGTTGTTCCATATCTGGTTCTAACTGTTGCTTCTTGACCCTTATACAGGTTTCTCAGGAGACATGTGAGATGGTCCGGTACTCCCATCTCTTTAAGAACCTGCCATAATTTATTGTGATCCACACAATCAAGGGCTTTAGCATAGTCAATGAAGCAGAAGTAGATGTTTTTCTGGTACTCTCTTGCTTTCTCCATAATCCAGTGAATGTTGGCAATTTGATCTCTAGTTCCTCTACCTCTTCGAAACCCAGCTTGTACTTCTGGCAGTTCTCTATCCATGTACTGTTGGAGCCTAGCTTGTAGGATTTTGAGCATGACCTTGCTAGCGTGTGAAATGACTTGCCCCAGTACTGGATTAATAAACCATTTGTTTAATGTTCTCTGCCTGGTCATCACGCCTATGTTTCTCGGCTTAAAAGGGGCATTTTGTTTTTGCTTGGGAGGGTACTCTGGGCCTTCCCGAGGGGCCCCAAGTCCAGAGTGGTGGCAGCAGAAGGTGGCAATCTGCTGGTGTCATGACAGGGACTATGACATCTTGTGATCTGGATGTTATACCTCTGTTGATAACACCCCAAGACTGCATTAGCTTTTTTTGTCGCTGCATCACACTGGCTGCTCATATTTAACTTTTGGCCCACCCTTACCCCAAGATCTTGTTCACACGCACTGCTACTCAGAAGTGTATCCCCCATCCAGTATGCGTGTTCCTCATATTTGTTACCCAGCCAGAGAAAGGATGTACTCTTGATTTTTCAGTGGAACATCTTTAAGCTCTCAGAGGCTGGTTGAAACCTCTTGAACTCCGAGCAAACAGTCATGAAAACTTTCACAGACGGAGTCCTTAGATGGAAGGGTCGCTGGATTCAGGGTGGACCACCACTCCCCTCTCCCCTTTTCAGAAGTCAGCAAAACAGCCTCATATTGGGTCAGCCTGCAACATGACTGCTAGATGGTGCTTCAACACCACCTTCTGAGCTTTGGAGACCTACAGCAACAGCTACACGTGTGCAATTATGGGGTGCAGGTCCTGAATTAAACCCCAGACCACTTCTCCGTTAGGGTCCCTCTTTGGTTTCTTGGCCAGCAATACCGGAGCACCGCAACCAGACCGGCCAGGAACCAAAATTCCCCGTTCTAAGTAAGAGTCAATGGAGGGCTGCAGTCCCTCTTTGGCCTCTCTGGGGCGTCACAGCAGGAGGGCTCCAGTCCTGGCCAGGCAGTGATCTGAAGGGGGGGCCACTGATTTAAGGAGTCCCCCCCTCCCTGCTGGAGCGTTTCTGCCCTGAACTCTTCTTGATGGACCCGGGCAGCCAGCAGTTATTTGGAAGGGAAAGAGCTGCTCTGGGATCAATTTTTCCCTGCTAGGTTCTGGCTGTTTTAGCAGTGGGTGGATAACGTCTGTTGCCAAATATAATACAGTGGAGGGGGAAAAAAACCCAAACACCCCGTTGCCTTCGCATAATGGCCTGTCCTTTAACGCTGAACCTCAGGGCAGACCGCTTGGCTTGAATAGAAAGGAGCCTGACAGAGCTTAATGAAAGCGCCGCCCTGCAGCATCCTGGCTGGGAAGTGGACGGTGTCTCTCCCGCATTGAGGTCCTCTGGGTGAGCTTCACAAAGAGGTCGTCCACAACAAGCTCTCCTGGTTCGCCAGGGCTTTTAGGGGGGGGGTGGAGTTCCAGGCGTCTCTTCAGGGAGTGAGGGGGCGAGAGACGAGGCTTGCCACTGTATCTTGGGTTTCACCTGGAAATGCTTCACCATAATCGTAAACTGCCTTGAACTGCAAGGGGGAGCCTTGCCCATCTCCAGGGCGGAGCGGTGCATGGTGGGCAAGACTCGCCAGTTCACAGTCCCTTGCGAGGGGACAGAGTGCCAGGGAGCCCAGTGTTGCCGCAGCCAGCGAAAAGCCACGTCCTCCGCGAGGGAGAAGGGTTGGCCGTCCACAGCGACCACCTCGCCAGTGAGGTGAGTGTCTGTGTCTGAGGTCTTCGGCCGATGAGGGCTCCGAGGCAGAGGTGGTCCCTTGATCCTGCCTCCCGGCACTGGGACTTAAAGGTCTGTCAACTCTCTCCATCCCGTGCCTAATCTTATAAACCTCTGTCGTGTCCCTCGCCTTAGGAGGGCCGGGCGTGATGTGGTCCGTGGGGTCACGGTGAGCCGGACTCGATTGTGCGACTGAACAGCACACTCCAGCGACCCCTGTTCCATGCCCAGAAGATGATAAAAAAGATATTTGCAGAGATCAAAAGTAGCTGCATCCGTGTCAATGACCAACACACCAAACTCCTGACAAGTTAAGGCACAACTTCCTCCCTTTGAGGCCAGGATAAAGTCAAGATCCTGTGTTGCCTCTAAGCTACGCTAGGGGGAGCTAGTGCACAGAATTTTATCTTGCTGCTCAAGGATTTTAGCTTTCAGCTCACAAGCACTTTCCCCTCCACTGGAAACAATGGAGGATGAGGGTACCTCCTTCTGGGACCCACAGTATTGGATTCCCAGGCCAACTGTTTTGGAACTGGGGGGGGGGCGTTGAGGAGAGTCACCATCAGGTATGCTGCAAATTTAGAGGAGTCAGTTGGATTTGTACCCCCGCCCTTCACTCCCAAAGGAGTCTCAGAGTGGCTTACAAATTCCTCTCCCTTCCCCTCCCCACATCAGACACCCCCTGAGATAGGTGTGGCTGAGAGAGCTCTGACAGAAACGGCTCTTTTTCAAGAACAGCTGTGCCAGCAGGTGTGAGTGGAGAAGTGAGGGAATCAAACCCGGTTCTCCCAGACTAGAGTGCACACTCCTCCCCACTACACCAAAACTGGTTCTCACAGCAAACTGGCTCTACCGCTGCCTCAAAAAACAGGCCCCCCCAGAGCCCCCGATGACTTTGTATGCCACTAATGGATCGAAGAGAGTGTTCGCCAAATGGATTAAGATCTTAAAGATAGTCAAC
Source organism: Gekko gecko (assembly GCA_029375565.1). Lineage (NCBI taxonomy): Eukaryota > Metazoa > Chordata > Lepidosauria > Squamata > Gekkonidae > Gekko > Gekko gecko. The sequence goes on along the minus strand of JAPDNY010000002.1, from coordinate 3,452,097 downwards.
ACCACCCACTTTGACAACGTCCTACGAAACGAGATATTATATATGCATGGTCCCTTGGTGTTGGTGGCGTTTGAATTGCTGCCAGTAAACTGAATGTTGGGAAAAGAAATTTCTAGTCACTGGAGACTTTTTGGGGGCATTATAATACATCCGGGTTGTCTGCTTCTTCTCCCCTTCCATCCCGGTGGCCTCTCTCTTTGGTGCCGGTTTTCCCTCCCAGGGGAGCCGGTCTCTGTGAGCTGGAGGTCAGTCCTGAAAGCGGGAGATCCCCAGGCCCCGCCTGGAGGCTGGCAACCACACGCCCTCCCTTTCCGGAGTCCTTTTTGCACCAGAAGGGGGTGAAGAGAAGCGCCAGAATTCTGCACTCTGGTCTCCCCTTATTGCAAAACGCTGCTTCTGTCCAGGCGTCCCCCCTCCGACCACCCCTGTCCCGAGAGCCGCCTGAGCGGGCGCCGCCTTCCGCCCCGCGCGGCCAGGGGGAGGAAAGCGCCCGCCCGGCCTGCCCCGCCGTCTTTATTCCTGCAACGGGCTTGAGTCTTCCTCTCTGCAATATTGCTCCGGAGCGTCTGTCCCGCTTCACCTTGCCTGGTTTTCTTTTTCTGCAGAGAGCGACCCCCCCCTGCGCCCCCCCCTCCCCAAGGGCTCCCCTCCCCTCTCCCCTCCCCCCCGCTCGGCCCCTCCCGCAAACCGGCTCGGCGGCTTTAACCCTTTCAGGGCTGAGCGGGGGGGGGGGGCGGCGGAGAGGAGGGGCTCTTCTGCTCCTCCTGGGCGGGCGGGGCGCGCATGCGTGTCCGGGGACGGGGTTTGCTTCTGGAGAAGCCGCAGCCCGGAAAAGTGGCGCAGCCGGACTCCACGTGGTGGGGAGGTCTCCTTGGAAGTAAGAGCACGCACCGGGGTGGTGGGTGGAGAAGAAAGTCTGAGCTCTTGGGAGGGGGGAAGGGGGTCATGCCGGGGCGTGGGTGTCCTGGGGTTGCCATCTCCCGGAGGGCAAATTCCAGGACACTTTTTATGGGGGGGGGTGTTAAATAGGAGACTTTCTGCTCCGGGGACTGCAGGGCGGAGGGCGGGGGTGCCTTTTCTCCCAGGGGGCGCCCGTGGCGGACTCGGCCTTTGTTCCGCCGCTCCAGCCAGGCCCGGGTCCCCCCTCCGGACCCCCCAGTTTTGCACCCGCAGCCTGCGGAGCGCCGGGAGGAAGGCGGGGGGGGGCATTCCATAAGCAAGACGGAAAAGGCACCTCGGACGGGGCAGCAAGAGGCGCCCAAACACGCGGCCCGGCTTAAAAATGCAAATACAGCCCCCTCCTCAAAAAAAATGGCAAATGCAAAGAAATGCAAATATATCCCCACTCCTCCAAAAACAAAAAAAGACAGCCGGCCTCCTCTCCTGAGGCTAAAACAGGCAGGAGACCGAAGATGCAACAGATCTCCCCCCCCTTTTCCCTCCAGGAGCTGCGGGCTCCTTTGCCTGCCTCCGCCCCCCCTCCCACCAGCCCAGGGAAGCCCAGCCAGGGGGTTGTTTGTTGGGGGGGGATATCTCTGCTTGCCCCCCCTTTTGCGGGCGCCCGTCCCTGGCATGCGGGGGAAGCCCTCGGGTGGCACCAGGCTCCGGAGGGGGTTGGCCAGGTGCTCCTCACTCCCCCCCCCGCGGACAGCGTTTCCCTCTCCGGTGCTGCAAGCCCATAAGAAGATCAGAGAAGCCCGGGTTGGATCAGGCCAATGGCCAATCCAGTCCAACACTCAATGTCACACAGTGGCCAAACTTACCAGGTGCCATCAGGAGGTCCAGGAGTGGGGCCAGGACACTAGAAGCCCCCCACTGTTGACCCCCCCAGCACCAAGAATACAGAGCATCCCTTGCCCCAGAGTCCCGATCTATACCTTGTGTCTAATGGCCACTGATGGACCTCTGCTCCAGATGTTGATCCAATTCCCTCTTGAAGGCGCCCATGCTTGTAGCTGCCACCACCTCCTGTGGCAGTGAATTCCACGTGTGAATCACTCTGTGGCATCAGGGCAGGAGGCTGTGGGTGGGCTGCCTGCCTGCAAGCAACATGCTCACTTTTTACTGGCAGGGGTTGGGCGCTCTCGCCTCCGCCCCCTCTCTCCCTCCAGTCTGGGAAGCTTGGCGGGGAGTCGGGTTTTGCCCTGTGTGCTGGCACTTCGGGGCCATAATTGTTGGGGGGCGGGGGGTCCATCCGGGGGAGGATGCGGCAGTGTGGGTCAGCTGAGGCCAGGGTCTCTGGAAGGGACTAGGGATGCCAGCCTTCAGGTGGGGCCAGACATGAGAGATCAGCTCCCCCCTGGAGAAAACGGATATTTTGAAGGGCGGACCCTATGGCATTATTACCCCCCCATCCCCCCAGTCTCCTTCCCCAAATCTCCAGGAATTTCCGGCAACCCTCGTATGAGCTTTTTTAACATACCTGGGTGTTAAGTTAGTGCCCACCCCTCTCTCTATAGGACTGTTATTCTTATTTCCATTTCATTGTATCGGAAGAAGGATGTTTCTGCACAAAGAAGTTCATATCTTGAGTAAAAATTGTTCAAACCTTTGTTGCTCTTTAAGGTGCCCCTGGACTCAAACCAGGGTTCACTGCTTGCTGAAATGAGCTTGTTGCAGAGAGTGTGCTGTAAGCAAACTGTGAATTACCATTATGTCTGGATGCAGCCCACTGTTCAGGCCAAGAGCCTAACTATATGATGCACTTTCCCTGGTTCTGTTTGCTGGTCAAATAAGCCACCACACTCTGGGAGTTTTCTGGACTCTTAGGTGCGCATGGGTGCAATTCAGATGGGAACCATGGCTTAGCTCTTCCCGCTGGCTGGCTGGCTGCGCTATTTTACTGACCTGAAATGCATTCGCTGTTGTAGATTTTCCGGGCTGTATGGCCGTGGTCTTGGCACTGTAGGACCTGACGTTTCGCCAGAAGTTGTGACTGGCATCCTTAGAGGTGTAACACAGACAGATGGAGTACTCTCTGTGTCAAGGTGAGAAGAAAAATGGTAGGCAGGTGATTTATATCTCCTCAGGAAGGTCTGAGTCAACTGTTTTGTAGGAGTTCCCCAGGCTGTGAACATGCTAATGAAGGAGCTTTCCTGAGGAGGTTCTTTTGCATATGGATTAGCTGTTCTTAAACCTGGTCTACAAACCAGGAGAAGCACTTCTGTTCTCATCCCACAGGGCAGTCCTCTCTGTGAAGGTCCGTGATGTTCCGTGGTGTCTTTCCATCCTCTTTCCTTTTCCTTCTGACACGCTGCAGTCTGTCTCTCTCCATCCCCTCAGGGAGAAGCGCCTCTTCCTAGGCAAGGGAATCGAGGCATGTTTTCACAGACCCCAAAGAAGGGGAAGGAGATGGAAGTGCAGGACCCAGAAGGACCTGGAACTGGCCAGAGAGCAAGGGAAAAACCCCATCCCATCCAACCTGGGAGTGGTGCTGAGTTCTGGGAAAGAGCTGGGGGGCCGGAGGTCCTGGCTAAGGAGACCGTGACCCCAGAGGTACATAGCCGACACTTCTGACAGTTCCACTACCAGGAGGCCGCTGGGCCCCGAGAGGTTTGCAGCCAGCTCCAGGGACTTTGCCGCCACTGGCTGGAGCCGGAGAGGCACACCAAGAAGCAGATCCTGGACCTGGTGACCCTGGAGCAGTTCCTGACTCTTCTGCCCCGGGAAATGCAGACCTGAGTCCGAGGATGCGGGCCAGAGAACAGTTCCCAGGCGGTTGCCCTGGCCGAAGGCTTCCTCCTGAGTCAGGCAGAAGAGGAGAGGCAGGCAGGACAGGTGAGGGGGGGGGGTTCCTCCAGGTGTATCCAATTCAAGGAACGATATCAGGCCTTATCCTAAAGGTTCCCTGCCAGATAATTGCCCAAGTTCCAACCATCCAAGTGGGAGATTTCATGGCCTCCTTCAGCAGCCTCTTCTATGAGAGAATTTCTGATTCCTCCAGATGACAAACCAGGTCTGCTGATGGAAGGGTGCTGAGTCTGGGCGTGGGGCAGGATCTGTTCCTTGGTCTCTTTTCCATTCCACCTCTTACCCCTCTCCCTCGCTGCTGTTTCAGGTTTGGGGACCATCCCTGAAGATGGAAGCTACAATCCCTGAGGAGGAAGGAGCTTCCTTGGAGCAAGGGCAGGGGGTGCAGGCTGTGGAGCGTGCCCAAGATCCCCTCTCCTTGGGTAAGGGCCCAGTGTTCCTGGGTGCAGTTGGGGCACCCCGTGAATGTGATGGGTAGAGAGTTCAGGTCAGGATAAAAATAAATAGTTCTGCACACAAGACAGAGTTAATTTGCGGCACTCCAATGTCTAGTAACTCTGATGCCTCCGAAAGGAGATGAGACCAATTCCTGGAGGGCAATTCCTCCGTTTAATTAAAAAGTTAATATCTCACCTTCCTTCCATAAAAAGAAATCAAGTTGCTGGGGGTGGAGGGGGGAGAGCTAGATAAACCTGGGCAGATCTATTCAGCCTGGGAGCTAAAGGGAGCCTCCACCTTCTGGGGCAGCAGAGCTCTGAAAACCAGTTCCTCGAGGGGGCCAATAATATCATGGAATTTTGGCTTCTGTGCCTGTGCTTCGAGGGGCTTCTGGTAGGCTGCAGTGGGCAACAGTGTGCTGGGGGGGGCAGATGGCAGGCGGTGGACTGCCCCCCCGGGAGCTTTGAGAGGGGCTATGGGAGGGGCTTGGGACAGATGTGGTGTCCTGCTGATGTTGCATCCGGCTGGAAACCTGGTTGGGGAAGTGAGCCTGACAAGAGACACTCTGGAAACTCACTCATACTCCCCTCGAGTCTCCAGATGTGCTCGAGTCACGTCTGGTCCGAATGGGATGGTGACGTGTCATGCAACATCTTTCCCTCCCCGCAGAGCAAGCACAGGTCTCACAGGAGTCTGAAAGACGTAAGCCGCATTTCTAATCCCTGAGGCTCATAGGTACTGTGTACTTCTCTTTTGCCTCTCCCAGAATTCGGTAAAAAGTATATAAAAGTGCGTTGAGTGTACGCAGGGCAAGGTTTCACAATCCCGAGCAGGGTGTGTGTGAATCAGGGAACAAGCAAGCAAACGCCCTTCCTTCCTTCTTTGTCTCGGGAACAGGCAGTGAAGAGATGCTGTTGAGCCGACATCTTTTCAGAGGTGTGGGAACGGCTGCCTTACCTCCAGTCCAGGTAGGAGAGGTGAGTGTTACGGTATTCGGGGACCCCCGGACTGTTTCCCTGTGACCCTCCCATTCCCCTTTAGCTCTTTTATCGGCTGGGTGCAGACTGGCAAGGGAGTGACGGAATCCATAGAGAGAGACCGTAGTTCTAAAAAAACCCTCCCAGGTTATTTACAAGATAAGCTTCCCAAGGCCAGAAAGCACTTTAGCACCAGCGTTCCCTCTAAGCTGAGTTAGTATGAGCTAGTTCACAGTTTTTCAGCCCCCGGCTCACATGTTTTTGTCTTAGCTCAGGAAGGATGACTCCAGAGCAAGCTAATTTGTGCAGTAGCCAAATCGCTCACTCACAGCTTTAATGCCAGTAGGTTACAAAGCAGAAGTTTTGCTCTCCAGACTCCACAGCTTAGAGGGAGCATTGTTTAGGACTTATAGATCTTTTAGAATAAAAACATAACATTTCCATATTCAGCATAGAATACTTCAACACAAACCTAGTGCACTAGTGTGAAATGCGGAGCGCCCCGGTCTAGTCAACAAGAGCTCACAGAGAGCTGATTGAAGACCAGCCCAGAGCAAAGAAGTCTTCACCAGTTTAGACCCTCAGTACCCATCGATTCAGCCCACATGGATGACGTAAGGTTAACATTTAGCAGAAGAATATCAAAATAAAGAGAACAATATTCACCTTGAACGCTTATCCTATTTAGACAGTTAAGGATGTTCTGTGTAGACTTTATTGGAAGCAGAGATGCCTGGTTCAGCAAGTATGTTGCAGGTCAGAAGTTACGAACCTTCTCACTAGGAGTCCTTGACACAGTACAAGGGTGAAATGATAGACCTGGAAAAATGTAAACTATTATCTTTGGAGCAGAGTGCCTTGTCAGGCCATAGAGAGGCTTGAGAAATGACAGTAGCTAAGCATGCACAATCTAATGGGAGCGGGACAAACAGAGAGGCCTCAGGTAATCTTGGCTGTTATACAGAAATGCCCCAGGTTCGCTGACTTTTCTGCCACAGTGAGATGAGCAGGGGGACAGCCTGGGTCCCTCCTCCTTTCTTAGGGGAGGAGTTGCTCATGCAGTTTCTACAAGGTTTCTGGGCGAGAGATCCGCTGAATGTTGTTCTCGGGGTGTGCATTTTGATCTGTATTCGGCTACCAGTATAGCAGAACCCGAAAAAGCCGACAATATGCGGCCTTTTTTTCGGGTTCATTTTGCTATACCAAAAAACTTATACCGACATTGGGGAGGGAAAACCCGTTTCCCAGATTTTAAACATTCCTGCCCTTTGCTTCCCCAGCCAGCCCACCATGCCAGGCCGGCTGGGGAAGGGAACGGCACGCAGACATGCCCCCTTCCTTCCCTGAGCCTCTCCACTTTGCAGAGAAACTCAGGGACATGTGGGGGGGGGGCATGTTTAAGTCTGGGAAAGGGAAAGAATTGCATTTTCAACATGCCTCCGCTCCCTGCTGACCCCATGTCAGCCAGAGAAGGGGAGGCACACAACAGAGGCCTTCCCTTGTCAATTACCCTCTCAGCTGACTGTGGGGGAGTGAAATTGACAAGGAAATCTAGGGGCTGCCTGAGGGAAGGACAATATTTTAACATACCTCCTTTCCCTCTGGTGGTGTATATCAGACCCGAAAATATTTAGGAATACCGAATATTTCCCCAATCCAAATACTTTACCGGTATTGGACTGGGGAAATTCAGCATTTACCGGTATTTTTTAGATGTGATATACCTGAAGCTGAAAAATACCGGCATCTGTGTTTTTCTGCACACCTCTATGCTGTTCCCTTTACCCATCCCAAGCCACACATCCCGTACCTTCCCAGCCTCCTTCCTTCCAATCTGGCGTGACCTCTGAGGAGGAAATCTGCTTTTTCTTTCAGGGTCCCTTTTCCTTCGAGGAGGTGTCCATCGATTTCACCGAGGCTGAATGGGCCCTGCTGGATCCAGGACAAAGAGCTCTGTACAGGGAAGTCATGCTGGAGAACTATGAGAATGTGGCCTTTCTGGGTAAGGGTCTTTCCTTGTTGCCAAAGGTGCAAATTGCTGCCATTGTGAGGAGGCAGGAACCAAAATACTGAATAGCTATGCACAGTTTTGTGGCCTGTCCCGCTCCTTGGGGGTGGGTGGGCGGTGGCTCCCTGGCAGAGCATGTTGAAGGTCCCAGGTTCAGTCCCCAGCATTTCCAGGAAAAGGGACCAGGTAGGAGGTGATGTGAAAGACCTCTGCCTGAGACCCTGGAGAGCGGCTGCCGAACTGAGTAGGCGACACTGACTTCAATGGACCCAGTTGTCTGATTCAGTAGAAGGCAGGTTCCTGTGTTCCTGGGTGTGTTCTTGCCCAGGGGCAACAGAGCCCAGTGTTGTGGCCATCGCCCGAGCCAGAGAAGGTGTCCTGTCCTGAGGCAAACCAAGGGATGAGAGGCCGTCAGGAAGGCTCTGGAAGGGGCTGGGTCCTCATTTCACTGGTGCCAACCTTTACGAGACACGCTTCCCCCTGAATGGGATCACAGACATCCGCTCTGCCTGTGACCTGCAGACGATCCTGTCAAGATCCGAAGACTGGGTCCCCCTGGACCTCTACTGTTTGGACCTGAGCAGCTCCCAGTTCAGTGGGTTCATGAGAAGAGAGCACAGAAGTGAAGCAGACTCCTTTTTAAATATATAAAGGTTTATTATGGATTTAAAAATAAAACATCACAAAGCACGCTGCTCAGCGAAAAACAAGGAAAGCAGCAAACTGTCCTCTCTGACACGTGCAGTACTTGGTATTCGATGGCACCTCTTGCTACAGCGTGAATATTCCAGCCGTAGCCTAAGTTGCTCTACAGAAAACTATTCATCACGTTGCAGCAAGAAAATATCAAGACCTACTAATATGGCATGAGTGTGAATTTAGCCCGGCTTCCCTCTTCTATCAACATGTATGACACTTTCTGCCTCCTAGAGTCAGGTGGTCCTAATGACCAAATCAAGGGTCCTCCTTGGTGAAATTCTCCAGATGCACTCAGCACCCTCCTAATCCCCCTCCCTCCTGGCTACACATCTGGATAACAGGTTCTCATGGTTTACCAATTACTGTTGACCAGTGACCGCATTCTTCAGGCCAGCCTTGAAAAAGAGAAGGATATTAGCCGCAGGAAGACTCAAGTCACAAACACCTGCCACTTAGAGTTGGCCACTTAATAATCACTTAATCCCCTGGGGGAACTAGGATGTTTTGCCACACAGATCTATTCCCCCCTTATACTGGTCAGGACTGTGGGCCTTGATCTTGACCACGGTTTCATCCTTCTTACTTTTGAATTTTCCCCCTTCCCCATATAAGAATGATCACTTTCTCTCTCTTTCTCTCTGTCTCTCTCCGAACAAAGGCAGGAGTATAAGTGAGACTACGGTGGAGATCGACAATGGCCTTGCATCTAAAGAAGGGCTGAAGATTTCCTCAAGAGGATCCCAAGAACATATTTCCTTCCCGAATGAGCTGCCAGAGAGTGAGTATCCTTCATAGTTACGTCACGGGAAAAGGGGAAGGAAGGGCCAAGGGGGATTTCTAATTGACTTCTGAGCAACATTTCGTACGGTGGTTAAGATCAGCCAAGGTGGAAAAGGCCAAAGGGTAAACACATAGAGGAGGGGTTCATCAGGGGCTGTTGGCTACAAGGTATAAATAGGAGCTCTCGGTCTGGGGGAAGGTATGCTCTGTATTCTTGGTGTTGGGGGGGTCAACAGTGGGAGGGCTTCTAGTGTCCTGGCCCCACTGGTGGACCTCCTGATGGCACCTGGTATTTTTGGCCACTGTGTGACGGAGTGTTGGACTGGATGGGCCACTGGCCTGATCCAAAATGGGCTTTTCTTATGTTCTTAAAGGGCCATCAATCCTTATCTACTGCAGTCACATAGATGCCTTTGGACCCTAGCAGCCTTTCCAGATGCCAACAGGATCTCTTTCTTTATTCCAGCAGAGGACGATCAGAAAAAGGAAGAGGATGAGGAACTTCATCAACAAATGCCAGATAAAGTTAAAAGTGAAAACTTGAAAGAAAACGTCAGGCATCGAGGCAGACCGACGAGAAAGAAAGGCAGTCATGTGGTTGAGAAGAGAGATAGAAGACAGCATAAGGTACATATTCCAAAGCACAGGATATTGAAGGCAAGTAAATCCATTCGGTGTGAAATGTACTTCAGAAATAGCTCACAGCTGTTTGTACACCAGAGACTACACAGAGTCAAGAAACCTTTTGAATGTTCAGTGTGTGGAAAGAGATTCAGTCGAAGTGGCCATCTTCAATGCCATCAGAGAACCCACACGAGGGAGAAACCTTTTGAGTGCTCAGAGTGTGGAAAGAGATTCAGTCAGAGTGGCCATCTTCAACAGCATCAGAGAACCCACACAGGGGAGAAACCTTTTGAATGCTCAGAGTGTGGAAAGAGATTCAGTGAGAGTGGCACACTTCAGAAGCACCAAAGAATCCACACAGGGGAGAAACCTTTTGAATGCTTAGAGTGTGGAAAGAGATTCATTGAGCGTGGCCATCTTCAACGGCATCAGAGAACCCACACAGGGGAGAAACCTTTTGAATGCTTAGAGTGTGGAAAGAGATTCATTGAGCGTGGCCATCTTCAACGGCATCAGAGAACCCACACAGGGGAGAAACCTTTTGAATGCTCAGAGTGTGGAAAGAGATTCAGTGAGAGTGGCACTCTTCAGCAGCATCAGAGAACCCACACAGGGGAGAAACCTTTTGAATGCTCAGAGTGTGGAAAGAGATTCAGTCAGAGTGGCCATCTTCAACAGCATCAGAGAACCCACACAGGGGAGAAACCTTTTGAATGCTCAGAGTGTGGAAAGACATTCAGTAGCAGTGGCCATCTTCAACAGCATCAAAGAACCCACACAGGGGAGAAACCTTTTGAATGCTCAGAATGTGGAAAGAGATTCAGTCTGAGTGGCACTCTTCAGAAGCACCAAAGAACCCATACAGGGGAGAAACCTTTTGAATGCTCAGACTGTGGAAAGAGATTCAGTCGGAGTGGCCATCTTCAACAGCATCAGAGAACCCACACAGGGGAGAAACCTTTTGAATGCTCAGACTGTGGTAAGATATTCAGTCGCAGTGACACTCTTCAGAAGCACCAAAGAACCCACACAGGGGAGAAACCTTTAAAATGCTCAGAGTGTGGAAAGAGATTCAGTCTGAGTGGCCATCTTCAACGACATCAAAGAACCCACACAGGGGAGAATCCCTTTGAATGCTCAGAGTGTGGAAAGAGATTCAGTCTGAGTGGCCATCTTCAACAGCATCAAAGAACCCACACAGGGGAGAAACTTTTTGAATGCTCAGAGTGTGGAAAGAGATTCAGTCGGAGTGGTAGTCTTCAACAGCATCAAAGAACACACACAGGGAAGAAACCTTTTGAATGCTCAGAGTGTGGAAAGAGATTCAGTCAGAATGGCAATCTTCAACAGCATCAAAGAACCCACACAGGGGAGAAACCTTTCGAATGCTCAGAGTGTGGAAAGAGATTCTGGCAGAGTGGCACTCTTCAGAAGCACCAAAGAACCCACACAGGGGAGAAACCTTTTGAATGCTCAGATTGTGGAAAGAGATTCAGTGAGAGTGGCACTCTTTAGAAGCACCAAAGAACCCACACAGGGGAGAAACCTTTTGAATGCTCACTGTGTGGAAAGAGATTCAGTTGCAGTGGCAGTCTTCAACAGCATCAGAGAACCCACACAGGGGAGAAACCTTTTGAATGCCCAGAGTGTGGAAAGAGATTCAGTGTGAGTGGCAATCTTCAGCTGCATCAGAGAACCCACACAGGGGAGAAACCTTTTAAATCCTCAGAGTGTGGAAAGAGATTCAGGCAGAGTGGCACTCTTCAGAAGCACCTAAAAGACAACCACAGACTATAGAAAACAGTGAAAATATATAAACTGGTGTAAGGAGCTCAGAGCTCTTTTGGTAGCCGAAATTCCTTTGCATATTAGGCCACACACCCCTAATGTAGCCAATCCTGCAAGAGCTTTCTGAGCTCTTTTACAGGGGCTACTGTAAGCTCTTGGAGGATTGGCTACATGAAGGGGTATGTGGCCTAATATGTCTGAATACGGAGTTCTTGAGAAACGTCCCGTTAATTCTGCAGATGGTGCAGCATTTCATCTTGCAAGAGTAAAAGCAAATTTATGAGAGGGGGTGGTAAGATGGCTGATATATGATGGAAGTGTCAATGGAGGAGGAATTCCCAGAGCTAGAGGAGAAGAGGCACGCCTGGTACGCGTAGCGGTTCTAGCCCTATCCCAAGTACTTGCTTTCGATCCGATCTGTCTCCAGGCTTCTTGCTGAGCTATGTTCTTGAGTGTTGATATTGGGAGGCCAAGGAGGTTCAGTTTCCTGTCTGTTTGATTTAACCAGGTATTTCTGTAATGATCCTCCTTTAGTCTGTAAATCAAACTCCCTGTTGATGGACTAGAAAAGCAAACCTTCCGTCTTAATCTGAAAGCAGCCAACCAAGCTCTACGTTCTAGGGAGCATTGTGCTAGCTCCCTCCTAAGAACGGCTCCTGCCCCACGCTTGGGGACTCCTGAAATTCGAGGCAGGAATTGGGTTAATACTTTCTCTAAGGATTCAGAAGCTGCACAAATCCAAATGGCTGCCCCATATAGGAACTGAGGTATTATTTTTGAGTTAAATGCTTTAATAGCCGTAGGGATATATTGGCCACCTGTCAAGTAATAATATCTCAAAAGTGCATTGACATTTGGTCTAACAGTATCTTGGGCTAAATTAAGATGATGTTTCCATGATAAATTCTTGGAGAAGACCACTCCCAAATATTTAAAATGAGTTGTCAGTTCTATTCCTCCATCTTTAGTCTCCATACTTTACAGTATGGTTTAACTTCTTAGTAAAAACTATGATTTTTGATTTTTTGTAATTTACCATGAGCCCCTCCTGACTGCAATACGCAGAGAAAGCATTAATTGTTCTCTGAAGGCCAACTTCAGATCTGGATAACAAGGCTGCATCATTTGCATACAATAATACAGGAGCTTCTTGGCCTGCCAAAATAGGTGCGTGATGGGCGTGTTTTTTTATATAAGGCACCATATCGTTGAGATAAAAGTTAAAAAGAGTAGGGGCCAATAAGCAGCCTTGTTTTACCCCTTTAGCAAGGTTGATAGAATTTGTTAGCTGGTCTTCTGAGCCATAACATATCTGCGCAGATAATTTAAAAGTGATAATTTTAAAATGAGCCATGGAAGCCTTTTATTTATTGTGGACCTGTTTAACTTTGTCCACAAGCGAGATCTAGGGGTGGAATCAAAGGCAGCTTTTAAGTCCGTAAATGCCACACAGAGACAATGACCAACTTTAGATGAATATTTCTCAGCTAAGTGGTAAAAAGTAGAGGCACCTTTTCTAAAACCAGCTGGCTCAGGATAAAGGACCTCATCAGCTTCCAAACAAGACTGTAGTTTAGAATGGAGGAAAGCTGCATATATTTTACCTGAGAGGAAGCTGATAGGTCGATAATTTGCCAGGTCACTTCTCATGCCTTTTTAATATATCGGCACTATAAATGCATGTTTCCACGAGGCTGGTATAATTCCTACTTTATTCACTTGGGTAAAGGGAGGAGCCAAAAGGGTGCTCCACCAACCAGGATTTAATTTTAATAAGTCAATTGGAATTAAGTCTGGCCCAGGTGCTGTAGCTCAGCTCATTCGTTTGCTCAGACGAGTCACGGTCTCTGGGGAGACTGGAGGCCAGAGATAAGATCAAGGAGGCTCCATGTGAGCAGTCTGAAAGTTAAAATTAGAAGCCTCTTTAAAACTGGAGGGAAAATATTTCTCCCAAGTTTCAGAGGTCACACAGTCAGAAAATCTGAAGGCTGGGAGGCAGGAAATAGCGTGGTGCTACGAGGCATCTTTGATCGCCTCGGCAACTTTCGATCTTTAAAAGGGGTTTGGGTGGACTTAAAAGACCCCCCGCCGTTCTGGGAAGGGATGGACGGCTGCAAGGGGCTAGATTCAGGTCCCTGTGAGAGTGGCTACTCACAGGGAGACCAGGATCGCCCCCAACATGGGATCGAAGTTTCGGGCTCATCTCTATGAGCAAAGCCAATGCTGCTGCAAGAGGAAGGGGGGTAAGAGAAACCTTGCAGCTGAAGCGCTTCCATGAGTATCCTTAAAACTTACTTGAATGGATGTAAAAGGAATTTGCAAGAAGAATTAGCCCCAGGGAAGTATCAAAAGAAGGGGAGGGCTCTACCCCCCAAATACCAAACGACTATTAGCGATTCAGTTGAACTGTGAATGGATGAGAGAGAGAGGTGGGCGAAATAGAGAGAAAAATCTCACTCTGTTTGAAGGTGCAGATGATGATTAAGCACAACTGAAAAAATTAGACGCTTTTCTTCCATCCTGACAAATTTAAAGCTGGGAAAGAAGAGGCTCAAGCAAATTACCCGGTTTAGAGAAGAGAAGGGAAGTGTTGTTAAAGGTAGAGGCAGCTGAAGCTTGATAAGGATTTGGAGGGGGGATGAATTAAGGTTAACCAGTCCTCTGTTTATTCAAACAGTCGGTTCTAGGGGAGGTTGATTATGGTTGGGGGGAAAGCTGTCCCCCCAGATCGAAGGCCGTCAAAGGTGGATCAAGAGCCAACATTGGTGAGTCAACAGGGACAGGACTGCAGCCCTCAATCAAAGCCTTGGAGGGGGAGGTCTGACCAATTTTCCTCGATGAGGTTGCTAGAGTTTGAAGGCGATTTAACGATTCCTCCTGCTCTACCAGTGGCAGGGAAGCAAACGAAGACAAGAGATTAGCTTCAGTCTCTTCTCCCGACCCCTCAAGATTCACATTAACCTTTTTCTTATTATAAAAAGCAATAAAATTCTCTCCTTTTTAGGAGGGTTTTTATAAAAAAAAAAACATTTCAAAAACAAGAACCAAACTATCAAAACAGCATCATATTAGCACAAAAGAACATGAAATGTACACATTGTTAATAAAGTGTCTAAATAAACAGTTATCCTGATTCACATTAACCAGTCCCTGCAGAGGCCCAAAGCTAAGAGGACCTTGTTGTTCCCTGCGGGGGGCGGGGGGGGCTCAGGGCCCTTTGGGACCTTTCAATCAGTCCCCTTCATGGGAGGGGGTAGATTTGGTCATATTGGCTGGTCGAGCAACAACAAGGAGCTTAAGAGATCAGCAACCTCCATTGGAGCTGGATTTGTGTCACGCTTATCCCTGGAAAGGGCTTGAGGAACTAACTTTTGGACTAACTGGTTTTTAAAATGCCTTTGAAGCTTAATCCCGAATTTGACATAACTCGAAGCATGCGCATATCAAATAAGTTGGTATTTGGTTTGAGTGGAAAAAAAGTAAGAAGCGCTCATAACGTAAGGTGCCCGGCAATCTTTGTACCTTGACAAGGTCAATATCCAAATGAGTTGTTTTAAGGAGAAAAACCAGACGGTTGCTGGCCTGCCATTTGGTAGACCAATTTATATATTGACCTCTGTATGGAAAGACATTTACCACTGCACATTTGGAATCAGAAACTAGAGGAAGATCATCCATTTTGTGGCCACCAGGCACAGTTCCAAAGTTCCTTTGGTGTTTCTGGGTTGGTTTCCGAGAACTCACAGCACAGAAGCTACACAGAAACATTCTGCTAACAGGGAAGAAATGTTATAAATACTCAGAAAGTGTGGAAAGAGCCTTGTTGTTGTTGTTCTTGTTCAGCGGCACAGTCGAGCCTGCCTCCTCGCGACCCCGTGGACCAGATCACGCCAGGCCCTCCTGTCTTCTGCCGTGTGCCGGTGTTTGCTCAGTTTCGTGTTCGTTGCATCAATAACTCTGTCTGACCATCTCATCCTTGGCCGTCCCCTTCTTCTTTGACCTTCAGTCTTCCCCATCATCATCAGGGTCTTCTCCAGGGGGAGCTCCCTTCTCATTGGGTGGCCAAAGTATTTGAGCTTCAGCTTCAGTCTCTGGCCTTCCCGGGAACAGCCAGGGTTGATTTCTTTGAGGACTGACTGATTTGATCTCCTTGCAGTCCAAGGAACTCCCTCTCAAGAGTCTTCTCCAGCACCATGATTCAAAAGAATCTATTCTTTGGTGCTCGGCCTTCCTTATGGTCCAACTATGGTCTAGAATGCAAACAAGTCTATAAATCTAAAGGCGAACAATATTAAACTGTAGGGGGGGGAAGTGGGTCGGCCCTCGATGTAGTATAAAAACAACAAACGTCTTCTGACATCACATAGTTTAGATATTGTTTGTTGATGGCAAAAAATGAGATGTATTTAAAATAATGCCAGAAAACTATAAGAAGTTGCGATTACAGTTTCTGGATCAGTGTTGTTGGTAACGTAGTCCAGAAAGGAAGCCACAGTTCTAGGAATGTAGATTGATAAATTGGAATTTCTGCCTCTTCCTGTAGATTTAAAAGAATAACTGCAGGACGTTTGGGTACAGAATATCTGGTAATACATTTAATCAGCGGTGCCATCAGGACTCTGACTTTACTTTCAGACCGATACAGCAGGCTCCATGGATCTTGCTTTGCTTTGTCAAAAGCAGTCCTGCAGTCCCCTCTCCTGGCAGACAGTATGTTTATCCTGACAACCTTTTTAATGTTCATGTTTAGATCACAAGGAACAAATTCAGAGTCCAGCGGCACCTTTTAAGACCAACGAAGGTTTATTCAAGGCGTGAGCTTTCGTGTGGAGGCAGGCTTTTCCAAACACCTTGAAATGGTCATTGTGTCCCATCAATTTTTACATTTCCTCCCCTGTAAACCGAATCCAATGGAATCATAGAATCATAGAATGTGAGAGTTGGAAGGGACCTTGCAGGTCATCTAGTCCAACCCCCTGCACTCTGCAGGAGCACAGCCGAAAGAGAGCCCTACATACCTACGACATACCCGAAAGATGATCGTCCAATCTCTGCTTGAAAACATCCAGGGAAGGAGCATCCACCACCTCCCGAGGCAAACTGTTCCACTGCTCAACCACTCTCACCATTAGGAAGTTTGTAGCCGGTAACGACTCCCTCGTAATTTCCACCCATTAGATGTAGTCTTGCAGTCCGGAGGAAGAGAGAAGAGATCTGCTCCATCTTTTACATGACAGCCCTTCAAATAGTTGAAGACTGCCATCATGTCCCCGCTAAGTCGTCTCTTTCCCAGGCTAGTTTATCTTGATGCTGTTGTGTTGCCTCTTTCAAAGACTGGATTTCACCAGCGTCTTGAAGGGCCATTTCTTCCGCTTCCTGAGCGTTGCTGGCTGCCAGATCAGGGTTTGCTGTGATCTCTTGCAGTTAGTTTGAAATTGGAATAAACATTGCGGCAGCCTTATCCGTTGAACGTTGTAAAGCTGTGTTTAAAGTTTTCCCACAGATACTAGTCTGTCTTTTGAACTATCCTCAGTAACAGTAGTAGCAGTAGAGACTGTTTTCTGTGCTTTGTGGGCTCTTTAAATTCTCCCCAGCTGTGATTGATTGAAAATTTAGAGATCTGAATTTAAGGGGATGGCCCAGTTGGTCTGCATACCATTGCATCAACTTGATTACGTATTCTATAATATGATATGCTTCCTGTGTGTGACTCCACCGTATGATAAATAGTTATAATGTGCTTTGTGGCTGTTTTAATGAGTTGGGCTTCATTAAATGTGTCAAAGGCTAGTGTGACGTTGGCCGGTGGGGCAGGCCAACCTGCACGGTAGGGAGTTGTCGTACGCACAGTTTATGAAACACGGCTGTACATTTTGTATACTGCCACTGACTAAGAGGTTAACCTTAGTAGGTATACTTAGCACTTCCCTGACATAGATAGGCCTACACATATGCTAAGGGCCATTGATGAGTCTAAGCGCAGAAACAGAAACCAGCCATGAACATATATTCAGATCTTCGCTTTGGTTCATTTATGACTACTGTTTAAATGTATGATGGGAGAAGAAAGATGTTGACATGTCACTATTCTGCTAAGTCGTATGATCTTGCAGGTTTTCTGCCAACCAGAGACCTGTAAGGTCAGAGTGCTGATGTCGGGTGGAACAAGAATACTCCTGTTTCATTTGTGTGCGTCATCCCGAGTATAAGATCCCCCGGCACCCTTCGTAACACTCAAAGAGTCTGTTGGGTATTCAGGGGTTCCAGAACCTTGAGATCTGGACTCTTCCTTTATTAATACATAAATATTTTAGTGTTTTCCTCTCTGCAGAACTGCTGAGCGTGTTTCTCAAAGTGGGCTCGGAAAAATACTGCCAAGGACATGGGTTGTGTGTCCATCAGAGCCCTCCAGGACTTGGGGGGGCACCTCACTCCCCCCCCCACAAAAACACTCTTTCCTCTTTCCCTCCTCTTGGCTTCCCCCGCATCCTCTCCCCTTTCCCTGCCTCCTTCTCTCCTTCTCAGCCTTTCTCCAATCTACCGTTTATTGCCTCCCCTTCTTGTGCGGCATTTATTGTTTATTTACTTCCTGTATTCCTGGCCTTTCTCCTCAGCGGGGACCAAAGCAAGAAGCAGCGTTCTTTTCTGCTCCTGTTTAGCCTCACAGCATCCCTGTGAGGTAGGATAGGGTGAAAAGTATCTGACTGGCCCAGAATCAGCCAGTGGGCTTCCACCGCGAGAGGGGAATTTGAACCTGGGTGGTCTCTGAGACCCTCTTCTTATGCTGTTAACAGATAAGCCATGCAGCCAGTCCTGGGTGAAACTGCAACTAGTCCCTGAACTGACAGAAGTGATGTTGGTGGGGAAGGTTTTGTTTACCCCAGGGCTAGGAGCTGCTGATATGCAAAATCTGACCCATCCTTGACAGCGTCCGGCCTTTCTGCTCGCTAGACGGAATATTTCCCCTTCATCTGTTCTTTCAGGCAGATATCATAATATACCTTTTAAGACTAGACTATTTAAATATTGGTTGCTGTAGATTTTCCGGGTTGTGTGGCCGTGGTCTTGGCATTGTAGGATCTGATGTTTCGCCAATAGCTGTGACTGCCATCCCCAGAGGTATAACACAGAAAGATGGAGGACTCTCTGTGTCGAGGTGAGGAGAGAAATGGTAGGCAGGTAATTTATATCTGCTCAGGAAGGTCTGGGTCAGTTGTTTCGTAGGAGTTCCTGATGCTGTGAACATGCTAATGGAGGAGCTTTCCTGAGGAGGTTCTTTTGCATATAGATTGGCTGTTTCCTGAGGTGTTCAAGGACTGGGCTTAGGCTAGATCAGCCCTACCCCATCTTCCAGGGTAGAAATAAATTACTTGCCTATCAGTTTTCTGCTCACCTTGACATAGAAAGTACGCCATCTTTCTGTGTTATACCTCTTATACTACAATGCCAAGACCACAGCCACACAATCCGGAAAATCTACAGCAACTAACATTCTCTTCTCCTCCAGCTGTGGGGCTGACTTTCCCCACTGTGGCTGTTCCTAGGCAACCAAGCTCAGTTCTGTCAGTAAAAAGGTAGGGGCAGGATATCCAGGCCGACCGCATGGTAAAAAAATGGCGCCTGTTTGCTGACCCCAGCTCAGAGTCCTCCTGCTAGCTGCATCCCAAGGAAAAGAGAGCTATTTCCTATTGTCCAAAGATTTTATCCCCTTTAGTTCCCCTTTCCCTTGACCCCGGTTAGCCAGGGTAGAGGAGGAGGAGAAGAAGGCAGAAGAAAAGGAAGAAGAAGAGGAAGCAGAAGGAGAAGAAGTTCTTGTTCCCAACCTGGACAGCCCTACTTGATATCTCACTGTATTCCCCCCCAGGAGAAGAAATGCAAAGCTTTTCTTTTAAGTTTCTAGTCCTCATCGGGGTTGTAAAACCGCCCTCCAAAATGCCTCCTGAAATCCCAGAAACCGGAGGGCATTTCGAACAGGGCTGCCTTCCACAGGGGACCCACTCTGTGCTGCAATCCGTAAGGAGAAGGTTTCTCAGTGTGAAATCCTGAAGTTCTTCGATCACAGGCTCTGAAAATGGGCTTCCCCAGTCCACCTTGGTCGCCAGAGGGGGATGGGGGGGTCAGGTTGCCAGCTCCCGGCTGGGGAACTCCTGGAGATTTGGGGGTGGAGCCCGGGGTGGAGAGGGAACCTCAGTGGGGCAAAATGCCACACTCTCCTCCTTCCAAAGCACCCATTTCCTCCAGGGGGAGGAATTGATCTCTGCCGTCTGGAGAGGAGCTGTCATTCCGGGGGATCCCCAGGCCCCAGCTGGAGGCTGGCATCCCTAAGAATCAAAATCTGCTTTCAGAGAAGCAACACCCCCCCCCCCCGCGCGCACACACATGATTATCAGAGATCATCCTTTTAAAACAGGCCTGACCCTTAAGACGCTGAGCCGCAGACCGGGAGGTCCTTAGGTGGGCAGTTCGAGACCCGGATGCCGCCTGAAGGAGGGAGCTCCCGTCTCCGGCCCCGGCTCCTGCCAGCCTGGAAGTCTGAAAGCAGGAAATGGCAGGCAGAGGAATCGGGACCCCCACTTCGAGGGGAAGGAAGGAAGCGGCGCTCCCTCTCAGCTGCGGGGTCTTCTGAGCAAGAATCCTGCTTCGGGAGCCCCCGGGCATTAGAGTTGCGAGCGAGCGATTTGGCTGCTGCATAAATGAGTTCGCTCTGGAGCCCTCCCTTCCCGAGCGAAGACCAAAATGGGTGAGCCAGAGGCTAAAGAAACTGTGCTAGCGCACACGAACTCAGCTGAGAGGGAACGCTGGTGGGAAGGGAAGGGAAGAGCGTCCCCTGCGCCTCGGCCTCGAGTCATGCCCACGGCCACGGGAACGTCTCCGGACAGCGCTGGCTCTTCGGCTTGGGAACGGGAGATGAGCGCCGCTGTCCCTAGAGTCGGATTCGACGGGCTTTCCGGCAAGGGACGCCGAGTGCCGCCTCCTGCACGAGTCCCCGCCGCCCTCCCTTCTTTCCCCTTTGCAAAAGGATCACCGCCGCCTCGAAGGGTTAAAGAGAGCGAGATCCGCAGTCCTAGACAGGCGCATGGGGGGGGGGGTGGCATTGTAGGGGGGCGCATTTCCTCCTCCTCCTCCTCCGCCGCCGCCGCTTTTGCAAGGAGACGCCTCCCTCCCGGGGGGGGATCTTCTGCTCGGGGTCCTGGAGGGACCCTGGTGAGCTCCAGGGGGCGGGGGGGGCAGATGGGGGAATGTGGGGCTGCAATGCAGGAGAGGGAGGAGGAGGGGGGAGCACCGAGGGGGGGGCGGGAGGAAGGAGCGCGCCCGCCAGGGTTCCCTCTAAGCCGAGTGAGTGTGAGCCAGCTCGCAGTGCTTCAGCCTCCAGCTCACACAGCTCCGTCTCCGCTCAGGCTCCGGAAGAGCAAACTGATTCCCGCAGCAGCCGAATCGCCGCTCGCAGCTCCGAGGCCGGGAGCCCCCGAGTGTCCTTTTTGCTCGCAAGACTCCGCCCCCCGTTCCTCCCTCGCCCCCCTTTGCCCTTCCTTTCCCCCCCCCGCCCGCGCTCCCGCCGCACGGAGAGCCGCTTGTCCCCTTCGTGCAGAGCCACATCGAGGCTGGCGGAGGGGGAGGTTTGGGGGGCCAGGAGCGCCCACCTGGAGCCTGGCAGCCCCATCCCCACTGCTGGACCTCCGGAGGGCCCCTGGTCTCTTTGGCCACTGTGGGACACCAGAGAGTGGTTGGACTGGCGGGGCCCTCTTGGCCTGATTCAACTTTGGGCTCCTCTTCTGTTCTTCTGTGATTTCCTCCAGGTTGGATGCTTTGGAGGGGGGGAGGCCTCCTCCCTGCCCTTTCCCAGCCCCCTGCTGCAGCGCTTGGGCCCCTGCCCGACTCCCCCCCCCGGCCTCTCTGAGACCTTCTTGCCTGAAGCTGCTTTGGGGTGAGGTTGGGTGTCCCCAGGAAGGCGGGAGGGGCTGCCAGATCGAATCCCCCCCGAGTCAACGCTCCCTCTAAGCTGAGCTCCCGGCATTAAAAGTTGTGAGCGGGCGATTTGGCCCCTGCATGAATCAGTTTGCTCTGGAGCCTTCCTTCCTGAGCTGAGACAAGGAAAGTGTGTGAGCCGGAGGCTAAGACACCGTGAGCCTAGCTCACACTACCTCAGCTGGGAGGGAACACCGACCCCAGTGGCAGCAGTTTCCCCTTCCCCCAGTCTGGGGCGTGTGAGTCAGTCTTGCTTTGGTGTTGTTGTTTTCTTTTAATTTGCTGCGGTTGTCCACACGTGGATGTGTCGACACGTGGATTCAAGGCAGCTTCCCTTGAGACTGCAGTCGGAGGGACACGTTTTGGGGGCTCCCCTCTGCTGAATTCTCCCTGCTACAGAGAAGCATCACGGCTGAGAGTGCAAAACCCCTTTTCCCCTGCAGGGCTAGCTTTCTGTGTGCGGGGAGAAATCCACTCCGAGCCGGCGTCTCTCACCTGCTGCCTGGAGTCAGGCACGCCATCCCCTCCCCTCCCTCCCATAAGAACATCAGAGAAGCCAATGCAGGATCAGGCCAATGGCCCCTCCAGTCCAACACTCTCTGTGTCACACGGTGGACAGAAATACCAGGGACCATCGGGAGGTCCAGCAGTGGGGCCAGGACACCAGAAGCCCTCCCACTGTTCCCCCCCAAGCACCAAGAATACAGAGCCCCACTTGCCCCAGAATCCCTATCTATACCTTGTGGCTAAGAGCCACCGATGGACGTCTGCTCCAGATGTTCATCTAATTCCCTCTTGAAGCCATCCATGCTTGTAGCCGCCACCACCTCCTGTGGCAGTGAATTCCATGTGTTCATCACTCTTTGGGTGAAGAAGGACTTCCTTTTATCCGTTCTAACCCGACCGCTCAGCAACTTCATGGAGTGCCCACCAGTTCTTGTATTGTGAGGAAGGGAGAAAAGTCCCTCTTTCTCGACCTGCTCAATCCCAGGCATCACCTTATAAACCTCGATCACGTCATCCCTCAGCCGTCGTTTCTCCAAGCTAAAGAGTCCCAAGCGCCTCAACCCTTCCTCATAGGGAAAGTTCTCCAACCTTTTGATCATTCTAGTTGCCCCCTTCTGCACTTTTTCTAAAGCTATAATCTCCTTTTTAAGGTGTGGTGACCAGAACTATACACAGTACTCCAATTGAGGTTGCACCATTGATTTATATAGGGGCATGATGATACTGGCTGATCTGTTTTCAAAACCCCTCCTAATAATCCCCAGCATAGCACTGGCCTTTGCAGTCGCACGCTGTCTCGGCATTTCCAGGGAGTTATCTGCTACGACTCCAAGATCTCTCTCTCGGTCAGTCTCTGCCAGTTCGGACCCCATCAACGTGTATTTCTACTTAGGATTTTTGGCTCCAGTGTGCATCACCTTGCACTTGGCCACACTGAGCCCCATTTGCCACGTTGACGCCCACTCGCCCGTCCTCGACAGATCCCTTTGGGGGGCCTCATGGCCTCCTTCAGCAGCCTCTTCTACGAGAGAATTTCTGATCCCTCCAGAGAACAAACCAGGTCTGCTGAAGGGAGGGTGCCGAGTCTGGGAGGGGGCAGGATCCGTTCCTTGGTATCTTTTCCATTCCACCTCTTACCCCTCTCCCTCGCTGCTGTTTCAGGTGTGGGCACCATCCCTGGAGATGGAAGCTACAACCCCTGAGGCGGAAGGAGCTTCCTTGGAGCAAGGGCAGAGGGCGCAGGCCGTGGAGCGTGCCCAAGATCCCCTCTCCTTTGGTAAGGACCCAGTGTTCCTGGGTGCAGTTGGGGCACCCCGTGAATGTGATGGGTAGAGAGTTCAGGTCAGGATAAAAATAAATAGTTCTGCACACAAGACAGAGTTAATTTGCGGCCCTCCAATGTCCAGTAACTCTGATGCCTCCAAAAGGAGATGAGACCAATTCCTGGAGGGCAATTCCTCCCTTTAATTAAAAAGTTCATATCTCACCTTCCTTCCATAAAAAGAAATCAAGTTGCCTGGGATGGAGGGGGGAGAGCTAGATAAACCTGGTCAGATCTATTCAGCCTGGGGGCTAAAGGGAGCCTCCACCTTCTGGGGCAGCAGAGCTCTGGAAACCAGTTCCTCAGGGTTAGGGCAATAATATTGGGGAAATTTGGCTTCTGTTCCTGTGCTTCGAGGGGCCTCAGGCTGCCTGCAGTGGGCAACAGTGTGCTGGGGGGACGGATGGCAGGCGGTGGACTTCCCCCCCCCCGGGAGCTTTGGGGAGGGGCTTTGGGAGAGATGTGGTGTCCTGTTGATGTTGCATCTGGCTGAAAACCTGGTTGGGGAAGTGAGCCTGCCAAGAGACACTCTGGAAACTCACTCATACTCCCCTCAAGTCTCCAGATGGGCTCGAGTCACGTCTGGTCCGAATGGGACGGTGACATGTCAAGCGACGTCTTTCCCTCCCCGCAGAGCAAACACAGGTCTCACAGGAGCCTGAAATACGTTAGCCGCATTTCTAATCCCTGAGGCTCATGGGTACTGTGGACTTCTCTTTTGCCTCTCCCAGAATTTGGTAAAGAATACATAAAACTGCGTTGAGTGTAGGCAGGGCAAAGTTTCACAACCCCAGGCAGGGTGTGTGTGAAGCAGGGAACAAGCCAGCAAACGCCCTTCCGTCCTTCTTTGTCTCGGGAACAGGCAGCGAAGAGATGCTGTTGAGCCGACATCTTTTCAGAGGTGTGGAAACGGCTGCCGTACCTCCAGTCCAGGTAGGAGAGGTGAGTGTTGCGATATTCTGGGACCCCCGGCCTGTTTCCCTGGGACCCTCCCGTTCCCCTTTCACTCTTTTATCGGCTGGGTGGAGACTGGCAAGGGAATCCATAGAGAGAGCCCGTAGTTCTAAAAAACCCTCCCAGGTTATTTACAAGATAAGCTTCCTACGGCCAGAAAGCACTTTAGCACCAGCGTTCCCTCTAAGAAGAGTTAGTATGAGCTAGCTCACAGTTTTTTAGCCCCTGGCTCACATGTTTTAGCTCAAGGAAGGATGACTCCAGAGCAAGCTAATTTGTGCAGTGGCCAAATCGCTCACTCACAACTTTAATGCCAGGAGCTCACAAAGTAGAAGTTTTGCTCACCAGACTCCACAGCTTAGAGGGAGCATTGTTTAGCACTTACAAATCTTTTAGGATAAAAACATAACATTGCCAAATTCAGCACAGAATACTTCAACACAAACCTAGTGCACTAGTGCGAAATTCAGAGTGCCCTGGTCTAGTCAACAAGAGCTCACAGAGAGCTGA
The DNA here is from genome assembly GCA_029375565.1 of Gekko gecko. Taxonomy (NCBI): domain Eukaryota; kingdom Metazoa; phylum Chordata; class Lepidosauria; order Squamata; family Gekkonidae; genus Gekko; species Gekko gecko. The sequence continues at coordinate 3,427,775 of JAPDNY010000002.1, read as the reverse complement.
TTGAAGACCAGCCCAGAGCAAAGAAGTCTTCACCAGTTTAGACCCTGAGTACCCATCGGTCATGGAGCTGCGGTGGCTCAAGTGGTTAAGACGCTGAACTGCAGGCTGTGGAAGGTCAGTAGTTCAGCAGTTCGAGACCCGGGTGCCACATGATGGGGTGAGCTCCTGTCTCTAGTTCCAGCTCCTGCCAACCTAGCAGTTCGAAAGCAAGAAATTGCAAGTAGATAAATAGGTACCACTTCGGTGGGAAGGTAACAGCGTTCCGTGCACCTTGGTGTTTAGTCATGCCGTCCACATGACCATGGAAACGTCTTCGGACAGCGCTGGCTCTTCGGCTTGGAAACGGAGATGAGCACCGCAACCCTAGAGTCGGATTCGACTGGCTTTCGAGCAAGGGAACCTTTACCTTTACCTTTACCCATCGGTCCAGCCCACATGTATGACGTAAGGTTAACATTTAGCAGAAGAATATCAAAATAAAGACAACAGTTTTCACCTTGAACACCCACCCCAGTTAGACAGTCAAGGATGTTCTGTGTAGACTTTATTGGAAGCAGAGATGCCTGGTTCAGCAAGGATGTTGCAGGTCAGGAAGCTATAAGAACAGAAGAGAAGCCAATGCTGAATCAGGCCAATGGCCCATCTAGTCCAACACTCTGTCACACAGCGGCCAAAAATACCAGGTGCCACCAGGAGGTCCAGCAGTGGGGCCAGGTAAGAAGCTAAAAACCTTCTCACTAGGAGTCCTTGACACAGTACGAGGGTGCAATGATAGACCTAGAAGAATGTAAACTACTGTTTTTGGAGCAGAGTGCCTTGTCAGGCTAGAGAGAGGCTTGAGAAATGACAGTAGCTAAGCATGCAAAGTCTTATGGGAGAGGAACCAAACAGAGAGGCCTCCGGTAAGCCAGGCTGTTACACAGAAATGCCGCAGGGCACATTGAGATGAGCAGAGGGGACAGCCCAGGTGACCTCTCCTTTCTCAGGGGAGCAGTTGCTCCTGCAGTTTCTACAAGGTGTCCGGGCGAGAGATCCTCTGAACGTTGCTCTAGGGGGTGTGCGTTTTGATCTGTATTCAACTACCAGTATAGCAGAACCTGAAAAAGGTGACATTATGCGGGTTTTATTCGGGTTCAGGGAATGGCAGGCAGACATGCCCCCTTTCTTCCCTGAGCCTCTCCGCTTTGCGGAGGAACTCAGGGAAATGCGGAGGGGGGGGCATGTTTATATCTGGGGAAGGGAAAGAAATGCATTTTCAACATGTCTCGGCTGCCTGCTGACCCCATGTCAGCTAGAGGAGAGAAGGCTCACAGCAGAGGCCTTCCCTTGTCAATTACCCTCTCAGCTGACCGGCAAGGCGTGAAATTGACAAGGAAATCTAGGGGCTGCCTGAGGGAAGGACAACATTGTAACATGCCTCCTTTCCCTCTGGTAGTGTGTATCAGACCCCCCAAAAAATCGGGAATACCGACTTCTTCCCCAATCCAAATACTTTACAGGTATAGGACTGGGGATATTCGGCATTTACCGGTATTTTTTGGAGGTGATCTACCTGAAGCCGAAAAATACCGGCATTTGTGTTTTTCTGCACACCTCTACGCTGTTCCCTTTACCCATCCCAAGCCACACGTCCCGTCCCTTCCCAGCCTCCTTCCTTCCAGTCTGGCGTGACCTCTGAGGAAGGAATCGGCTTTTCCTTTCAGGGTCCCTTTTCCTTCGAGGAGGTGTCCATCGATTTCACCGAGGCTGAATGGGCCCTGCTGGATCCGGGACAAAGAGCTCTGTACAGGGAAGTCATGCTGGAGAACTACGAGAATGTGGCCTTTCTGGGTAAGGGTCTTTCCTTGGTGCCAACGGTGCAGATTCCTGCCATCATGAGGAGGCATGAATCAAAATACTGAATAGCCATTCACAGTTTTGAGGCCTGTCATGCTACTGGGGAGGGGGTCTGTGGCTCCCTTGTAGAGCATTTGCTTGGCATGGAGAAGGTCCCAGGTTCAATCCCCAGCATTTCCAGGAAAAGGGACCAGGTAGGAGGTGATGTGAAAGACCTCTGCCTGAGACCCTGGAGAGCGGCTGCCGGACTGAGTAGGCGACACTGACTTCAATGGACCCAGTTGTCTGATTCAGAGGAAGGCAGGTTCCTGTGTGCCTGGCTGTGTTCTTGCCCAGGGGCAACAGAGCCCAGTGTTGTGGCCATCGCCCGAACCAGAGAAGGTGTCCCGGCCTGAGGCAAAACGGGGGGGATGAGAGGCCCTCAGGAAGGCTCTGGAAGGGGCCGGATCCCCATTTCACTGGTGCCAACCTTTACGAGACACCCTTCCCCCTGAATGGGATCAGAGACATCCGCTCTGCCCGTGATCTGCAGACGATCCTGTCAAGAACCGAAGACTGGGTCCACCCTGGGTCTCCACTGTTGGTACCTGAGCAGCTCCCAGTTCAGTGGGTTCATGAGAAGAGAGCTCAGACCCCTTTTTAGATATATAAAGGTTTATTATGGATTTAAAAACAAAACCTCACTAAACACGCAGCTCAGCAACAGGAAAACAAGGAAAGCAGCAAACTGTCCTCTCTGACACGTGCAGGACTTGGTATTCGACGGCACCTCTTGCTGCAGCATGAATATTCCACCCGTAGCCTAAGTTGCTCTACAGAAAACTATTCATCATGTTGCAGCAAGAAAATATCAAGACCTACTAATATGGCATGAACATGAATGTAGCCCGGCTTCCCTCTTGTATCAACAGGTATGACACTTTCTGCCTCCTAGGGTCAGGTGGTCCTAATGACCCAATCAAGGGTCCTCCTTGATGGAATTTTCCAGAGGCAGTCAGCACCCTCCTAATCCCCCCGCCCTCCTGGCTACACAACCGGATAACAGGTTCTCACGGTTAACCAGTTACTGTTGACCAGTGACCGCATTCTTCAGCCAACCTTGAAAAAGAGAAGGATGTTAGCCGCAGGAAGACTCAAGTCACAAACACCTGCAACTCAGAGTTGGCCACTTAATAATGACAGAAATCCCCTGGGGGAACTAGGATGCTTTGCCACACAGATCTATTCCCCCCTTATACTGGTCGGGATTGTGGGCTTTGATCTTGACCCATATAAGAGTGATCACTTTCTCTCTGTCTCTCTCCGAACGAAGGCAGGAGTATAAGAGAGACTACGGTGGAGATCGACAACGGCCTTGCATCTAAAGAAAGGCTGAAGAATTCCTCAAGGGGATCCCAAGGCCATATTTCCTTCCCGAGTGAACAGCCTGAGAGTGAGTATCCTTCACAGTTAGGTCATGGGAGAAGGTCAAGGAAGGGCCATGGGGGATTTCTAATGCACTTCTGAGCAACGTTTTGTATGGTGGTTAAGATCAGCCAAGGTGGACAAGGCCAAAGAGTAAACCTATAGAGGAGGGGTTCATCAGTGGCTATTAGCCACAAGGTATAAATAGGAGTCCTCAGTCTGGGGCAAGGGACGCTCTGTATTCTTGGTGCTTGGGGGGGGATCAAAAGTGGGAGGGCTTCTAGTGTCCTGGTCCCACTGGTGGACCTCCTGATGACACCTGGTGTTTTTGGCCACTGTGTGACAGACTGTTGGACTGGATGGGTCACTGGCCTGATCCAGCATTGGCTTCTCTTATGTTATTATGTTCTTAAAGGGCCCTCAATTCTCATCTACCGCACTTACATAGATGCCTTTGAACCTTAGCAGCCTTCTCAGGTGCTCTCTGTCTTTATTCCAGCAGAGGATGATCAGAAGAAGGTAGAGGATGAGGAAGTTCATGAACAAACGCCACATAAAGTTAAAAGTGAAGTCTTGAAAGACAATGTCAGGAATCGAGGCAGACCGATGAGAAAGAAAGGCAGTCATGTGGTTGAGAAGAGAGATAGAAGACAGCATAACGTACATATTCCAAAGCACAGGATAATGAAGACAAGTAAATGCATTTGGTGTGAAAAATACTTCAGAAATAGCTCACAGCTCTTTCTACACCAGAGACTACACAGAGTCAAGAAACGGTTTGAATGTTCAGTGTGTGGAAAGAGATTCAGTCGAAGTGGCCATCTTCAACAGCATCAGAGAACCCACACGGGGAGAAACCTTTTGAATGCTCAGAGTGTGGAAAGAGATTCAGAGAGAGTGGCTCTCTTCAGAAGCACCAAAGAACCCATACAGGGGAGAAACCTTTTGAATGCTCAGAGTGTGGAAAGAGATTCAGTCAGAGTTTCAATCTTCTAAAGCATCAGAGAACCCACACAGGGGAGAAACCTTTTGAATGCTCAGAGTGTGGAAAGAGATTCAGTCAGAGTGGCTATCTTCACGAGCATCAGAAAACCCACACAGGGGAGAAACCTTTTGAATGTTCAGTGTGTGGAAAGAGATTCAGTCAGAGTGGCCACCTTCAGCTGCATCAGAGAACCCACACAGGGGAGAAACCTTTTGAATGCTTAGAGTGTGGAAAGAGATTCAGTCAGAGTGGCCATCTTCAGATGCATCAAAGAACCCACACAGGGGAGAAACCTTTTGAATGTTCAGATTGTGGAAAGAGATTCAGTCGGAGTGGCCATCTTCAAGAGCATCAGAGAACCCACACAGGTGAGAAACCTTTTGAATGCTTAGAGTGTGGAAAGAGATTCAATGGCAGTAGCAATCTTCAAACGCATCAGAGAACCCACACAGGGGCAGTCTTCAAGAGCATCAGAGAACCCACACAAGGGAGAAACCTTTTGAATGCTCAGAGTGTGGAAAGGGATTCAGTGTGACTGGCTATCTTCAGCTGCATCAGAGAACCCACACAGGGGAGAAACCTTTTGAATGCTCAGAGTGTGGAAAGAGATTCCGCCGGAGTGGAAATCTTCAGCTGCATCAGAGAACCCACACACGGGAAAAACCTTTTGAATGTTCAGAGTGTGGAAAGAGATTCAGTCAGAGTGGTCATCTTAAAGAGCATCAGAAGAACTCACACAGGGGAGAAACCTTTTGACTGCTCAGAGTGTGGAAAGAGATTCAGTCAGAGTGGCTATCTTCACGAGCATCAGAGAACCCACACAGGGGAGAAACCTTTTGAATGTTCAGTGTGTGGAAAGAGATTCAGTCTCAGTAGCTATCTTAAAGAGCATCAGAGAACCCACACAGGGGAGAAACCTTTTGAATGCTCAGAGTGTGGAAAGAGATTCCGCCGGAGTGGCCATCTTCAAGATCATCAGAGAAACCACACAGGGGAGAAACCTTTTGAATGTTCAGAGTGTGGAAAGAGATTCCGCTGGAGTGGCAATCTTCAGCTGCATCAGAGAACCCACACACGGGAAAAACCTTTTGAATGCTCAGAGTGTGGAAAGAGATTCAGTCAGAGTGGCAATCTTCAGCAGCACCGGAGAACCCATACAGGGGAGAAACCTTTTGAATGCTCAGAGTGTGGAAAGAGATTCAGTCAGAGTGGCAGTCTTCAACAGCATCAAAGAACCCACACAAGGAGAAACAATGTAACTGCTTAGCCATAAAAGAGCGCTTCTCCTATTTCACGCCTAAAAGACAACCACAGACTATAGAAAGCATTGAAAAGATATTAACTGGTGTAAGAAGCTCTGGGCTCTTTTGGTACCAGGAACTCCTTTGCTTATTAGGTGACACACACCCTAATGTAGCCAATCTTCCAAGCGCTTACTGAGCTGTTCCTACAGAGGATATTGTAAGCTCTTGGAGGATTGGCTACATCAGGGGTACGTGGTCTAATATGCAAAGGAGTTCCTGCTACAAAAGAGCCCTGAAGAAGCTTGAATCTACACAGAAACATTATGCTAACAGGGAAGAACTGTTATAAATACTCAGAAAGTGTGGTAAGAGCCTTGTTGTTGTTGTTCTTGTTCAGCAGCACAGTCGAGTCCAACTCTTTGCGACTCCGTGGAGCACATCACGCCAGGCCCTCCTGTCTTCCGTCGTGCTCCGGTGTTTGCTCAGTTTCATGTTCGTTGCATCGATGACACTGTCTGACCATCTCATCCTTGGCCGTCCCCTTCTTCTTGACCTCAGTCTTTCCCAGCATCATCAGGGTCTTCTCCAGGGAGGGCTTCCTTCTCATTTGAAGGCCAAAGTATTTGTGCTTCAGCTTCAGTCTCTGGCCTTCCAGGGAACAGCCAGGGTTGATTTCTTTCAGGACTGGCTGCTTTGATCTCCTTGCAGTCCAAGGGACTCCCTCTCAAGCGTCTTCTCCAGCACCATGATTCAAAAGAATCTATTATTTGGTGCTCGGCCTTCCTTATGGTCCAGCTCTCGCAGCCATACAGTACTACTGGGAATACCCTTGCTTTGACCATACGGACTTTTGTGGGTAGGGTGATGTCTCTACGTTTTATGATGTCGCCCTCACCTCCACCACCTCTCTCTGTCAAGTGATAGAGATATTGGGACTGAGGAGCTCAAACAGATCTCATAGGGAAGAATCATAGAGTTGGAAGGGACCTCCAGGGTCATCTAGTCCAACCCCCTGCACAAGGCAGGGAATTCACAAATACCTCCCCCTCCACACCCGCAGTGACCCCCTGCTCCATGACCAGAAGGTGACTACAAACCTCCAGGATCCCTGGCTAAACTGGTCTGGAGAAAAATGGCTTCCTGACCCCCAAAGTGGCCATCAGCATTTCCCTGGGCGTGTAAGAAAGGGCCACAAGGTCTCAGCACTGAGGCAGCCCTTCCTGCCCTCCCTCTCATGATCTGGCTAAGTTCACAGAGTCAGCATGGCTTTCAGGTGGCCAGCTAGCCTCAGTTTGAAAAACTCCAAAGGGGAGAGCCCACCACCTCCCGAGGAAGCCTGTTCCACTGAGGAACTGCTCTGACTGTCAGAAAGTTCTTCCTAATGTTTAGTCGAAAGCTTTTCTGATGTAATTTCAACCTGTTGGTTCTGGTCCAACCTTCTGGGGCTACAGAAAACAACTCTGCACCATCCTCTAGATGACAGCCCTTCAAGTACTTGGAGATGGTGATCATATCACCTCTCAGTCATCTCTCCAGGCTAAACATACCCAGCTCCTTCAACCTTTCCTCATGGGACTTGGTCTCCAGACCCCTCGCGATGTTCGGTCCCCTCCTCTGGGCACATTCCAGCTTGTCTGTATCTTTCTTAAATTGTGGTGCCAAAACTGAACACAACATTCTAGGTGAGGTCTAACCAGAGTGGAGTAAAGTGGTACCATCAGTTCACGTGATCTGGACAGTCTACTTCTGTTGATACAGCCCAAAGAAGAAAGGATGTCTTCTGAGAGTGGAAGAAGATTGAAGACTAGTCCATATCTCCTTTACCACTGTGGGATCCACCCAGGTGAGGAACCTCATAAATACTCACTGATTTCCCACAAGCTGCTGCTCTGTGCTTGCTCTTCCCTTTCCCCCGATTGTATGTGTCAATTTCCCACTATTTGCTGCACGGCCACATTTTGACCTGCAGCTTTCCCCGATTTCCCCCGCGTCGTCTCGATCCTGTATTTTGAGAATCAAGACAACACGGGGGAAATCGGGTGATTAATATGAACAAAGAAATATCTATGTCTTCTTGGGAATTTTTATGGAAAAATGCAGTGAAAATATCAACATGTAATAATTTAAAAGAAAATTGCTATAAGATGTTGTATAGATGGCATATGACGCCAAAAAGGATTGCAAATATGAATAATAACATGTCAAACAAATGTTGGAAGTGTAAAAAAGTGGAGGGCTCGTTTTATCATATGTGGTGGACATGTGACAAAGCAAAAATGTTTTGGGCTGAGATACATGCAGAAATGGAAAAAATTTTGAAAGGTAGTTTTAAGAAAGAACCGGAAATACTACTTTTGCGGCTCAAACTGGAAGATGTAAATATGGCAAAAAGAACATTGATGTGGTACATGCTCACAACAGCCAGAATGATATATGCTCAATATTGGAAACAAGACAAGGTCCCCGAAATTGGGGAATGGATAAAGAAATTACTTTTTATGGTTGAAATGGACAAAATGACAAGGAAGCTTAAGAACTTGGAGGCAGAAGAATTTTTTGCAGACTGGAAAGATTTTAAAGACTATCTAGAGAAATACTGGGATGTAAAGGACAATTTGCTTTGCTTTGATAACTATTGAAAATTAAGGAAAGTAGAAAAGGGAGATAAATATATAAGAATAACGGTTGGAAGATACGTTACCTGTAGAAATGATCAATGAGAAAAGGAGGGAGGAAGAAGATACAAGTTTTGGACTGGAGGTTGGAGCACTGTGGGAAGCCATAAAGGGGGGGTGAAAGGAGGTATAATAACTTAGGTTTTGATGTATGTTTGAACTTTTATTATATCCTAATAAATTGTTTTTCAAAAAAGAAAAAAGAAACTGTCCATGCTTGTAGCTGCCACCACCTCCTGTGGCAGTGAATTCAACGTATTAGTCACTCTTTGGGTGAAGAAGGACTTCCTTTTATCTGTTCTAACCTGACTGCTCTGCAAGTTCTTGGAGTGCCCACGAGTTCTTGTATTGTGAGAAAGGGAGAAAAGTACTTCTTTCTCAACCTGCTCTATCCCATGCATAATCTTATAAACCTCAACAGAAGTGGTGCTGGTTGGGAAGGTGGGGGTCTTGAGGGACGGTGTGCGCCCCACTTCTGACGGTGTTCGGCGGACCCTTGCTGACTCCGTGAAGAGACTGGGGGGTTCTAGACGAGATCCAGCGTTCTTGCGGCAGAAGCGAGTTCACCCGGCTGCCAATGATGCTTCCTCCCAACTCTCTGACCTGCCCACAGGATGGCCCCTCAGTCCAGTGGCACCTTGACAACCCACCAAGTTTTATTCTGGCTAAAAGCTCTTCTTCGGAAGCTTATACCCGGAATGAAACTTTGTCGTAAAGGTGCCGTTGGGCTCAAACTTTGTTGCACTGTCCTCAAAACCAATTTTTTTAAAACAGCGAGACAGCACTACAAACAGAGAAAAAACTAAACCGAGAACAGGCTTAGGGAATCGTAGAATCACAAAGCTGGAAGGGGCCCTACCAGCTGTCTAGCCCAACCGTCCCGGCTCAGTGCAGGATCAGCCTGGAGCCTCCCTGACCAGGGTTTGTCCAGCCGCTGTTTAAAGGCTGCCGGGGAGAAGGGGAGCTCACCACCTCCCCAGGCTGCTGACTCCACGGTCGCTCAACTGCTAAATATTCTTCCCGATTGATGTAAAAATGATGATCGTTATCTTGTTGCCTGTATAAGAACAACTGCTAGAATTCTGTATGCTAAATATTGGAAAGTCCTGGAGGTCCCATCGAAACAAGAAACTGTTCATAAGCTTTTGGAGGCGGCAGAAATTGATAAATTGGCTTCATTGTTCAGGGGACATACAGAGTCCACATTTCAAAGTACGCGGTCAAGATTCTACCGTTGGCACAATAGCTAGACTAATATACCCTGATTAATAAAGACTGGAACAGCAAGAAAATTATAAGAAATATAGACGCCAACAAAGAAAATGGACTTTTTAGTTACTTGCACTGAGAGAATTGTTTGTATGTAAGGCTTAAAGTGAAACGATGTACTATAATTTTTAAAAGTTTTCCCTGAGATCCAGCCGGAACCTTCCAGCCCTTAATGTAAACCCATTCTTGCGAGTCCTCTCCTCTGCTGCCAAGAGGAACAGCTCCCTGCCCTTCTCCGAGTGACACAGCCCTTCAGATACTCCGAGAGAGCCATCCTGTCCCCCCTCAGCCTCCTCTTCTCCAGACTGAACATTCCCATGAAGTCCCTCAGCCTTTCCTCGCAGGGCCTCTTGGTCTCCAGGCTCCCCGATCATCCTCGTCGCTCTCCTCTGCACCCGCTCCGTTCTGCCCACCTCCTTTTTGAAGTGAGGCCTCCAGAACTGCACACAAGACTCCAGGTGCGGCCTGACCCGTGCAGTGTACCGTGGGACTGTCATGATCTGTGCAGGACTGGGAGACAGTGCCTCGAGGCCTAGGCCCAGGACAGACCTGTGTGGGAGTGGAAAGCAGACAGCCTACAATCCCCATAATGCTTAGCGACGGTTGTAACCAGTTGGTGTACAGGGATTATGTGAGGAAATTGGGACTGAAGCTTTGTGAAGTGAAACTGAATTCTGCCCCTACTGTGGTCTTGCCACACAGAGTCTGGACTGAGAGAAAGATCCCTCACTTGGGACAGAGTGAGTACAGGCAGGAGGCCTGGTATAAAAGGGCTGTGGGCCTTGTCTTGTTTTCCTTGCCCCAGTACTGGATTAATAAACCATTTGTTTAATGTTCTCTGCCTGGTCATCATGCCTATGTTTCTCGGCTTAAAAGAGGCATTTTGTTTTTGCTTGGGAGGGTACTCTGGGCCTTCCCGAGGGGACCCTAAGTCCAGAGTGGTGGCAGCAGAAGGTGGCAACCTGCTGGTGTCATGACAGGGATTATGACATCTTGCGATCTGGATGTTATGCCTCTGTTGATACGGGCACCACAATTTAAGAAAGATATAGACAAAGGTGGAACGTGTCCAGAGGAGGGCAACGAAGATGGCGAGGGGGGTCTGGAGACCAGGTTTAAGAACAGCCGAGAGCAACAAAGGTTTGAACAAATTTTATTCAAGGTATGATCTTTTGGAAATGTCTGAAAACAGGCCCTGCAGCCACCTTTTCCACACCATGGAGCACATGCAGTTGACGCAACCCTGAAGCTGCTCCATCTCACGGAGGACTGAGAAGAACGTCAGGAGAGCCCTGCTGGGTCAGACCAGGGAGGGTCCATCCAGTCCAGCCTCCTGTCTCACAGAGCGGCCAGCCATTGTCTTCGGGTGTTCTTATGAAGGAGTGCAGGATGCAGAGCTGGGCGTGGGCAAAGGTGTTACCCCAACGGGGGTCTCCAAATTAACTGGGGGAATTAGCGAAACTGGAGACTTAGCAAGAGGGGGTAACTCGGGGATCTCCACCAGCGTTCCTGGGTATTATATTCCCTGAGAACTCTCAAAATACACAGGCTGAAGAATTATAAGAAGAATAAGGAGCAAACGAACCCCTGTTATCTCCCCTGTACCTGCCTGGCAGATTTTTCCTGTAAAATTGTCAGTTCCCCTCAGTGCCTGAGTTGTCCTACAGTAGCCTGTATATATTCTTTGTTGTAAAAGACGTGACTGTCCCCCCCTATGTTTAGATATTTTGTTTAGTCTTTATCTTAGCTCAGTCCCCGTTATTATTTATATATGTACTAGAATCTTTATTAGATCTGGTCAGAAGCAATAAAGGAATCAAAGGGTTACAAGTAAGAGGGGAGCAATTCAAAGTCCAGGCGTTTGCTGATGATATGGCCTTTATATTGGAAGAACCTTAATCCTCATTGAAACAACTACGGGATGTGTTGTATGAGTATGGCAAAGTGGCAGGGCTTAAGGTGAACCAAAATAAAACAAAGATAATAGTTAAAAATTGTGATGAAAAAATGAAGAAAAAACTGCAGGAAATTTCAGGATTTGAAATTTGTAAAAAAGTTAAATACTTAGGAATCTATCTAACGAACAGATGCTGCTCCTTACTCAAGGATAATTACAAAAAATTAATGGTAGAAATAAAGAAAGATCTAGATAAGTGGCGAACTTTACAACTATCACTGCTTGGCAGAATAGCGACGGTGAAAATGAATGTCCTACCATGTGTTATATTTCTATTCCAAACAATACCTATTTTGAGGGACCAACTTCTTTTTAAGGAACTGAAAAAAATTACAAAAGAATTTATATGGCAGCAGAAAAGACCGAGGATAAAACCAAAATATTTACAAGATATAAAAGAGAGAGGAGGGCTTGCCTTACCAGATTGGTCTTTATACTACAGGGCAGCGGCTATGTCATGGTTAAGGGATTGGGTGACTTTGGAAGACATAAGACTGATGAAACTGGAGGGGCACGATCTAGTAATGGGGTGGCACGCCTACATGTGGTATAACAAGGCCTCTGTACATAATTACTTTAGGCGGCACACCGTTAGAGGGGCATTATATAAAGTGTGGGACGAGATAAAAAAGAAGTATTATATAAAATACCCTCGGTGGATTTCACCTTTAGAGGCTTTTGTAAAGCCCTCTCTTTATACCAAATACAAAAAATGGAGATATCGGGACTTCTTCGATCCAAGTGGGAATATGAGGATTGAGGATAAGGAAGGGACAAATATGACCTGGTGGGAAAAAAGTCAGCTAATATCAAGATGAACAACAGATAAAAGAACAGGGTTTTATGAAAACCAGACTGAATTGGATAAAATATTTTTGGGGGTTGAAGATAAATTTATTAAAAGGGCATATAGCTTCTGGCTTGAATGGAATATGCAAGAAGAATGGGTAAAACCTCCAATGATTGCATGGGCCAGGGACATAGGTCATAATCTAGAGTTACAGAAATGGGAAAAGGTTTGGAAAATAAACATTAAATATATGAGATCAACTGCGTTTAAAGAGAACATTGTTAAAATGTTCTACAGGTGGCATATTTCCCCAACGAGGTTACATAAATATGACAATAAAATAGGGGAAAATTGTTGGAAATGTAAATTTACTGAGGGATCATACTTTCATTTATGGTGGTCATGTAAGAAAGCAAGAAGATTTTGGGCAATGATAAAAGATATTTTGGAGGAGATATTGGACAAGACGATCACACTTATACCGGAATGTTTTTTATTGAACTTCATTCCGGAAAACTTTAAGAAAAATGAAACATACTTAGTAATGCAGATTCTCACGGCGGCTAGAATTACCTTTGCAAAAAGATGGAAGGATGAGGAAATACCTACTAAGGAAGAGGTGATTTATAAGATATTAGAGGCAGCAGAGTTAGAGAAATTAACCTTCTTACGTCAAGAAAAAGATCCTGAAAGTTTTGAAAATTATTGGTTGAGTTTTTATAGGTGGTTAGAAAGGAGAACTTAGCAATTTTCGTTGGAATTTGGAATGTAGCATGGAGGTATAAAGGTATATAAGCATCTAAGCAAATAGTTAATATCAGTGAAAAAGAAATATCAAATCGGTAAAGGGAAATTCTCTACAAATGAAAGATAATGAAGAAATGTGAAGGTGATATTTTATGTTATTTGTTTTGTTTATATTGTTATAACTGTTAATTGATAGTATTGGTTTTTTTCTCTTTTCTTTATGTGTATGCTTTTGTGTGTATAATAATAAATAAAAAAAATTATAAAAAAAGGAACTCGACTGAAAATACAGGAGCTGTCCAGTTGTTCTTTTTAAAACCTTGAGAACTGGCGCTTGAGGGTGTATATAAACCCTAGCGTATTGGCACTTTCCGGCTTTCCCACTGGCTGTGCTGTGCGCTCCATCAGCCATTGGCCCATCAACCGCCACTCAAGAATACTTGTGTGCCATTCACTTGGGGCTGGGGGCTCTCCCCCACCCACTGTCGGCTTGGCCACTCTTCCCTGTCTGAATAAACTACCAAAACGGCTGTCTGTCCTGACGGAGACGCTTCTGCTGCTGCTCCTCCACGTCTCCTGCTTGGTTCCTCCGCAGTAGGCTACTACAATGTTCCCTCTAAGCTGAATTAGTGTGAGCTAGCTCACAGTTTTTTGGCCTCTGGTCTCACACGTTTTTTGTCTTAGCTCAGGAAGGACGGCTCCAGAGCAAACTGATTTATGCAGCAGCCCGATCACTCACTCACACCTTTAATGCCCGTAGCTCACAAAGTAGAATTCTTGCTCACAAGACTCCACAGCTTAGAGGTGAGCCATCAGCCGTCAAACCATTCTCTTCTCCTCTGGCTGTGAGGCTGACTTTCCCCACTGTGGCTGATGCTAGGCAACCAAGCTTGGTTCTGTCAGTAAAAAGGTAGGGGCAGGATATCCAGGTATCCAGGCCGACCACATGGTAAAAAAATAAAAAAATGGCTGCCTGCTTGCTGACCCCAGCTCAGAGTCCTCCTGCCAGCTGCATCCCAAGGAAAAGAGAGCTATTTCCTATTGTCCAAAGATTTTATCCCCTTTAGTTCCCTTCTCCCTTGACCCTGGTTAGCCAGGGTAAAGGAGGAGGAGAAGAGGAGGGAGGAGGAGGAGGAAGAAGAGGAAGAAGAAGTTGTTGTTGTTCCCAACTTGGACAGCCCTACTTGATATCTCACTGTATTCGCCAGGGCAAGAAATGCAAAGCTTTTCTTTTAAGTTTCTAGTCCTCATCAGGGTTGTAAAACTGCCCTTCAAAATGCCTCATAGGAACATAAGAACATAAGAGAAGCCAATGTTGAATCAGGCCAATGGCCCATTCAGTCCAACACTCTGTCACACTGTGGCCAAAAATACCAGGTGCCATCAGGAGGTCCAGCAGTGGGGCCAGGGCACCAGAAGCCCTCCCACTGCTGCCCCCCCAGCACCGAGAATAGAGTGCATCGCCTGCCCCAGACTGAGAGTTCCCATCTATACCCTGTGGCTAATACCCACTGATGGACTTCTGCTCCAGATGTTTATCTAATTCCCTCTTGAAACTGTCCATGCCTGGAGCTGCCACCACCTCCTGGGGCCTCCTGAAATCCCAGAAACCGGAGGGGATTTCGAACAGGGGACCCACTCTGGGCTGCAACCCGTAAGTGGAAGGTTTTTCAGTGTGAAAACTTGAGGTTCTTCAATCACAGGCTCCAAAAACTGGCTTGCCTGGTCCAGGGGGTCAGGTTGCCAGCTCCCGGCTGGGGAACTCCTGGAGATTTGGGGGTGGAGCCCGGGGCGGAGAGGGAACCTCAGTGGGGCAAAATGCCACAGTCTCCTCCTTCCAAAGCATCCATTTCCTCCCGGGGGGAGGGATTGATCTCTGCAGTCTGGAGAGGAGCTGTCATTCCGGGGGATCCCCAGGCCCCACCTGGAGGCTGGCAGCCCTAAGAATCAAAATCTGCTTTCAGAGAAGCAACACCCTTCCCCCCACACACACACACCCATGATTATCAGAGAGATTTGTTTAAAAAATCTTCCTCCTCTTAAAATAGGCCTGACCCTTTGCCCTGGATTTCCCAGCCGCTCCTCTGCCGGCATTTCCCCTCCCGGGTCCCTTGAAGGGCTCCAAACGCCCTCCGAGCGAGGGATGGTGGGGGGGGAGCCCCTTGTTGAGGGGGGGGCGCTCCCCTTTCCTGAAGGCGGAACTGGGGATCAGCGGTGCCGCCTGGAGGCCGTGGTGGCTCCAGTGGTTAAGACTCTGGGCCGCAGACCGGGAGGTCCTTAGGTGGGCAGTTCGAGACCCGCCTGCCGCCTGAAGGAGGGAGCTCCCCTCTCCGGCCCCGGCTCCTCCCAGCCGAGGAGTTCCAAAGCGAGAAATGGCAGGCAGAGGAAGAGGGACCCCCCCTTCGGGGGGAAGGAAGCGGCGCTCCCTCTCAGCTGCGGAGTCTTGTAAGAATTCTGCTTCGGGAGCCCCCGGGCATTCGAGTTGGGAGCCGGCGTTTTGGCTGCTGCATAAATGAGTTCGCTCTGGAGCCCTCCCTTTCCCAGCTAAGAGGAAAATGTGTGAGCCGGAGGCTAAAGAAACTGTGCGCTGGCTCACACGAACTCAGCTGAGAGGGAACGCTGGTGGGAAGGGAAGGGAAGAGCGTCCCCTGCGCCTCGGCGTCGAGTCATGCCCCTGGCCACACGGCCACGGGAACGTCTTCGGACAGCGCTGGCTCTTCGGCTGGGAAACAGGAGATGAGCGCCGCTGCCCCTAGAGTCGGATTCGACGGGCTTTCCGGCAAGGGACGCCGAGTGCCGCCTCCTGCACGAGTCCCCGCCGCCCTCCCTCTTTTCCTCTTTGCAAAACGAGCACCGCCGCCTCGAAGGGTTAAAGAGAGCGAGATCCGCAGTCCTAGAGAGGCACATGGGGGGGGGGGCGGGGAGGTGGGGTTGCACGGGGGGGGCGCATTTCCTCCTCCTCCTCCTCCTCCGCTTTTGCAAGGAGGCGCTTCTACTCGGGGGGGGCTGGAGGGACCCTGGTGAGCTCCAGGGGGCGGGGGGGGCAGATGGGGGTGGGGGGGCTGCAATGCGGGAGAGGGAGGAGGAGGGGGAGCACGCGGAGGGGGGGCGGGAGGAAGGAGCGCGCCCGCCAGGGTTCCCTCTAAGCCGAGTGAGTGTGAGCCAGCTCGCAGTGGTTCAGCCTCCAGCTCACACAGCTCCGTCTCCGCTCAGGCGCCGGAAGAGCAAACTGGTTCCCGCAGCAGCCGAATCGCCGCTCGCAGCTCCGAGGCCAGGAGCCCCCCGAGTGTCCTTTTGCTCGCAAGATCCCCCCACCCCAGTTCCTCCCTCGCCCCCCTTTGCCCTTCCTTCCCGCCCCCCCCCCCCGCACATACCCCGCCCCACGGAGAGCCGCTTGTCCCCTTCGTGCAGAGCCACATCGAGGTTCCCGCGGCGGACTCTGGCGCAGGATCCGCATCCGGCGCCTTTGGAGACCGGGGGAAGTTCGAGTGGCTTCCCGTTCCAGCAGGGGCGCATTTCGGAGAGAGTGGGGGGGG
Source organism: Gekko gecko (assembly GCA_029375565.1). NCBI lineage: Eukaryota > Metazoa > Chordata > Lepidosauria > Squamata > Gekkonidae > Gekko > Gekko gecko. Next base: position 3,411,332 of record JAPDNY010000002.1, on the reverse strand, counting down.
AGCGGCTGAGAGTGAGATACGGGGGGGGAGAAGAAGGAAGGAGATCCTGGAGGGGGGCGGGGGGGGCTGGCGGAGGGGAGGTTGGGGGGGGCAGGATCGCCCACCTGGAGCCTGGCAACCCCATCCCCACTGCTGGACCTCCTGAGGGCCCCTGGTATTTCTGGCCACTGTTGGAAACTGAGTGTTGGACTGGAGCGGCCATTGGCCAGATCCAAGATTGGCCTCTCTTATGTTCTCATGTCCTGGAAGTATAGATAGGAACTCTCTGCCTGGGGCAAGGGATGCTCTGTATTCTTGGCGCTTGGGGGGGGGGAGAGGCAACAGTGGGAGGCCTTCTAGTGTCCTGGCCCCATTGCTGGACCTCCTGAGGGCACCTAGTATTTTTGGCCACTGTGTGACACTGAGTGTTGGACTGGATGGGCCCTTGGCCTGATCCAACATTGGCTTCTCTTATGTTCTTATAGGAACTCTCGGTCTGGGGCAAGGGATGCTCTGTATTCTTGGTGCTTGGGGGGGGGTGTAAACAGTGGGAGGGCTTCTAGTGGCCCTGGCCAAAGGCTTCCTCCTGAATCAGGCAGAAGAGGAGAGGCAGGCAGGACAGGTGAGGGTGGGTTTCCTCCAGGTGTGTCCTATTCAAGGAACGATATCGGGCCTTATCCTAAAGTTTCCCTGCCAGATAATTGCCCAAGTTGTAACCATCCAAGTGGGAGATTTCATGGCCTCCTTCAGCAGCCTCTTCTGCTAGAGAATTGCTGATTCCTCCAGATAACAAACCAGGTCTGCTGAAGGAAGGGCCTGGGAATGGGGCAGGATCCATTCCTTGGTCTCTTTTCCATTCCATCTCTTACCCCTCTCCCTCGCTGCTGTTTCAGGTGTGGGGACCATCCCTGAAGATGGAAGCTGCAATCCCTGAGGTGGAAGGAGCTTCCTTGGAGCAAGGGCAGGGGTCGCAGGCCGTGGAGCGTGCCCAAGATCCCCTCTCCTTTGGTAAGGACCCAGTGTTCCTGGGTGCAGTTGGGGCACCCAGTGAATGTGATGGGTAGAGAGTTCAGGTCAAGATAAAAATAAATAGTTCTGCACACAAGACAGAGTTAATTTGCGGCACTCCAATGTCCAGTAACTCTGATGCCTCCAAAAGGAGATGAGACCAATTCCTGGAGGGCAATTCCTCCCTTTAATTAAAAAGTTCATATCTCACCTTCCTTCCATAAAAAGAAATCAACTTTCTGGGGTGGGGGATGGGGGAGACGCTAGATAAACCTGGTCAGATCTATTCAGCCTGCTGGCTACAGGGAGCCTCCACCTTCTGGGGCAGCAGGGCTCTGAAAACCAGTTCCTTGGGGGGCCAGTAATATTGGGGAAATTTGGCTTCTGTGCCCGTGCTTCAAGGGGCCTCTGGCAGGCTGCTGTGGGAAACAGTGTGCTGGGGGGACGGACGGCAGGCGGTGGACTGCCCCCCCCAGGAGCTTTGGGGAGGGGCTTTGGGACAGATGTGTTGTCCTGTTGATGTTGCATCAGGCTGAAGACCTGGTTGGGGAAGTGAGCCTGCCCAGAGACACTCTGGAAACTCACTCATATTCCGCTCGAGTCTCCAGATGCGCTCGAGTCACGTCTGGTCCGAATGGGACGGTGACGTGTCATGCAACGTCTTTCCCTCCCCGCAGAGCAAACACAGGTCTCACAGGAGTCTGAAAAACATTAGCCACATTTGGAATCCCTGAGGCTCATGGGTATTGTGGACTTCTCTTTTGCCTAAACCCAGAATTCGGTAAAAAGTATATAAAGATGTTAGTTGCTGTAGATATTCCGGGTTGTGTCAAGACCACGGCCACACAACCCGGAAAATCTACAGCAACTAATGAACTCCGGCCATGAAATCCTTCGACAATATATAAAAGCGTGTTGAGTGTACACAGGGAAAACTTTCACAACCCCAGGCAGAGTGTATGTGAATCAGGGAACAAACAAGAAAACACCTTTCCTTCCTCCTTTGTCTCAGGAACAGGCAATGAAGAGATGCTGTTGAGCCGAAATCTTTTCAGAGGTGTGGAAACGGCTGCCGTACCCCCAGTCCAGGTAGGAGAGGTGAGTGTTATGGTATTCTGGGACCTCCAGACTGTTTCCCTGGGACCCTCCCATTCCCCTTTATGTCTTTTATCGGCTGGGTGGAGACTGGTTAGGGAGTGACAGAATCCATAGTTCTAAAAACTATGGTTCTAATCCATAGTTCTAAAACCCCCCTCACAGGTTATAAGAATATAAGAATATAAGAGAAGCCAATGTTGAATCAGGCCAATGGCCCATCTAGTCCAACACTCTGTCACACAGCGGCCAAAATATACCAGGTGCCATCAGGAGGTCCAGCAGTGGGGCCAGGACACTAGAAGCGCTCCCACTGCTGCCCCCTCCAGCACCAAGAATAGAGTGCATCACCTGCCCCAGACTGAGAGTTCCCATCTATACTCTGTGGCTAATAGCCACTGATGGACATCTGCTCCATATGTTTATCTAATTCCCTCTTGAAACTGTCCATGCTTCTAGCTGCCACCACCTCCTGTGGCAGTGAATTCCATATGTTAATCACTCTTTGGGTGAAGAAGTACTTCCTTTTATCTGTTCTAACCCGGCTGCTCAGCAATTTCATGGAGTACCCAAGAGAAAGGGAGAAAAGTACTTCTTTCTCAACCTGCTCAGTCCCATTCATAATCTTATAAACCTCGATCATGTCACCCCTCAGCCGTCGTTTCTCCAAGCTAAAGAGCCCCAAGCGTTTTAACCTTTCTTCATAGGGAAGGTGTTCTAACCCTTTTATCAGTCTAGTTGCCCTTCTCTGCACTTTTTCCAATGCTATTTCCAAATGAGGTCGCACCAATGATTTATACAGGGGCATGATGATACTGGCTGATTTGTTTCCAATTCCCTTCCTAATAATCCCCAGCATAGCGTTGGCCTTCTTTATTGCAGCTACACACTGTCTAGACATTTTCATTGAGTTATCTACTACGACTCCAAGATCTCTCTCTTGGTCAGTCTCTGCCAGTTCACACCCCATCAACGTGTATTTATATTTAGGATTTTTGGCTCCAATGTGCATCACTTTGCACTTGGCCACATTGAACCCCATTTGCCACGTTGACGCCCACTCACCCATCGTCGACAGATCCCCCTGGAGTGCCTCACACTCCTCCCTGGTTTTCACCACCCTGAACAACTTCATGTCATCTGCAGATTTAGCCACATCACTTCTTACTTCCAATTCCAAACCGTTAATCAACAAGTTAAAAAGCATCGGACCAAGTACTGATCCCTGTGGTACCCCACTGCTTACCACCCTCCACTGAGAAAGATTCCCATTTATACTCACTCTCTGTTTCCTATTTATAAGCCAGTTTTCTATCCACAAGAGAACTTGTCCTTTTATCCCATGACTATTGAGCTTACTTAGGAGCCTTTGATGAGGAACTGTATCAAAAGCTTTCTGGAAGTCAAGGTAAATAATATCTATTGGGTCCCCCTTGTCCACATGTTTGTTCACTCCCTCAAAAAACACTAACAGGTTAGTGAGACAAGATCTTCCCTTACAGAACCCATGCTGAGTCTGCCTCAATAGTTTTTGTTCATCAATGTGCCTACTAATTCTTTCCTTAATAACAGTTTCCACCAACTTACCCGGTATCGACGTCAGACTGACTGGCCTGTAATTTCCTGGATCTCCTCTGAAGCCCTTTTTAAAGATGGGAATGACATTATCTACCTTCCAGTCCTCAGGAACGGAGGCAGATTTTAAAGAAAGATTACATATTATAGTAAGGAGATCCACAAGTTCACATTATTTACAAGATAAGCTTCCTAAGGCCAGGAAGCACTTTAACACCAGCGTTCCCTCTAAGATGTGTTAGTATGAGCTAGTTCACAGATTTTTAGCCCACGGCTCACATGTTTTTGTCTTAGCTCAGGAAGGATGACTCCAGAGCAAGCTAATTTATGCAGTAGCCAAATCGCTCACTCACAACTTTAATGCCAGTAGCTCACAAAGTAGAAGTTTTGCTCACCAGACTCCACAGCTTAGAGGGAGCATCGTTTAGCACTTACAGATCTTTAAGATTAAAGACATAAAAATTCCATATTCAGCATAGAATACTTCAACAAAAACATAGTATTCTAGTGCGAAATACCGAGCGCCCCAGACTAGTCAACAAGAGCTCACAGAGAGCTGAATGAAGACCAGCCCAAAGCAAAGAAGTCTTCACCAGTTTAGACCCTCAGTACCCATCGGTCCAGCCCACATGGACGAAGGTTAACATTTAGCAGAAGAATATCAAAATAAAGACAACAGTTTTCACCTTGAACTCATATCCTAGTTAGACAGTCAAGGATGTTCTGTGTAGACCTTATTGGAAGCAGAGATGCCTGGTTCAGCAAGTGTGCTGCAGGTCAGAAGTTACGAACCTTCTCACTAGGAGTCCTTCACACAATAGGAGGGTGAGATGATAGACCTAGAAAAATGTAAACTGTTATTTTGGGAGCAGAGCGCCTTGTCAGGCTAGAGAGAGGGTTCGGAGAGGAGAGTAGCTAAGCCTGCAAAGCCTTATGGGAGAGGAACCAAACAGAGAGGCCTCAGCCAATCCCGGCTGTTACACAGAAATGCCCGAGGGCACATTGAGATGAGCAGGGGGGACAGCCCAGGTGCCTCCTCCTTTCTCAGGGGAGCAGTTGCCCCTGCAGTTTCTACCAGGTGTCCGGGCGAGAGACCCTCTGAACGTTGTTCTAGGGGGGGTGCGTTTTGATCTGTATTCGGCTACCAGTATAGCAGAACCCGAAAAAGCCGAAATTATGCAAGCTTTTTTCGGGTTCATTTTTCTATACCGAAAAAGGTATACTGACATCGGGGAGGGAAAGAAAGGCATTTTAAACCTGCCCTTTGCTTCCCCCGCGTTGCCTAGAGGAGGGAAGGCACACAGCAGAGGCCTTCCCTTGTCAATCACACTCTCAGCTGACTGGGGGGGGGGGAGTGAAATTGACAAGGAAATCTAGGGGCTGCCTGAGGGAAGGACAACATTTTAACATGCCTCCTTTCCCTCTGGTGCTGTATATCAGACCTGAAAATATTTGGGACTTCTGAATATTTCCCCAATCCAAATACTTTACTAGTATTGGACTGGGGAAATTCGGCATTTACCGGTATTTTTTAGATATGATCTACCTGAAGCTGAAAAATACCGGCATCTGTGTTTTTCTGCACACCTCTATGCTGTTCCCTTTACCCATCCCAAGCCACACATCCCGTACCTTCCCAGCCTCCTTCCTTCCAGTCTGGCGTGACCTCTGAGGAGGGAATCGGCTTTTCCTTTCAGGGTCCCTTTTCCTTCGAGGAGGTGTCCATCGATTTCAGCGAGGCTGAATGGGCCCTGCTGGATCCGGGACAAAGAGCTCTGTACAGGGAAGTCATGCTGGAGAACTACGAGAATGTGGCCTTTCTGGGTAAGGGTCTTTCCTTGGTGCCAAAGGTGCAAATTCCTGCCATTATGAGGAGGCAGGAATCAAAATACTGAATAGCTGTTCACAGTTTTGAGGCCTATCCCGCTCCTTGGGGGTGGGTGGGCTGTGGCTCTCTGGCAGAGCATGGAGAAGGTCCCAGGTTCAATCCCCAGCATTTCCAGTAAAAGGGACCAGGTAGGAGGTGATGTGAAAGACCTTTGCCTGAGACCCTGGAGAGCGGCTGCTGGACTGAGTAGGCGACACTGACTTCAATGGACCCAGTTGTCTGATTCAGTGGAAGGCAGGTTCCTGTGTGCCTGGGTGTGTTCTTGCCCAGGGGCAACAGAGCCCAGTGTTGTGGCCATCGCCCGAGCCAGAGAAGGTGTCCTGGCCTGAGGCAAAGGGAGGGATGAGAGGCCCTCAGAAAGGCTCTGGAAGGGGCCAGATCCTTATTTCACTGGTGCCAACCTTTACGAGACACCCTTCCCCCTGAATGGGATCAGAGACATCCGCTCTGCCTGTGACCTGCAGACGATCCTGTCAAGAACCGAAGACTGGGTCCCCCCTGGGCCTCCACTGTTGGTACCTGAGCAGCTCCCAGTTCAGTGGGTTCATGAGAAGAGAGCACAGAAGTAAAGCAGACCCCTTTTTAGATATATAAAGTTTTATTACGGATTTAAAAATAAAACATCACGAAACACGCAGCTCAGCGAAAAACAAGGAAAGCAGCAAACTGTCCCCTCTGACACATGCAGTACTTGGTATTCGACGGCAACTCTTGTTCCAGCGTGAATATTCCAGCCGTAGCCTAAGTTGCTCTACAGAAAACTATTCATCATGTTGCAGCAAGAAAATATCAAGACCTACTAATATGGCATGAGCGTGAATTTAGCCCGGCTTCCCTCTTGTATCAACAGGTATGACACTTTCTGCCTCCTAGGGTCAGGTGGTCCTAATGACCCAATCAGGGGTCCTCCTTGAGGGAATTTTCCAGAGGCAGTCAGCACCCTCCTAATCCCCCCTCCCTCCTGGCTACACATCTGGATAGCAGGTTCTCACGGTTAACCAGTTACTGTTGACCAGTGACCGCATTCTTCAGAGCAGCCTGGAAAAAGAGAAGGATATTAGCTGCAGGAAGACTCAAGTCACAAACACCTGCAGCTCAGGGTTGGGCACTTAATAATCACGTGATCCCCTGGGGGAACTAGGATGCTTTGCCACACAGATCTATTCCCCCCTTATACTGGTTGGGATTGTGGGCCTTGATCTTGACCCATATTAGAACAATCACTTTCTCTCTCTTTCTCTCTGTCTCTCTCCGATCGAAGGCAGGAGTATAAGAGAGACTACGGTGGAGATCGACAGCAGCCTCGCAGCTAAAGAAAGGCTGAGGATTTCCTCAAGGGGATCCCAAGGCCACATTTCCTTCCCAAATGAACAGCCTGAGAGTGAGTATCCTTCACAGTTAGGTCACGGGAAAAGGCAAGGAAGGGCCATGCGGGATTTCTGATTCACTTCTGAGCAACGTTTTGTACAGTATATATAAACATATAGAGGAGGGGTTCATCAGTGGCTATTAGCCACAAAATATAAACAGGAGCTCTCAGTCAGGGGCAAGGGACGCTCTGTATTCCTGGTGCTTGGGGGGGCGTCAACAGTGGGAGGGCTTCTAGTGTCCTGGCCCCACTGGTGGACCTCCTGATGACACCTGGTATTTTTGGCCACTGTGTGACAGAGTATTGGACTGGATGGCCCACTGACCTGATCCAGCATTGGCTTCTCTTATGTTCTTAAAGGGCCATCAGTCCTTGTCTACTGCAGTCACATAGATGCCTTTGGACCTTAGCAGCCTTCCCAGGTGCTAACAGGATCTCTGTCTTTATTCCAGCAGAGGATGATCAGAGGAGAGAAGAGGATACGGAACTTCATCAACAAATGCGAGATAAAGTTAAAAGGGAAGACTTGAAAGAAAACGTCAGGAATCGAGGCAGACCGATGAGAAAGAAAGGCAGTCATGTGGTTGAGAAGAGAGATAGAAGACAGCATAACGTACATATTCCAAAGCACAGGGTAATGAAGGCAAGTAAATCCATTCGGTGTGAAAAGTACTTCAGAAATAGCTCACAGCTCTCTCTACACCAGAGAATACACAGAGTCAAGAAACAGTTTGAATGTGCAGTCTGTGGAAAGAGATTCAGTCAAAGTGGCCGTCTTCAGAAGCATCACAGAACCCACACGGGGGAGAAACCTTTTGAATGCTTAGAGTGTGGAAAGAGATTCAGTGAGAGTGGCTCTCTTCAGAAGCACCAAAGAACCCACACAGGGGAGAAACCTTTCGAATGCTTAGAGTGTGGAAAGAGATTCAGTGAGAGTGGCTCTCTTCAGAAGCACCAAAGAACCCACACAGGGGAGAAACCTTTCGAATGCTCAGATTGTGGAAAGAGATTCAGTGTAAGTGGCAGTCTTCAACTACATCAGAGAACTCACACAGAGGAGAAACCTTTTGAATGCTTAGAGTGTGGAAAGAGATTCAGTGTGAGTGGCAGTCTTCAACTGCATCAGAGAACTCACACAGGGGAGAAACCTTTTGAATGCTTAGAGTGTGGAAAGAGATTCAGTCAGAGTGGCAGTCTTCAGCTGCATCAGAGAACCCACACAGGGGAGAAAACTTTTGAATGTTCAGAGTGTGGAAAGAGATTCATTCGGAGTGGCAATCTTCAGCTGCATCAGAGAACCCACACAAGGGAGAAACCTTTTGAATGTTCAGAGTGTGGAAAGAGATTCAGTCAGAGTGGCAATCTTCAGCTGCATCGGAGAACCCACACAGGGGAGAAACCTTTTGAATGCTCAGAATGTGGAAAGAGATTCAGTCAAAGTTTCAATCTTCAACAGCATCAGAGAACCCACACAGGGGAGAAACCTTTTGAATGCTCAGAGTGTGGAAAGAGATTCAGTGTGAGTGCCACTCTAGGGGAGAAACCTTTTGAATGTTCAGTGTGTAGAAAGAGATTCAGTCAGAGTGGCCATCTTCACGTGCATCAGAAAACCCACACAGGGGAGAAATCTTTTGAATGCTCAGATTGTGGAAAGAGATTCAGTCAGAGTGGCTATCTTCAACTTCATCAGAGAACCCACACAGGGGAGAAACCTTACGAATGCTCAGAGTGTGGAAAGAGATTCAGTCATAGTGGCAGTCTTCAACTTCATCAGAGAACCCACACAGGGGAGAAACCTTTTGAATGCTCAGAGTGTGGAAAGAGATTCAGTCACAGTGGCACTCTTCAGTTGCATCAGAGAACCCACACAGGGGAGAAGCCTTTTGAATGCTTAGAGTGTGGAAAGAGATTCAGTGACAGGGGCCATCTTGACGTGCATCAGAGAACCCACACAGGGGAGAAACCTTTTGAATGCTCAGAGTGTGGAAAGAGATTCAGTCAGAGAGGCAATCTTCAACTACATCAAAGAACCCACACAGGGGAGAAACTTTTTGAATGCTCAGAGTGTGGAAAGAGATTCAGTCACAGTGGCAGTCTTCAGCGTCATCAGAGAACCCACACAGGAGAGAAACCTTTTGAATGCTCAGAGTGTGGAAAGAGATTCATTCGGCATTCCCATCTTCAACGGCATCAGAGAACTCACACAGGGGAGAAACCTTTTGAATGCTCAGAGTGTGGAAAGAGATTCAGTCAAAGTAGCAATCTTCACGTGCATCAGAGAACCCACACAGGGGAGAAACCTTTTGAAATGCTCAAAGCGTGGAAAGAGATTCAGGCAGAGTGACACTGTTCTACTGCAATGAGGAACGCACACAAAGAGAAACAATGAAACTGCTTAGCCAGAAAAGAGCTTTTCTCCTATTTCACGCCTAAAAGACAACCACAGACTATAGAAAGTATTGAAAAGATATAAACTGGTGTAAGAAGCTCAGGTCTCTTTTTGTATGAGGAACCCCTTTGCTTATTAGGTGACACACCCCCTAATGTAGCCAATCCTCCAAGAGCTTACTGAGCTCTTCTTACAGGGGCTACTGTAAGCTCTTGGAGGATTGGCTACATCAGGGGTCTGTGGCCTAATAGGCAATGGAGTTCCTGCTACAAAAAGAGCCCTGAAGAATCTACACAGAAACATTATGCTAACAGGGAAGAAATGTTATAAATACCCAGAAAGTGTGGAAAGAGCCTTGTTGTTGTTGTTCAGCAACACAATTGAGTCCAACTCTTTGCGACCCCGTGGCCCACATCACGCCAGGCCCTCCTGTCTTCTGTCATGCTCTGATGTTTGCTCAGTTTCATGTTCGTGGCATTGATAACACTGTCTGACCATCTCATCCTTGGCCGTCCCCTTCTTCTTTGACCTTCAGTCTTTCCCAGCATCATCAGGGTCTTCTCCAGGGAGGGCTCCCTTCTCATTGGGTGGCCAAAGTATTTGAGCTTCAGCTTCAGTGTCCTTTCCGACTGCTTTCTCACTTGATAGGCCAGCCATCTATTAGGTTTATTAGCATTCTCAAAATAATTTTGCTTAGCATATCTTACTTTCTTTGCCAGTTCTGCTGTCAATAAGCAATTCATCCTGTGCGTGAGAAGCTTGGATATGGGTGCATAGGATGCATAGAATGATGCAGAGAATTATAAAAGGTACTCTTGGGTTTAAGCCAGAGGTGTTATTGCTGGGCATACTGCCAAAGGAGGTGCAGAGAGAGGAGAGATATTTGTTAATATACATTGCAACTGCGGCTAGGATTCTGTATGCGAAGTATTGGCGGTCTACGGTGGTTCCAACAAAACAAGAACTGATTGAGAAGATTATGGAAGCAGGAGAAATGGACAAACTGACTTTGATGTTGAAAGGGTATGATGAATCAGCCTTCATAAACACGTGGCAACGCTTTTAGAACTGGTATGACCAGAGAGACGAGGATGGAGAGAAACAATAATGGTTTGGACACTGAATATTATTAGTTTTGTGTTAAATTAGAAGTGGATAAGATAGAATGATAGAATTGGTGGATATAGAAGTAAAAGAAGGTAACACTTATGTCGGTAAGGGGGGGGGGGATCTAACTGGGTGATTTGCTTTGGGAAATTTACCCCCCGTGAATGTTGAATGTTGTATTTTGTGGGTGTTGTGTAGTGTTAAGGTTTTGTATTGTGTATTGTATTGTATTGTTTGTGATTGTATTTTGTGTTTTGGTCCGTTTTGTTGTTATGTCATTGTCTTAAAAATAATAAAAATGCCTCTTTTAGGGGAGCTTTAAAAAAAAAAAATAAAGAGCTTCAGCTTCAGTCTCTGGCCTTCCAGGGAACAGCCAGGGTTGATTTCTTCTAGGATTGACTGATTTGATCTCCTTGCAGTCCAAGGGACTCCCTCTCAAGAGTCTTCTCCAACACCGTAATTCAGAAGAATCTATTATTTGGTGCTCGGCCTTCCTTGTGGTCCAGCTCTCACAGCCGTACAGTACTGCTGGGAATTCCCTTGCTTTGACCATACGGACTTTTGTGGGTAGGGTGATGTCTCTACGTTTTATGATGCGTCCTCGCCACCGCCACCTCTCTCTGTCAATGATAGAGATATTCAGACTGAAGAGCTCAAACAGATCTCCTAGGGAAGAATCATAGAGTTGGAAGGGACCTCCAGGGTCATCTAGTCTAACCCCCCCCGCACAAGGCAGGAAATTCACAAATACCTCCCCCTCCACACCTGCAGTGACCCCCTGCTCCACGATCCCTGGCTAAACTGGCCTGGAGAAAAATGGCTTCCTGACCCCCAAAGTGGCCATCAGCATTTCCCTGGGTGTGTAAGAAAGGGCCACAAGGTCCCAGCACTGATGCAGCCCTTCCTGCCTTCCCTCTCATGATCTGCCTAAGTTTACAGAATCAGCATGGCTTTCAGGTGGCCACCTAGCCTCAGTTTGAAAAACTCCAAAGGGGAGAGCCCACCACCTCCCGAGGAAGCCTGTTCCACTGAGGAACCGCTCTGACTGTCGGGAAGTTCTTCCTAATGTTTAGCCGAAAGCTCTTCTGATTTAATTCCAACCTGTTGGTCCTGGTCCGACCTTCTGGGGCTATAGAAAACAACTCTGCACCATCCTCTAGATGACAGCCCTTCAAGTACTTGAAGATGGTGATCATATCACCTCTCAATCATCTCTCCAGGCTAAACATACCCAGCTCCTTCAACCTTTCCTCATAGGACTTGGTCTCCAGACCCCCCTCACCATCTTCGTTGCCCTCCTGTGGACACGTTCCAGCTTGTCAATATCTTTCTTAAATTGTGGTGCCCCAAGCTGAACACAATACTCTAGGTGAGGTCTAACCAGAGCAGAGTAAAGTGGTACCATCACTTCACATGATCTCGACACTCTACTTCTGTCGATACAGCCCAAAGAAGAAGAAAGGATGTGTTCTGAGGGTGGAAGAAGATTGAAGACCAGCCCATATCTCCCTGACCATTGAGGAATCCACACAGGTGAGGAACCTCATAAATACTCACTCATTGATTTCCCACAAGCTGCTGCTCCGCTCTGGCTCTTCCCTTTCCCCTGCTTGTATGTGTCAATGTCCCACTATTTGCTGCGCGGCGGCATTTTGACTTGTAGGTTGGCCCGATTTCCCCTGCGTCGTCTCAGTTCTGTTTTTGAGGATTAAGACGACATGGGGTAAATCGGGCGAAGCCGCGGGTCAAAATGTGACCACGCAGCAAATAGTGGGAAATTGACGCATACAATCAGGGGAAAGGAAAGAGCCAGGGCGGAGCAGTGGCTTGTGGGAAATCAGCCACTGTGTAGCAAGACCTTGAGGGAGAGACCCAACCTTCCCATTTCTCTGGTACTCCACACAAGGGCAGAGCTTTCCCATAGTGGGATTTAATGGGGCTCTTCTTCGGATGCCCAGGTGATCGGAGACTCAGGTATGCTCCAAAACTAGTTATGCAAAGAAGAGCCTTTTGAGTGAGTGCCCTCCTCCGGTCTATCTGCCAAGCTAACGCCTTCTGACCTCTGCCAAACTGGCAAAAACCCATATGTATTTTCCAACCCCTGTGATGAAATAGACAAGTCAAGGATAACTGGTATCTGTGGATAGATTTCAGGGGGTCCATGGACTTGGATGCGGGGGGGGAAATTACATCTTTTCACTAACCTCTTACTGAATGTCTTCATTTCCTTCAATTATGAAACTAGGCAACAAACCAGAGTAGTATTAGCAGTACCTGTGACTTTGTCACCAAAAGAAATCATAGATTTTTTTTCGTATCACATTACAGTCGTTGCATTTATCTTGGTCTTGTTTACACTCATCACTATTTTGAAAATAGAGTAGTTATTAGACCTGCCGCTAAATCACACAGGATCTCCTTCTTCCTGTCTACGGATGTTCTTGTGATGTAGCTGGCAAACTATTGACAGAGAAGAAGAGAAGAGATTGGATTTATACCCCGCCCTTCACTCCCCAAGGGTGTCTCAGAGCGGCTTGCAAACTCCTTTCCCTTCCCCTCCCCACGACAGACACCCTGTGAGGTAGGCGGGGCTGAGAGAGCTCTTTCAAGGACTGCTGTTTTCCAAGAACAGCTGTGCCAGAACTATTTACTTGCTGGTAAATCCATCAAACTGATAGAACTTGTGGCTGAGTATTTGGACTATTGTGTTAAATAAGGGTAACTAATGTTTCTGAGGCTAAGGCAGAGAATGCTTGATTGATTTTGTTCTTCTGCGTTCTTATTCCTGACACTGTTTTATTGTCTCACCTGAACTGTACGATTCCTATTTTATTCATGTAAGACTATGCTCTGTTTTATTACATTTCATGCCATTAAAGGTTTCTGAAACTGAACTGAACTGACTGAAGTGATGTTGGTTGGGAAGGTGGGGATCTTGAACACTTCTGACGGTGTTCGGTGGACCCTTGCTGACTCCGTGAAGAGACTGGGGAGTTATAGACGAGATCCAGCGTTCTTGCGGCAGAAGTAAGCTAACCCGGCTGCCAGTGATGCTTCCTCCCAACTCTCTCACCTGCCCACAGGATGGCCCCTTAGTCCAGTGGCACCTGGACAACCCACCAAGTTTCATTCTGGGTAAAAGCTCTTCTTCGGATAGAAGAAACGTCCGCGCGCACGGAAGCTTCTACCCAGAATGAAACTTTGTCGTAAAGGCGTTATTGGGCTCAAACTTTGTTGCACTGTCCTCAAAATCAATTAAAAAAAAAGATTTTATTAGCTTTTAAGGATAGAACAGCGAGACAACTCTGCAAACAGAGAAAAAACTAAGCATAGAACACGTTTAAGGAGCATCTCCCCATTACAGGCTGCTTAAATTTAACGTATGTGAATAGCATCAGTCTAGGATACACCTTACCCAGTAGAGTCATTTGCAGATAGAGTGTTTGCTTTCACCGTTTCTTGGATGAATTCCCAAGATGATCCTCAGTCCAACTATAGCTAATTGACCAATTCTTTTCAAAAAATCTCTTCTGGTCTTTCCTGCAATGGTAAGGTTAATTTGTGCATTTCCGCTGTTTCCAGGAGCTTATTAAAATCAATTCAGAAACTTCAGTTATACAGTCATAGAATCACAGAGCGGGAAGGCCGTCTAGCCCAACCCTCCCTGCTCAATGCAGGATCAGCCTACAGTATCCCTGACCAGGGTTTGTCCAGCTGCTGCTTAAAGACTGCCAGGGAGGAGGAGGAGGAGGAGGAGGAGATTGGATTTATACCCCCGCCCTTCACTACCTAAGGGAGTCTCAGAGTGGCTTACAAACTCCTTTCCCTTCCCCTCCCCACAACAGACACCCTGTGAGGTCGGTGGGGTGGAGAGAGCTCTTGACAGAAACTGCTCTTTTTTCAAGAACTCTTATCAGAACTATGCCTTCCCCAAGGTCATCCAGCCAGGTGCAAGTGGAGAAGTGGGAAATCGAACCCAGTTCTCCCAGATTAGAGTCCACACACTTAACCACTCTCCTGCCAACCTAGCAGTTCAAAAGGGAGGGTCCAGCTAGTCCAGCATCCTGTCTTCTCACACAGCGACCCACCAGTTCATCGAGAGGGCCAGCAACAGGACAGACCAGGGAGGGTCCATCCAGTCCAGCCTCCCGTCTCACACAAGGGCCAGCCAGTTCCTCTGGAGGGCCAGCAACAGGGCAGAGAGGGCCAACCAGTTCATTGAGCATCAGAAGAGCCCTGCTGGGTCAGACCAGGGAGGGCCCATCCAGTCCAGCCTCCCGTCTCTCACAGGGGCCAGCCAGTTCCTCTGGAGGGCCAGCAACAGGGCAGGGAGGGCCAACCAGTTCATTGAGCCTCAGAAGAGCCCTGCTGGGTCAGACCAGGGAGGGCCCATCCAGTCTAGCCTCCCGTCTCTCACAGGGGCCAGCCAGTGTCTTCGGGGGTTCTGATGAAGGGGTGCAGGATGCAGAGCTGGGCGTGGGCAAAGGTGTTACCCCAACGGGGGTCTCCAAATTAACTGGGGGAATTAGTGAAACTGGAGCCTTAGCAAGAGGGGGTAACTCGGGGATCTCCACCAGCGTTCCTGGGTATTCTATTCCCCGAGAACCCACAAAATAAACAGGCTGAAGAATAAAGAGCAACTGAATCTCTGTTATCCTCCCTGAATCTGTCTGCCAGATTTTTCCTGCCAAATCTCCAGTTCCCCTCAGTGCCTGCGTTGTCCTACAGTAGCCTGTATATATTCTTTGTTGTAAAAGACGTGACTGTCCCCCCCTATGCTTAGATATCTCGTTTAGTCTTTATCTTAGCTCAGGAACTCTTCTGGAAATACAGGAGCCGTCCAGTTTTCTTTGAACCCCTGAGAACTGGCCCTTGAGGCAAATTAACTTTCAAAAACAGAATAAAGATTTTAATTAAACAGGCAGGGAATCCTATATATATGTGTGTGTATATATGTGTGGTGTGTGTGTGTGTGTAAACCCTAGCGTATTGGCACTTTCCGGCTCTCCTATTGGCTGTGCTGTGTGCTCCATCAGCCATTGGCCCATCAATCGCCACTCAAGAATACTTGTGTGCCATTGCCTGGGGGCTGGGCCCACTCCTCTCCCCCACCCACTGTCGGCTGGCCACTCTTCCCTGTCTGAATAAATTACCAAAATGGCTGTCTGTCCTGACGGAGATGCTTCTGCTGCTGCTGTTTCGCTCCTCCACGTCTCCTACTTGGTTCCTCCACAGTAGGCTACTACAATGTTCCCTCTAAGCTGAGTTAATGTGAGCTAGCTCACAGATTTTTAGCCTCTGGGCTCACACGTTTTTTATCTTAGCTCAGGAAGGATGGCTCCAGAGCAAACTGATTTATGCAGCAGCCCAATCACTCACTCACACCTTTAATGCCCGTAGCTCACAAAGTAGAATTCTTGCTAGCAAGACTCCACAGAGGTGAGCCATCAGCTGTCAAACCATTCTCTTCTCCTCCGGCTGTGAGGCTGACTTTCCCCACTGTGGCTGATGCCAGGCAACCAAGCTTGGTTCTGTCAGTAAAAAGGTAGGGGCAGGATATCCAGGTATCCAGGCAGACCACATGGTAAAAAAAAAAATCAATAAATGGCTGCCTACTTGCTGACCCCAGCTCAGAGTCCTCCTTCCAGCTGCATCCCAAGGAAAGTTATTTCCTATTGCCCAAGGATTTTATCCCCTTTAGTTCCCCTCCCCCTTGATCCCGGAGAAGGAGAAGGAGAAGAGGAGGAGGGGAGGACGAAGAAGAGGAAGAAGAAGAAGTTGTTGTTCCCAACCTGGACAGCCCTACTTGATATCTCACTGTATTCCCCAGAAGAAGAAATGTAAAGCCTTTCTTTTAAGTTTCTAGTCCTCCTCAGGGTTATAAAACCGCCCTTCAAAGTGCCTCCTGACATCCCAGAAACCGGAGGGGATTTCGAACAGGGCTGCCTTCCACAGGGGACTGACTCTGTGCTGCAATCCATAAGCGGAAGGTTTTTCAGTGTGAAATCTTGAGGTTCTTCGATCACAGGCTCTGAAAATGGGCTTGCCCGAGCAGGGATGGTTGGGGGGGAGCCCTTGTGTGGGGGGGGGCTTTGCTCCCCAGCGTTGTCTTTTCGGGGGGGGGGCGCTCCCCTTTCCTGAAGGCGGAATTGGGGATCGGCGGTGCCGCCAAGAGGCCGTGGTGGCTCCGTGGTTAAGACGCTGAGCCGCAGACCGGGAGGTCCTTAGGTGGGCAGTTCGAGACCCGCCTGCCGCATGAAGGAGGGAGCTCCCGTCTCCGGCCCCGGCTCCTGCCAGCCGAGCAGCTTGAAACCAAGGAATGGCAGGCAGAGGAATCGGGACCCCCACTTCGGGGGGAAGGAAGCGGCGCTCCCTCTCAGCCGCGGAGTCTTCCGAGCAAACATTCTGCTTTGTGAGCTTACTGGCATTAGAGTTGCGAGCCGGCGTTTTGGCTGCTGCATAAATGAGTTCGCTCTGGAGCCCTCCCGTCCCGAGCGAAGACCAAAATGGGTGAGCTGGAGACCAAAATAAACTGTGCCCTAGCTCACACTAACTCAGCTTGGAGGGAACACTGATGGGAAGGGAAGGGAAGAGCCTCCCCTGCGCCGCGGCGTCGAGTCATGCCCAGGGCCACACGGCCACGGAAACGTCTTCGGACAGCGCTGGCTCTTCGGCTCGGAAACGGGAGAGGAGCGCCGCTGTCCCTAGAGTCGGATTCGACGGGCTTTCCGGCAAGGGACGCTGAGTGCCGCCTCCTGCACGAGTCCCCGCCGCCCTCCCTTCTTTCCCCTTTGCAAAACGGGCACCGCCCCGAAGGGTTAAAGAGAGAGAGATCCGCAGTACTAGAGAGGCACATGGGGGGGGGGGTTGCATTTCCTCCCCCCTTCCTCCTCCGCTTTTGCAAGGAGGCGCTTCTGCTGGGGGGTCTGGAGGGACTCCGGTGAGCTCCACGGGGCGGGGGGGCGGGGGGGGCTGCAATGCAGGAGAGGGAGGGGGAGGGGGGGCGGGAGGAGAGAGTGGTTGGACTGGAGGGGCCCCTGATCCAGCGTTGGCTCCTCTTGTGTTCTTCTGTGACTTGCTCCAGGTTGGATGCTTTGGGGGGGGGAGGCCCCCTCCCTGCCCTTTCCCAGCCCCCCTGCTGCAGCGCTTGGGCCCCTGCCGGACTCCCCCCCCGCCTCTCTGAGACCTTCTTGCCTGAAGCTGCTTTGGGGTGAGGTTGGGTGTCCCCAGGAAGGCGGGAGGGGCTGCCAGATCGAATCCCCCCCCCTCCACCCGAGTCAATGCTCCCTCTAAGCTGCGGAGTCTCGTGAGCCAAGATTCTACCTTCTCAGCTCCCGGCATTGAAAGTTGTGAGCGGGCGATTTGGCCCCTGCATGAATCACTTTGCTCTGGAGCCTTCCTTCCTGAGCTGAGACAAGAAAAACGTGTGAGCCGGAGGCTAAGACACCGTGAGCCTAGCTCACACTAACTATGCTGAGAGGGACCACCGACCCCAGTGGCAGCTGTTTGCCCTTCCCCCGGTCTGGGGCGTGTGAGTCAGTCTTGGTTTGGTGTTTGTTTGTATTCTTTTAATTTGCTGTGGTTGTCCACACGTGGATTTGTCCATACGGGGATTCCAGGCAGCTTCCCTTGAGACTGCAGTCAGAGGGACACGTTTTGGGGGGCTTCCCTCTGCTGAATTCTCCCCCTCTACAGAGAAGCATCAGGGCTGAGAATGCGACACCCTTTTCCCCCTGCAGGGCTAGCTTTCTGTGCGCGGGGAGAAATCCATTCCGAGTCGGCGTCTCTCACCTGCTGCCTGGAGTCAGGCACTCCATCCCCTCCCCTCCCGTAAGAACATAAGAGAAGCCCATGTTGGATCAGGCCAATGGCCCCTCCAGTCCAACACTCTCTGTGTCACACGGTGGCCAAAAAGACCAGGGGCCATCGGGAGGTCCATCCATCAATGGTGCCAGGACATTAAAAGCCTTCTCACTGTTGCCACCCCCCCAAGCACCGAAAATACGGAGCCTCACTTGCTCCAGAGTCCGTATCTATACCTTGTGGCTAATAGCCTCTGATGGACTTCTGCTCCATATATTTATCTAATTCCCTCTTGAAGCTGTCCATGCTTGTAGCTGCCACCACCTCCTGTGACAGTGAATTCCATGTGTTAATCACTCTTTGGGTGAAGAAGGACTTCCTTTTATCTGTTGTAACCCGACTGCTCAGCAACTTCATGGAGTGCCCAAGGGAGTTCTTGTATTGTGAGAAAGGGAGAAAAGTACTTCTTTCTCTACCTGCTCTATCCCATGCATCACCTTATAAACCTTGATCACGTCACCCCTCAGCTGTCGTTTCTCCAAGCTAAAGAGCCTCAAGCACCTCAACCCTTCCTCATAGGGAAAGTTCTCCAACCTTTTGATCATTCTAGTTGCCCCCTTCTGCACTTTTTCCAAAGCTATAATATCCTTTTTAAAGTGTGGTGGTCAAAACTGTACACAGTACTCCAATTGAGGTTGCACCATTGATTTATATAGGGGCATGATGATACTGGCTGATCTGTTTTCCATACCCTTCCTAATAATCCCCAGCATAGCATTGGCTTTTGCAGTCGCACGCTGTCTCGGCATCTTCAGGGAGTTATCTGCTACGACTCCCAGATCTCTCTCTTGGTCAGTCTCTGCCAGTTCGGGCCCCATCGACGTGTATTTAAAGTTAGGATTTTTGGCTCCAGTGTGCATCACCTTGCACTTGGCCACACTGAGCCCCATTTGCCACGCTGGTGCCCACTCGCCCGTCCTCGACAGATCCCTTTGGGGGGCCTCATGGCCTCCTTCAGCAGCCTCTTCTACGAGAGAATTTCTGATCCCTCCAGAGAACAACCCAGGTCTGCTGAAGGGAGGGTGCCGAGTCTGGGAGGGGGGCAGGATCCGTTCCTTGGTCTCTTTTCCATTCCATCTCTTACCCCTCTCCCTCGCTGCTGTTTCAGGTGTGGGGACCATCCCTGGAGATGGAAGTTGCAATCCCTGAGGCGGAAGGAGCTTCCTTGGAGCAAGGGCAGGGGGCGCAGGCTGTGGAGCGTGCCCAAGATCCCCTCTCCTTGGGTAAGGACCCAGGGTTCCTGGGTGCAGTTGGGGCACCCCGTGAATGTGATGGGTAGAGAGTTCAGGTCAGGATAAAAATAAATAGTTCTGCACACGAGACAGAGTTAATTTGCGGCACTCCGATGTCCAGTAACTCTGATGCCTCCAAAAGGAGATGACACCAGTTCCTGGAGGGCAATTCCTCCCTTTAATTAAAAACCTTCCTTCCATAAAAAGAAATAAAGTTCCTGGGGGTAGAGGGGGGAGAGCTAGATAAACCTGGTCAGATCTATTCAGCCTGGGGGCGAAAGGGTGCCTCCACCTTCTGGGGCAGCAGAGCTCTGGAAACCAGTTCCCCGGGGGGGGTCGATAATCTTGAGAAAATTTGGCTTCTGTGCCCGTGCTTCAAGGGGCCTCTGGCAGGCCGCTGTGGGAAACAGTGTGCTGGGGGGACGGACGGCAGGCGGTGGACTGGCCCCCTACTTAGGAGCTTTGCGGAGGGGCTTTGGGACAGATATGATGTCCTGTTGATGTTGCAGCTGGCTGAAAACCTGGTTGGGGAAGTGAGCATGCTCAGAGACACTCTGAAGACTCACTCATACTCCCCTCGAGTCTCCAGATGCACTCCAGAAACTTCTGGTCCGAATGGGACGGTGACGTGTCATGCAACGTCTTTCCCTCCCCATGGAGCAAATAGAGGTCTCACAGGAGCCTGAAATACGTTAGCCGCATTTATAATCCCTGAGGCTCATGGGTACTGTGTACTTCTCTTTTGCCTCTCCCAGAACTCGGTAAAAAGTATATAAAAGTGTGTTGAGCATACGCAGGGCAAAGTTTCACAACACCAGGCAGGGTGTGTGTGAATCAGGGAAGAAGCAAGAAAATGCCATTCCTTCCTTCCTTCTTTGTCTCGGGAACAGGCAGTGAAGAGATGCTGTTGAGCCGACATCTTTTCAGAGGTGTGGGAACGGCTGCCGTACCTCCAGTCCAGGTAGAAGAAGTGAGTTTTACGGTATTCTGGAACCCCTGGACTATTTCCCTGAGACCCTCCCGTTCCCCCTTTTGCTCTTTTATTGGCTGGGTGGAGATTGGCAAGGGAGTGACGGAATCCATAGAGAGAGCCCGTAGTTCTAAAAAAACCCTCCCAGGTTATTTACAATATAAGCTTCCTAAGGCCAGAAAGCACTTCAACACCAGCGTTCCCTCTAAGAAGAGTTAGTATGAGCTAGCTCACATTTTTTCAGCCCCTGGCTAACATTCGTTTGTCTTAGCTCAGGAAGGATGACCCCAAAGCAAGCTAATTTGTGCAGTAGCCAAATCGCTCACTCACAACTATAATGCCAGTAGCTTACAAAGTAGAAGTTTTGCTCACCAGACTCCACAGCTTAGAGGGAGCATTGTTTAGCACTTACAGATCTTTTAGAATAGAAACATAAAATTTCCATATTCAGCACAGAATACTTCAACACAAACCTAGTGCACTAGTGCGAGCGCCCCAGTCTAGTCAACAAGAGCTCACAGAGAGGTGATTGAAGACCAGCCCAGAGCAAAGAAGTCTTCACCAGTTTAGACCCTCAGTACCCATCGGTTCAGCCCACATGGATGACGTAAGGTTAACATTTAGCAGAAGAATATAAAAATAAAGAGAACAATCTTCACCTTGAGCTCATACCCTAGTTAGACAGTCAAGGATGTTCTGTGTAGACTTTATTCGAAGCACAGATGCCTGGTTCAGCAAGTATGTTGCAGGTCAGAAGTTACGAACCTTCTCACTAGGAGTCCTTGACGCAGTACGAGGGCGAGATGGTAGACCTAGAAAAATGTAAACTATTATTTTTGGAGCAGAGTGCCTTGTCAGGCCATAGAGAGGCTTGAGAAATGACAGTAACTAAGCATGCAAAGTCTTATGGGAGATGAACCAAACAGAGAGGCCTCAGTTTACCCAGGCTATTACATAGAAATGCCCCTGGGGAAGGGTAAGAAATGCATTTCAACATGCCTCAGCTCCCTGCTGACTCCATGTCAGCTAGAGAAGGAAAGGCTCACAGCAGAGGCCTTCCCTTGTCAATTACATTCTCAGTTGACTGGTGAGGAGTGAAATTGACAAGGAAATCTATGGGCTGCCTGAGGGAAGGACAACATTTTAACATACCTCCTTTCCCTCTGGTGGTGTATATCAGACCCGAAAATATTCGGGAATACCGAATATTTCCCCAATTCAAATACTTTACCGGTATTGGACTGGGGAAATTGAGATGAGCAGAGGGAACAGCCCGGGTCCCTCCTCCTTTCTCAGGGGAGCAGTTGCTCCTACAGTTTCTTCAAGGTGTCTGAGTGAGAGACCCTCTGAACGTTGCTCTAGGAGTGTGCATTTTGATCTGTATTCAGCTACCAGTATAGCAGAACCTGAAAAAGCCGACATTATGTGGCTTTTTTTCAGGTTCATTTTGCTATACCGAAAAACCTACACTGACATTGAGGGGGAAAGAAAGTCATTTTAAACATGCCTGCCCTTTGCTTCCCCAGCCAGCCCACCATGCCGGGTCAGCTGGGGAAGGGAACGGCACGCAGACATGCCCCCTTCCTTCCCAGAGCCTCTCCACTTTGCGCAGAAACTCGGGAAAATGCGTGTGGGGGGGTGCTTAAATCTGGGGAAGGGAAAGAAATGCATTTTCAACATGCCTCAGCTCCCTGCTGACTCCATGTCAGCTAGAGAAGGAAAGGCTCACAGCAGAGGCCTTCCCTTGTCAATTACACTCTCAGTTGACTGGTGAGGAGTGAAATTGACAAGGAAATCTATGGGCTGCCTGAGGGAAGGACAACATTTTAACATACCTCCTTTCCCTCTCCTGGTGTATATCAGACCCGAAAATATTCGGGAATACCGAATATTTCCCCAATCCAAATACTTTACCGGTATTGGACTGGGGAAATTGAGATGAGCAGAGGGAACAGCCCGGGTCCCTCCTCCTTTCTCAGGGGAGCAGTTGCTCCTACAGTTTCTTCAAGGTGTCTGAGTGAGAGACCCTCTGAACGTTGCTCTAGGAGTGTGCATTTTGATCTGTATTCAGCTACCAGTATAGCAGAACCTGAAAAAGCCGACATTATGTGGCTTTTTTTCAGGTTCATTTTGCTATACCGAAAAACCTACACTGACATTGAGGGGGGAAAGAAAGTCATTTTAAACATGCCTGCCCTTTGCTTCCCCAGCCAGCCCACCATGCCGGGTCAGCTGGGGAAGGGAACGGCACGCAGACATGCCCCCTTCCTTCCCAGAGCCTCTCCACTTTGCGCAGAAACTCGGGAAAATGCGTGTGGGGGGTGCTTAAATCTGGGGAAGGGAAAGAAATGCATTTTCAACATGCCTCAGCTCCCTGCTGACCCCATGTCAGCTAGAGAAGGAAAGGCTCACAGCAGAGGCCTTCCCTTGTCAATTACACTCTCAGTTGACTGGTGAGGAGTGAAATTGACAAGGAAATCTATGGGCTGCCTGAGGGAAGGACAACATTTTAACATACCTCCTTTCCCTCTGGTGGTGTATATCAGACCCGAAAATATTCAGGAATACCGAATATTTCCCCAATCCAAAAACTTTACCGGTATTGGACTGGGAAAATTCAGCATTTACCAGTATTTTTTAGATGTAATCTACCTGAACCCGAAAAATACCGGCATTTGTGTTTTTCTGCACACCTCTGCGCTGTTCCCTTTACGCATCCCAAGCCACGCATCCCATACCTTCCCAGTCTACTTCCTTCCAGTCTGGCGTGACCACTGACGAGGGAATCGGCTTTTCCTTTCAGGGTCCCTTTTCCTTCGAGGAGGTGTCCATCGATTTCACCGAGGCTGAATGGGCCCTGCTGGATCCGGGACAAAGAGCTCTGTACAGGGAAGTCATGCTGGAGAACTATGAGAATGTGGCCTTTCTGGGTAAGGGTCTTTCCTTGCTGCCAATGGTGCAAATTGCTGCCATTGCGAGGGGGCATGAATCAAAATACGGAATAGCTATGAACAGTTTTAAGGCCTGTCCCACTCCTTGGGGGTGGGTGGGCGGTGGCTCCCTGGCAGAGCACGGAGAAGGTCCCAGGTTCAATCCCCAGCCTGAGACCCTGGAGAGCGGCTGCCGGACTGAGTTGGCAACACTGACTTCAATGGACCCAGTTGTCTGATTCGGTAGAAGGCAGGTTCCTGTGTGCCTGGCTGTGTTCTTGCCCAGGGGCAACAGAGCCCAGTGTTGTGGCCATCGCCCGAGCCAGAGAAAGTGTCCTGGCCTGAGGCAAAGGGAGGGATGAGAGGCCCTCAGGAAGGCTCTGGAAGGGGCCGGATCCTCATTTCACTGGTGCCAACCTTTATGAGACACCCTTCCCCCTGTATGGGATCACAGACATCCGCTCTGCCTGTGACCTGCAGACGATCCTGTCAAGAACCGAAGACTGGGTCCCCCCTGGGCCTCCACTGTTGGTACCTGAGCAGCTCCCAGTTCAGGGGGTTCATGAGAAGAGAGCACAGAAGTAAAGCAGACCCCTTTTTAGATATATAAAGGTTAATTATGGATTTAAAAATAAAACATCACGAAACACACAGCTCAGCAACAGAAATACAAGGAAAGCAGCAAACTGTCCTCTCTGACATGTGCAGTACTTTGTATTCGACGGCACCTCTTGCTGCAGTGTGAATCTTCCAGCCGTAGCCTAAGTTGCTCTACAGAAAACTATTCATATCAAGACCTACTAATATGGCATGAGCGTGAATTTAGCCTGGCTTCCCTCTTGTATCACAGGTATGACACTTTCTGCCTCCTAGGGTCAGGTGGTCCTAATGACCTAATCCACGGTCCTCCTTGGTGGAATTTTCCAGAGGCAGTCAGCACCCTCCTAATCCCCCCTCCCTCCTGGCTACACAACCAGATAACAGGTTCTCATGGTTTACCAATTACTGTTGACCAGTGACCGCATTCTTCAGGCCAGCCTTGAAAAAGAGAAGGATGTTAGCTGCAGGAAGACTCAGCTGCACCTGCAGCTCAGAGTTGGCCACTTAATAATCACATAATCCCTTTGGGGAACTAGGATGCTTTGCCACACAGATCTATTCCACCTTGTACTGGTTGGGATTGTGGGCCTTGATCTTGATCACGGTTTCATCCTTTTCACTTTTGAATTCTTCCCCTTCCCCATATAAGAATGATCACTTTCTCTCTCTTTCTCTCTGTCTCTCTCCGAATGAAGGCAGGAGTATAAAAGAGACCACGGTGGAGATCGACAATGGCCTTGCATCAAAAGAAAGGCTGAGGATTTCCTCAAGGGGATCCCAAGGCCATATTTCCTTCCTGAATGAACTGCCTGAGAGTGAGTATCCTTCATAGTTAGGTCGCGGGAAAAGGGCAAGGAAGTGCCATTGGGGATTTCTCATTCACTTCTGAGCAACGTTTCGTATGGTGGTTAAGATCAGCCAAGGTGGACAAGGCCAAAGGGTAAACATATAGAGGAGGGGTTCATCAGTGGCTGTTAGCCACAAGGTATAAATAGGAGCTCTCGGTCTGGGGCAAGGGATGCTCTGTATTCTTGGTGCTTGGGGGGGGGTCTACATTGGGAGGGCTTCTAGTGTCCTGGCCCCACTGGCAGTACTTCTGATGACACCTGGTATTTTTGGCCACTGTGTGAGGGAGTGTTGGAGTGGATGGGCCACTGGCCTGATCCAATGTGGGCTTTTCTTATGTTCTTAAAGGGCCATCACATAGAGGCCTTTGGACCGTACCAGCCTTCCGAGGTGCTAAGAGGATCTCTGTCTTTATTCCAACAGAGGATGATCAGAGGAAGGAAGAGGATGAGGAAGTTCATCAACAAATGCCAGATAAAGTTAAAAGTGAAGACTTGAAAGACAACATCAGGAATCGAGGCAGACAGATGAGAAAGAAAGGCAGTCGTGTGGTTGAGAAGACTGACAGAAGGCAGCATAACGTACATATTCCAAAGCAGAGGATAATGAAGGCAAGTAAATCCATTCGATGTGAAAAGTACTTCAGGAATAGCTCACAGCTCTTTGTACACCAGAGACTACACAGAGTCAAGAAACCTTTTGAATGTTCAGTGTGTGGAAAGAAATTCAGTCGGAGTGGCAATCTTCACGTGCATCAGAGGACCCACACAGGGGAGAAACCTTTTGAATGCTCAGAGTGTGAAAAGAGATTCAGTGAGAGTGGCCATCTTCAGAAGCACCAAAGAACCCACACCGGGGAGAAACCTTTTGAATGCTCAGAGTGTGGAAAGAGATTCAGTGAGAGTGGCCATCTTCAGAAGCATCAAAGAACCCACACAGGGGAGAAACCTTTTGAATGCTCAGAGTGTGGAAAGAGATTCCGTCGGAATGACCATCTTCATGTGCATCAGAGAACCCACACAGGGGAGAAACCTTTTGAATGCTCAGAGTGTGGAAAGAGATTCAGTGAGAGTGGCTCCTTACAGAAGCACCAAAGAACCCACACAGGGGAGAAACCATTTGAATGCTCAGAGTGTGGAAAGAGATTCAGTGAGAGTGGCTCCTTTCAGAAACACCAAAGAACCCACACAGGGGAGAAACCTTTTGAATGCTCAGAGTGTGGAAAGAGATTCAGTCTGAGTGGCCATCTTCACGTGCATGAGAGAACCCACACAGGGGAGAAACCTTTTGAATGCTTAGAGTGTGGAAAGAGATTCACTGTGTGTGGGAGTCTTCAGAAGCATGAAAGAACCCACACAGGGGAGAAACCTTTTAAATGCTCAGAGTGTGGAAGGAGATTCAGTGAGAGTGGCTCTCTTCAGAAACACCAAAGAACCCACACAGGGGAGAAACCTTTTGAATGCTCAGAGTGTGGAAAGAGATTTAGGGAGAGTGGCTCTCTTCAGATGCACCAAAGAACCCACACAGGGGAGAAACCTTTTGAATGCTCAGAGTGTGGAAAGAGGTTCAGTCAAATTGGCAATCTTCAAAAGCATCAGAGAACCCACATGGGGGAGAAACCTTTTGTATGCTCAGAGTGTGGAAAGAGATTCAGTGTGAGTTCCCATCTTCACATGCATCAGAGAACCCACACGGGGGAGAAACCTTTTGATTGCTCAGATTGTGGAAAGAGATTCAGTCACAGTGGCTATCTTCACGTGCATCAGAGAACCCACACAGGGGAGAAACCTTTTGATTGCTCAGAGTGTGGAAAGAGATTCAGTCGGCGTGAGCATCTTCATGTGCATCAGAGAACCCACACGGGGGAGAAGCCTTTTGATTGCTCAGAGTGTGGAAAGAAATTCAGTCGGCGTGACCATCTTCACAAGCATCAGAGAACCCACATGGGGGAGAAACCTTTTGAATGCTCAGAGTGTGGAAAGAGATTCAGTGAGAGTGGCTTTCTTCAGAAGCACCAAAGAACCCACACGGGAAAAATCTTTTGAATGCTCACAGTGTGGAAAGAGATTCATCAATAGTGGCAGTCTTCAGAAGCACCAAAGAACCCACACAGGGGAGAAACTTTTTGAATGCTCAGAGTGTGGAAAGAGATTCAGTGAGAGTGGCCATCTTCACGTGCATGAGAGAACCCACATGGGGGAGAAACCTTTTGAATGTGGAAAGAGGTTCAGTCAGATTGGCAATCTTCAAAAGCATCAAGAACTCACATGGGGGCGAAACCTTTTGTATGCTCAGAGTGTGGAAAGAGATTCAGTGGGAATGGCAGTCTCCCATCAGCATCTTAGAATTCACACATTTTTACTCTAGAGATCTTATGTGAAACAATAAGAAATGATAACCAATTCATGGACTGAAGTTAAAAGGTAAAGAATATAAAATTCAAGCTTTTGCCGACTATCTGGCAATTATACTAAAAGAACCCCCCCCATCTATGGTTCATTTGATCGGCATACTAAATCAATATGGACAGTTGACAGGATTCAGAATCAATTTCAAGAAGACTAAAATGTTGGTGAAAAATTGTACAGTAGAACAAATTCAGGAATTACAGAGAACTTCGGGATTTTAGGTTCAGAAGAAAATGAAATATCTAGGTGTCCTTATATCAAACAAAGCTTCGACATTATTACAAGATAATTATCATAAATTGTTGGCAGAGATCAAAAGGGGTCTTGATAAATGGAAAGACCCGCAACTCTCTCTAACGGGGAGAATTCCTGTTATTAAGATGAATATCTTGCCAAGAGTTTTATTTTCAAACCATACTGATCCTTAAAAATCAGTTATTTTTCAAGGAATTAGAAAAGTTTGTCGATGTATTTAAGTCTAAACTTGATTGCCTTATAATTTTTTTGTTTGTTATTAGCAGTGTTGGAAGCCTATTGGGGGGTGGGGGAATTGGGATGGGGATCTTCTTTTTGGAAACTGTATTGGTAACGTGATTGGAAATGTTGAATATATCCCAATAAAAATTTTGTTTCAAAAAAAAAAAAGAAAAAAGAAAAGTTGGTAAGAGGCTTTATCTGGTAACAAAAAAGACCAAGAATTAAACTGAGAGCACTTCAAGAGAGATAGGATAGAGGAGGCCTAGGACGAACGGATTGGCATCTGTACTACCAAGCCGTGTCCTTGTCCTGGATTTGAGACTGGATCTTACTAAATAACACTAGGATTCTGAAGTTGGAAGGACACAATCTTTTAGTAGGGTGGCACACATTTATGTGATATACTGAACAGGATGTTCACACATATTTTAAACACCATATACTTAGAGCAGCCTTACTAAAAATTTGGCTGGAAATCAAAGAATTTTTTTAATGTGAAAACTCCAAAATGGGTAGCACCCTTAGAAGCGTTTGTAAATCCCAACTTAATATCTCAAGACTGAAGTAAAAGATATGAAGACCTTTTGGATTGTAAGAATGAACTAAATCCACAGGGTATAAACCTTTCGTGGTGGGAGAGAAATCAATTGGAATCTAGATACAGTAAGGACAAGCAGATAGGTTTTTATGAGAAAAAGATGGAATTGGATAAGATCCTGCTAGATACAGATAATAAGCTTATACAAAAGTTGTATATGTTCCTACTCAATTATAAGATGCAAGACGAGGAAGTTAAAGTACCTATGATTAGATGGGCTGAGAATCTAGGGCATAGTATTGAAATGGATAAATGGTCTACAGTCTGGTATACCATGAAATATACAAAGGCAGTCTCATTGAAAGAAAACCTGTATAAAATGTTTTACAGGTGGCACTTACCACCAGCTAAACTTGCTAAAATATATGCAGATGTGTCCAACAAACGCTGGAAATGTAAAGATAAAGTGGGTTCGTACTATCACATTTGGTGGACGTGTGATGTAAGAGATGTAAAAGTGATTGCACCACTTGGAAACAGTGACCATAATGTCATTGAGTTTAACATTTGTACAGATAGGGAGTTGCCCAAAAAGACTGACGCATCCACTTTTAACTTTAAAAGGGGTAACTTCTCTGGTATGAGGGGACATGTGAGGAACAAACTGAAAAGAAGAGTGGAGAAGGTCAAAACCATTGGGGAAGCTTGGAGACTATTTAAAAAGACAATCCTAGAAGCTCAGAAAAAATATATACCGCAGGTTAGGAAAGGCACAAATAGGTTTTAGGATTGAGTTAATGGGATTTTGAAATTTAACAGTATTGGGAACGTGGAAGAATAAAGGGACCAGATTGTTAATTTAGTAGAAATACAAGCCTTTATTAGCATAGTCATACTGTTAAGCAATGTCTGTGTTCTTTTTTCTTTATTATAGATAAAATGAAATATAGCAGATATAATTTAGATGAATTAGTTCCATAACGGGAAGAGACGGTTGTTCAATATAAATTAACATAAGGGGGAAACATGGGCATGTGTATGTAAACGTGATGATGTGAGCAAGATACTTGGCTAGTTATTGTAAAATGTATGGCTTTTTTGTGTGTGTAACTTTTTAAAAAATAATAAACTTTGCCCAATCTAGGGAAGTCAAAAAAACAACAACAACTATTGATTTAATAGAACAAACTCATAGAAGAATTGTATGAGATATTTCCAGTTGGATTCCATATGTTTGTTTGCGTAGGGTGGTTGTTTATGATTTTGGAAAATTAATAAAAAATATTTTTTTAAAAAAAGAATTCACACAGGGGAGAAACCTTTTGAATGCTCAGAGTGTGGAAAGAGATTCAGTTGGAGTGACACTGTTCTACTGCAACGAGGAATGCACACAAGGAGAAACACGGTAACTGCTTCGCCGGCACAAAAAGAGCTTTTCTGCTATTTCACCCCTAAAAGACAACCACAGACTATAGAAAGCACTGAACAGATATAAACTGGTGTAAGAAGCTCAGGGCTCTTTTTGTAACAGGAACTCCTTTGCATATTAGGCCACACACCCCTAATGTAGCCAATCCTCCAAGAGCTTACTGAGCTCTTCTTACAGGGGCTATTGTAAGCTCTTGGAGGATTGGCTACATCAGGGGGGTGTGGCCTAATAGGCAAAGGAGTTCCTGGTACAAAAAGAGCCCTGAAGGAGCTTGAGTCTACACAGAAACATCATGCTAACAGGGAAGAAATGTAATAAATACTCAGAGTGTGGAAAGAGCTTTGTTGTTGTTGTTCAGCGGCACAGTCAAGTCCAACTCTTTGCGACCCCGTGGACCACATCATGCCAGGCCCTCCTGTCTTCCGTCATGCTCCGGTGTTTGCTTAGTTTCATGTTTATGGCATCAATAACACTGTTTGACCATCTCATCCTTGGCCGTCCCCTTCTTCTTTGACCTTCAGTCTTTCCCAGCATCATCAGGGTCTTCTCCACTGAGGGCTCCCTTCTCATTTGGTGGCAAAAATATTTGAGCTTCAGCTTCAATATCTGGCCTTCCAGGGAACAGCCAGGGTTGATTTCTTTTAGGAATGACTGATTTGATCTCTTTGCAGTCCAAGGGACTCCCTCTCAAGAGTCTTCTCCAGCACCATGATTCAAAAGAATCTATTATTTGGTGCTCAGCCTTCCTTATGGTCCAACTCTCGCAGCCATACAGTACTACCGGGAATAACATTGCTTTGACCATACAGACTTTTGTGGGTAGGGTGATGTCTCTACATTTTATGATGCGCCCTTGCCTCCGCCACCTCTCTCTGCCAGTTATAGAGATATTGGGACTGAGGAGCTCAAACAAATCTGCTAGGGAAGAATTATAAGAATTGGAAGGGATCTCCAGGGTCATCTAGTCCAACCCCCTCCACAAGGTAGGCAATTCACAAATACCTCCCCGTCCACACCCACAGTGACCCCCTGCTCCATGCCCAGAAGATGACAACAAACCTCCAGGATCCTTGGCTAAACTGGACTGGAGAAAAATTGCTTCCTGACCCCCAAAGGGGCCATCAGCATTTCCCTGGGTGTGTAAAAAAGGGCCACAAGAACTCAGCACTGATGCAGCCCTTCCTGCCCTCCCTCTCATGATCAGATGGCTTTCAGGTGGCCACCTAGGCTCAGTTTGAAAAACTACAAAGAAGGAGAGCCCACCACCTCCTGAGGAAGCCTGTTCCACTGAGGAACTGCTCTGACTCTCAGGAAGTTGGAGGTGGGGTGGCTCTGTATGTCAGAGAGGGTATACAGTTCAGTAAGACTGAGAGGGTAAGAAAATTGGATTCGCTTCTGGAAATGCTATGGGTTGAAATAGTGGGTCCAAAAGGAGGCTTAACAGTGGGAGTTTGTTATCGCCCACCAGATCAAAAGGTAGAGGAGGATTATAAAATGATGAATGAATTAAAGATAGCGGCTAGACGAAATAACTGTGTCATAATAGGCGACTTTAACTACCCATACATTGATTGGGTCAATATGAGTTCTAGCTGGGAAAAAGAGATTGAGTTTTTAGACACTCTCAATGACTGTGCTATAGAACAGATGGTCATAGATCCTACCAGGGGAGAGGCGATCCTGGATTTGGACCTAAGTAACACCCAAGACCTGGTGAGAGATGTAAAAGTGATTGCGCCACTTGGGAACAGTGACCATAATGTTATTGAGTTCAACATTTGTACAGATCAGGAGTTGCCCAAAAAGACTGACGCAACCACTTTTAACTTTAGAAGGGGTAACTTCTCTGGTATGAGGGGACATGTGAGGAAGAAATTGAAAGGAAGAGTGGAAAAGGTCAAAACCATTGGGGAAGCTTGGAGACTATTTAAAAAGACAATCCTAGAAGCTCAGAAAAAATATATACCGCAGGTTAGGAAAGGCACAAATAGGTATAGAAAAAAGCCTGCATGGTTAACAAAGTAATGGAAGCTGTAAAAGGTAAGAAGGATTCCTTTAAGCGGTGGAAAGCTAGTCTCAGTGAAGTTGATAAAAGGGAACACAGGCTGTGGCAAATAAAATGCAAGTCTGTGATCAGGCAAGCAAAATGGGAATATGAGGAGCATATCACAAAAAAACATAAAGGCCAACAATAAAACTTTCTTCAAATACATTATAAGTAGGAAGCCAGCCAGGGAGGCAGTAGGGCCCTTGGATGACCAAGGGGTAAAAGGAGTAGTGAAGGATGATAGGGAAATGGCTGAGAAGCGGAATGCATTTTTTGCCTCTGTCTTCACTGTGGAAGAGAAGTGCTTGCCCACTCCAGAAGCACCGATTTCGGGAGGGGGTTTGAAAGACCTGAATCAGATTGCGGTAACAAGAGAGGAAGTCCTCCGAGTGATGGACAATTTAAAAACTAATAAATCACCAGGCCCGGATGGCATTCATCCGAGAGTTCTGAAAGAACTCAAATGTGAACTTGTGGATCTCCTGACAAAAATATGTAATCTTTCTTTAAAATCTGCCTCCATTCCTGAGGACTGGAAGGTAGCTAATGTCTCCCATCTTTAAAAAGGGCTCCAGGGGAGATCTGGGAAATTACAGGCCAGTCAGTCTGACGTCAATACCGGATAAGCTGGTGGAAACTGTTATTAAGGAAAGAATTAGTAGGCACATTGATGAACAAAAACTACTGAGGCAGACTCAGCATGGGTTCTGTAAGGGAAGATCTTGTCTCACTAACCTGTTAGTGTTTTTTGAGGGAGTGAACAAACATGTGGACAAGGGCGACCCAATAGATATTATCTACCTTGACTTCCGGAAAGCTTTTGATACAGTTCCTCATCAAAGGCTCCTAAGTAAGCTCAATAGCCATGGGATAAAAGGACAAGTCCTCTTGTGGATCAAAAACTGGCTTATAAATAGGAAACAGAGAGTGAGTATAAATGGGAAACTTTCTCAGTGGAGGGTGGTAAGCAGTGGGGTACCACAGGGATCAATACTTGGTCCGATGCTTTTTAACTTGTTTATTAACGATTTGGAATTGGGAGTAAGAAGTGAAGTGGCTAAATTTGCAGATGACACGAAGTTTTTTAGGATGGTGAAAACCAGGGAGGATTGTGAGGCACTCCATCTGTCGAGGATGGGTGAGTGGGCATCAACGTGGAAAATGGGGATCAATGTGGCCAAGTGCAAAGTGGTGCACATTGGAGCCAAAAATCCCAAATATAAATACACGTTGATGGGGTCTGAACTGGCAGAGACTGATCAAGAGAGAGATCTTGGAGTCGTAGTAGATAATGAAAATGTCTAGACAGTGTGTAACTGCAATAAAGAAGGCCAACGCTATGCTGGGGATTATTAGGAAGGGAATTGAAAACAAATTAGCAAGTATCATAGTGCCCCTGTATAAATCATTGGTGCGACCTCATTTGGAATACTGTGTACAGTTCTGGTTGCCACATCTCAAAAAGGATATTATAGCATTGGAAAAAGTGCAGAGAAGGGCAACTAGAATGATAAAAGGGTTGGAACACCTTCCCTATGAAGAAAGGTTGAGGCACTTGGGGCTCTTTAGCTTCGAGAAACAATGGCTGAGGGGTGACATGATTGAGGTTTATAAGATTATGCATGGGATTGAGCAGGTTGAGAAAGAAGTCCTTTTCTCCCTTACTCACAATACAAGAACTCATGGGCACTCCATGAAATTGCTGAGCAGTTGGGTTAGAATGGATAAAAGGAAGTACTTCTCCACCCAAAGAGTGATTAACATATGGAATTCACTGCCACAGGAGGCGGTGGCAGCTACAAGCATGGACAGTTTCAAGAGGGAATTAGATAAACATATGGAGCAGAAGTCCATCAGTGGGCATTAGCCACAGGGTATAGATGAGAATTCTCAGTCTGGGGCAGGTGATGCACTGTATTCTTGGTGCTGGGGGGGAGCAGTAGGAGGCCTTCTAGTGTCCTGGCCCCACTGCTGGACTTCCTGATGGCACCTGGTGTTTTTGGCCACTGTGTGACACAGAGTGTTGGACTAGATGGGGCATTGGCCTGATTCAACATTGGCTTCTCTTATGTTCGTATGTTTATGTTCTTATGTCTATCCACCCCAGCCCAGTATATTGGTAGACCTGGCTTCCAGAGAATAGATTACCCCCCCCAGCCCCAGGATGTGTTCTGAGGGTGGAAGAAGGTTCAAGACCAGCCCGTATCTCCTTAACCATTGAGGAATCCACCCAGGTGAAGAATCTCATAAATACTCACTCAGCAATTTCCCACAAGCGGCTACTCCACCCTTCCTCTTCCCTCTCCCTCGATTGTATGCGTCAGTTTCCCACTATTTGCTGCATGGCCGCATTTTGACCTGCAGCTTTGCCCGATTTCCCCCGTGTTGTCTCAGTCCTGTTTTTTGAGGATCGAGACGAAATGGGGGAAATCAGGCGAGGCAGCGGGTCAAAACATGGCCATGCAGCAAATAGTGGGAAATTAACGCATACCATCGGAGGAAAGGGAAGAGCCAGGGCGGAGCAGTGGCCTGTGGGAAATCGGTCACTGTGTAGCAAGACCTTGAAGGAGAGATCCAACCTTCCTGTTTCTCACACACAAGGACAGAGCTTTCCCATAGTGGGATTTAATGGGGCTCTTCTTCGGATGCCCAGGTGATCGGAGACTCAGATATGCTCCAAAAGTAGTTATGCAAAGAAGAGCCTTTTTAGTGAGTGCCCTCCTCTGGTCTATCTGCCAAGCTAATGCCTTCTGACCTCTGCCAAACTGGCAAAACCCCATATGTATTTTCCAAACCCTATGATGAAATAGACAAGTCAAGGGTAACAGGTATCTGTGGATAGATTTCAGGGGTCTGTAGAAGAAAATACATCTTTTCACTAACTTCTTACTAAATGTCTCCATTTCCTTCAATTATGCATCTAGACAACAAACCACAGTCGTATTAGCAGTACCTGTGACTTGGTCACCAAGAGAAATCATAGATTTTTTTTTTCATATCACATTACAGTCATTGCATTTATCTTGGTCTTGTTTACACACATTACTATTTTGAAAGTAGGGCAATTATTAGACCTGCCGCTAAATCATACACGATGGCCTTCTTCCTGTCTACGGATGTTCTTGTGATGTAGCTGGCCAACTATTGAGAGAGAAGAAGAGAAGAGACTGGATTTGTACCCCACCTTTCACTCCCCAAGGGAGTCTCAGAGCAGCTTACAAACTCCTTTCCCTTCGCCTCCCCACAACAGACACCCTGTGAGGTAGATGGGGCTGAGAGAGCTCTTTCAAGGACTGCTCATTTTCCAAAACAGCTG
Source organism: Gekko gecko (assembly GCA_029375565.1). Lineage (NCBI taxonomy): Eukaryota > Metazoa > Chordata > Lepidosauria > Squamata > Gekkonidae > Gekko > Gekko gecko. The sequence continues at coordinate 3,376,266 of JAPDNY010000002.1, read as the reverse complement.
TGCCAGAACTATGGCTTGCCGAAGGCCATCCAGCAGGTGCAAGTGGAGGAGTGGGGAATCAAACCCGGTTCTCCCAGATTAGAATCCGCGCACTTAACCACTACACCAAACTGAGCAACTCTGTGCCTAGTAGTCATTCAGCCCTGGAACATGGGTGACCCAGACATCTGCCTTGATTCCCAGTATTCCCTGTCTCCAAGTTTTGTTGATCAATCCATTGAAGTAAGTTGTTTTTATTCTTTGTTCAAGTTCTGCAAAACAGGACAGGTCCAATGAGAATCCTTGTCTTGGATTTTCAATCCAGTCTATAATCCAGCCACTTGGCCACTCATGCTATCTTCTTATCTTTGTTACACTTTTTGAGTTTTATCCCTGCATGGCCAGAGCTTCTTTCTAGCCATGCAAACCCCTGTTAATCTTTCTCTCAAGTTCTTTCCTATCGGGAGGAACTGGAAGCTTGAATTTACAAGTGTAGTCTTATGCCTGATAATACAGGCACACCTTATAAGGGGTTTTTAAGAATTGTTTGTGTGTGTAAAAGGTAAAGGTTCCCTTGCTCGAAAGCCAGTCGAATCCGACTCTAGGGTTGCAGTGCTCATCTCCGTTTCAAAGCCGAAGAGCCAGCGCTGTCCGAAGACATTTCTGTGGTCATGTGGCCGGCATGACTAAACACCAAGGCGCACGGAACACTGTTACCTTCTCACTGAAGTGGTACCTATTTATCTACTTGCAATTTCTTGCTTTCGAACTGCTAGGTTGGCAGGAGCTGGAACTAGAGACGGGAGCTCACCCCGTCATGCGGCACTCACGGGTCTTGAACTGCTGAACTACTGACCTTCCACAGCCTGCAGTTCAGCGTCTTAACCACTTGATGTATGTGTGTCCTAACATTTTAGCCTTTCAGGCCTCAACACCACCCAGCAACTCAGGAATTTCAGCAAGCCCAGCTGACCTAAGGTGGAATGCCCATGTACATCGCCCCCTAATTCGACTGAGCATAAGCTCGGTATGGTTTAACCTGCCAGGGCCCCGGTACACCCACCCCTCAACAATCAACACCCTTTAAGGTCATGATAGATGTTTTGTCTTGTCTTAAAAACCTGAGCCCCGTGAATTTTGTGCTTGGGAGTCACATGTCCTTGTCAGAATCTAACTTTGCCATGTGTATAAATGTGTTTCTGTCTAGTTTTGTTAAAATTAAGATTGTTGCCCATCATGCATAGAGGTTTACACATTTGCATACGCAGCGACCTCCGCCCTAGAATAAGTGCGCACTGCCCACAATGTGCATGCTCCCTCATCAGTGGAACAGACTGCCTCGGGAGGTGGTGGATGCTCCTTCGCTGGACGTTTTCAAGAGGAGACTGGACAACCATCTTTTGGGCATGTTGTAGGTATGTAGGGGTTTCGGCTGTGCTCCTGCAGAGTGCAGGGGGTCAGACTAGATGACCTGCAAGGTCCCTTCCAACTCTAACATTCTATGATTCTATGATCAGGGCCTACGCATGCTTCACAGTCGTCCCAGGAAGAGTCCATTGGGGAGCTTCTTGAAGGGTTCTGTATTTCTGCTTGGTTCTGTTCTTTTCACTGTAATAGGTGAAGGCCTCCCACAGGAAGCCCTCCCGCAGGAAGGCCTCCTTCCTAAGCCGAACGGCATCACCAAGTATTCAAATTGCCCTAGTGGGGTGTTGAATGCGGTTTTGTACTCATCTCCCTCCCTGATGCACACCCTGAAGTACGCGTCCCTCGAATCGAGCTTGGAGAACATCCTCCCTCCCGCCACGGCGGCAAGCAAGTCTTTGATCAGGGGTAACGGGTAAGCATTGGTGGCCGAGACCGCATTGAGCCCTCGGTAGTCCGTGCATAGTCTCAACCCCCCATCCTTCTTTTTCCAGAACAACACAGGGGCGGCACAGGGCGAGGACGCTGGGCGGATGAACCCCCTTGCCAAATTTTTATCGATGGATTTCCTTAATTCTACTTTCTCTGCCAGACTCATAGAGTATAATTTCCCTTTGGGCAGTTTTTGGTTGGGCAATAGTTCTATAGCACAGTCGGAGTTCCTATGGGGGGGTAATTCATCCGCCTCCTCCTTCTCAAATACAGCCGTCAAGTCCCAATAGTCCCGAGGGATAGAATTTCGTTCCACCTCCACCAACCCAACCAGTACCGTGTGAACTCCCTGGGAGGGGGGAGCCCCAAGAGTCCTTCCAGAGGTGGGTCTCACAGCGAGGGGAAATGGAGTTGACCACCCCTTCCTCCCACAGTATGTGCGGGTCGGGGTCGTAAAACCAGGGGCTGCCCAGAACCAGTGGGAATCTGGCCGCCAAGGTGACCACAAAAGGCCTCACCTCCCAGTGCCTCCCCACTCCCATTCGTAACGGCACAGTCTCATACTTGCATTGATGGGGTCTGAACTGGCAGAGACGGAGGAAGAGAGAGATCTTGGAGTCGTAGTGGATAACTCGATGAAAATGTCTAGACAGTGTGTAGCTGCAATAAAGAAGGCCAACGCTATGCTGGGGATTATTAGGAAGGGAATTGAAACCAAATCAGCCAGTATCATCATGCCCCTGTATAAATCACTGGTGCGACCCCATTTGGAATACTGTGTACAGTTCTGGTCCCCACATCTCAAAAAGGATATTATAGCATTGGAAAAAGTGCAGAGAAGGGCAACTAGAATGATGAAAGGGTTGGAACGCCTTCCCTATGAAGAAAGGTTAAAATGCTTGGGGCTTTTTAGCTTGGAGAAATAACGGCTGAGGGGTGACATGATCAAGGTTTATAAGATTATGAATGGGATTGAGCAGGTTGAGAAAGAAGTACTTTTCTCCCTTTCTCACAATACAAGAACTCCTTGTGGGCACTCCATGAAATTGCTGAGCAGTCGGGTTAGAACAGATAAAAGGAAGTCCTTCTTCACCCAAAGAGTGATTCACACATGGAATTCACTGCCACAGGAGGTGGTGGCAGCTGCAAGCATGGACAGTTTCAAGAGGGAATTAGATAAACAACCTATGGAGCAGAAGTCCATCAGTGGCTATTAGCCACAGGGTATAGATGGGAACTCTCAGTCTGGGGCAAGTGAAGCTCTGTATTCTTGGTGCTGGAGGGGGCAGCAGTGGGAGGGGGCTTCTAGTGCCCTGGCCCCACTGATGGACCTCCTGATGGCACCTGGTATATTTTGGCCGCTGTGTGACAGAGTGTTGGACTAATGGGCCATTGGCCTGATTCAGCATTGGCTTCTCTTAAGTTCTTATGTTCATGGCTCCTTCATCGTGGAGCCGTCCATTTGGGTAAAGATCAACGGCTTAACCAACTTTAGGACCTTCGTTCCCAACCCCGTCACCAGGGAAGGATTTATAATGTCTCTCCCGCACCCCGAGTCTACCAAACCCCGTACTCTTCCATGCGTCTGGAGATCGGGGTCCATCAAAGTCACAGCCACAAAGAAGAGGGAAGGGGATTTCCTCACCGGGTTCAGCGCCTGGGAGTCGGGGACCTGCTGTTCAGCGCTGTTCACAGCAGGTCCTTCTCGTTTCCCGCCACCGGGGCTGTCTCCTCTTCCGACGATTCAGTTTCATCTCCCAACGGGGTGGCCTGGAGGGCTCTCGCTCCCTTGGGTCTCGCCACTTGTTTCGGGGTGGAAGTCTCGAACTTCTTTTTCCCTCCCTTGAGGGCGCCAGGGGATGGGGTCCCCCCCGGGCATCCAGCCGCAAAGTGGCCGGGCTCCCCACATTCCAGGCACAGCCCTTGCTTCATCCTCTGCTCGCGGGTTCCATCTTTCTGCCTGTGTGGGATGGCGGGCGGCTTCGCCTTTGGCAGGGTGCTGCTCGGCTGGGTTGTCTTCCCTAGGGCGGCTGCATCGTCAAGGCGGAGGGTCCGCAGGCGGGTCTCCGTGTCCGCCGCTTCCTTCATCCATCCCAGCAAGGTCTTGGGATCTCGGCCCCTCAGGATGGTGCGTCGAATTTCGGGATTCAGCCCCAGCCGGTATTGTTCAGCAAGCACTCCATCCGGCCAGCCTCGGATCTTGGCCGCCTGTCTCCAAAACTCTTCGGTGTACTCACGCACGGATTTCGTGCCTTGGCGGAAGGTGCGCAGGAAGGCGCGTGCCGTCTTGTTCACGTTGGAATCTTCAAAGTGGTCTTTCATGGCCCACATGAACGCGTCGACCTCCCGCAGCTCTCATCCGTCTTCTTGGTGCAGGGCCATGTACCAATCTGCGGCAGCGTCTTTCAGGTGAGAGGCGATCGCGTCCACGATGCGTTCTTCGTTCGGGAACAAGTGGTCCCAGTTCTCCACGAATTTCTCGGAACTTCTCTGGGGTTCCGTCGAAGGTGGCATCCAGCAGTTCCGTCGGATTGGGAAACAGCCGTCCCCAACCCCGTGGCACTCCCTGCGGTCCTGGTGCCGGCAGTCCTGCGGGTGGGCCTGCGGCTTGGTCCAGAGGTGCCCCGGGCTGCCCCGACACACTTCCAGGTGGCGGTCCAAGCGGAGGTACAGGAGGCCCCTGTGGGGGTTGGCCTTGCAGCCCGGGCAGAACCAGGAGCTGCCGCCGGTCCATTTCTTCTCTGATCCCGTCAGAGATCATTTTTGGGATGCGTTGTAAGGATTCGTCTATCAATCGGAGTAGACGATCTTGACTGCGGTCTCTGCTCCATCTCCGTCCTCCCACGGCTCCCTCGGACTCTCTGGGTCCTGGGCGGGTATCTTCTCCCCCCTCTGCCGTGCTCAGACGATAGACGGACCGCTCGAATCGGCTCTCTTGAACCGAAGCTCGGGGAGTGAGGAACCACGTCTCGTGCGTTTCCGCTAGCGGTTTGGCCCAGTCTCGCCTCTTTCGCGGTCGGGTCGTCACCCCAGGAAACGCTCCCCGTACATCTCTCCGTAGAACCCCCCTAGGTCGTATTCCGTCCCCCGTGGCACAGGAGCAGTCGAGACCGGGTTCTCTCCAGTGGCAGACGCCGTGGTCACAGGCGCTGCGGATACAGGGACCCCATTATCCGCTGTGCTCATTGGGATTGGGATCTCGGTGTCTTCTCCGTCACTCATCTTTGGCAAGAGATGTGCGGCGTCGAACCGGTGCCCGAATAAAGGATCACTGACAATCTGTCAGGTTCTCCAGAAAGTCAGTCAAACACCAGGCCTCATAAAGAAGATAGCGTTTATTGAAAGCAGTTCTAAAAGACACGGTAACACTTCATTGTCAGTGATGACTAAAGCTAAAAAGCACCCACAGTTATACCAGCTCGAAATGCCCCCCCCCCTTCAGTCTACCAATAGTTGCCGAGCCCGCACACGGGAAAAAGGGGCGAAAGCAATAATGCAGTAAATAACCAAAACGCTCAAGAGCTGTCCCAAACAAAGAAGAAGACTCTGCGAGACCAAGGACATTTGGTGAAATAACAGACTGCCCAGGCGGTGTAACTCAGCATCTCCTAGGCAACCTGCACACCTCCCTACATTCCAGAGCATGAAAAGTTGCAGACCATCCCTCCCTCCTACCCTTCCATCCATCTGATGTCAGGATTACCTGACAACAACAACCCTGTGAAGTTGGTTAGGCTGAAAGTATGTGACTGGTCCAAAATCACCCAGTCAGCTTCCATCGCAAGATGGGGATCTGAACCTGGGTCTCGCAGACCCTACTCTGAGGCTAACCACCGAAGAAGGCCCTAAGGGCCGAAAACGCATTTGGTCGAGTGATTATTGCACGTGGAACTTAGTAGTTCGGCAGTTAGAGGCCCCAGTGCTGTGTGACGGAGCGAGCTCCCGTCTCCAGCCCCAGCTCCTGCCAACCTAGCAGATCGAAAGCAAGAAATTGCAAGTAGATAAATAGGTAGTGCTTCAGTGGGAAGGTAACAGTGTTTCGTGCATGTCGACGTTTAGTCATGCTGGCCACAGGACCACAGAAAAGTCTTCGGACAGCGCTGGCTCTTTGGCTTGGAAAGGGAGATGAGCACCGCCCCCTAGAGTCAGATTTGACTGGCTTTCAAGCAAGGGTATCATAGAATCATAGAATCATAGAATCATAGAATGTTAGAGTTGGAAGGGACCTTGCAGGCCATCTAGTCCAACCCCCTGCACTCTGCAGGAACACAGCCGAAACCCCTACATACCTACAACATACCCAAAAGATGGTTGTCCAGTCTCCTCTTGAAAACGTCCAGAGAAGGAGCATCCACCACCTCCCGAGGCAGTCTGTTCCACTGCTCAACCACTCCTACAGTCAGGAAGTTTCTCCTGATATTAAGCTGGTAACGACTCCCTTGTAATTTCCACCCATTAGATCTAGTCTTGCAATCCGGAGCAAGAGAGAATAGATCCATTCCATCTTCTACATGACAGTCCTTCAAATACTTGAAGACTGTAATCATATCCCCTCTAAACCTTCTCTTTCCCAGGCTAAACATACCCAACTCCCTCAGCCTTTCCTCATAAGACTTGGACTCCAACCCTCTCACCATCCTGGTCGCCCTTCTCTGGACCCGCTCGAGGTTGTCAACATCCTTCCGAAAATGTGGTGCCCAAAACTGGACACAGGACTCCAGGTGGGGCCTGACCATAGCAGAATACAGCGGAACTACCACCTCCCGTGAACTGGACACAATGCTTCTGCTAATGCATCCTAAGATTGCATTAGCTTTCTTCACAGCCGCATCACACTGCAGGCTCATGTTTAGCTTGCCTTTACTGTTTAGACCACTGAAGAAGGCCCTCGGGGCCGAAAATGGTCTCGTGGCTACTGTGCGTGTAACCTATGTTGTTGTTCAGTTGCACAGTCGAGTCCAGTGTGTTGCTTTGTGCAATGCCTCAATGGATGTGATGTTACACCCCATGACCTCTTTGTCTTTTATCTACATTCGACAAATGTTGTTACTGTAGTTACTGTGCACTTTGCCATAAGGAGAGGTGTTTTGTTCTGTTTTTTAGCCGCTCAGCCCTTCTGGGTTCCTGACCTGTGGAACCACAATAATCTGCAGAAAGGGCCCGGTTGCATCTTTGTGTCCCCCTTGTAGTTTAGGCCTCGGCAATGTCCACGTCATAAAACCAAGCAATGACACTCAGCACAGAATTCAGTAAAATTGACCAGCTCGTTTATTCTTCACGCAAAGAGATGGTAACATGGCAATTCTGAGAGGGTGGTACTGGGGGGGTGTTGATACGCAGAAGCCCCTCCCAGAGGGTCTTTATACAGCAAAATTCACACTCCAAGCAATTCACCCCACCCACCCCTGAATCTGCAGTGATCACAGAAGAGCCTGGCCTTAGTGTATGTGGGGGGGATTTGCTCTACAAGAGGGGAAGCGTTGGCTTCATGCTGTGCGGGTCCTTCCCAGGACCTAAGTCAAGTATTATGGGATGGGGGTCGCTGGGTTCACAGCGAGCCCCAAATCTTCTGAGCACAGTCTTCTGGGGGCTCCACCGCTGGGTGGATTGTGTTGTGTTAAACATGAGCCCGCAGTGTGATGCAGCTGCGAAGAAAGCGAATGCAATCTTAGGATGCATTAACAGAAGCATTGTGTCCAGATCACAGGAGGTGGTAGTTCCGGTCTATTCTGCTATGGCCAGGCCTCACCTGGGGTCCCGTGTCCAGTTTTGGGCACCACATTTGAGGAAGGATGTCGACAAGCTGGAGCGTGTCCAGAAGAGGGCAGCCAGGATGGTGAGAGGGTTGGAACCCAAGTCTTACGAAGAAAGGCTGGAAGATTTGGGTATGTTTAGCCTGGAAAAGAGAAGACTTAGAGGGGACACGATGGCAGTCTTCAAGTATCTGAAGGGCTGTCATGTAGAAGACGAAGCAGATCTATTCTCTCTTGCTCCGGATTGCAAGACTAGACGTAATGGGTGGAAATTACAAGGGAGTCGTTACCGGCTAGATATCAGGAGAAACTTCCTAACTGTAAGAGTGGTTGAGCAGTGGAACAGTCTGCCTCGGGAGGTGGTGGATGCTCCTTCCCTGGACGTTTCCAAGCGGAGGCTGGACGACCATCTTTTGGGTATGTTGTAGGTATGTAGGGCTGTCTTTCGGCTACGCTCCTGCAGAGTGCAGGGGGTTGGACTAGATGACCTGAAAGGTCCCTTCCAACTCTAACATTCTGTGATTCTAGGAGCAGAGCTCCAGCAGTTAGAAGCACAGGCGGTGGCAAGTCCTGCCCCCAGCAGGAGCAAAGCAGCATGTGTAGCATTCCTCCTGGGTAAGGAGGAGACAAAATGCAACCCGCCTCTCCTCCCCCCCCACCTCCGACCCAGCCCTGGCTCAGCTGCTGCCTCCAGCAGGTGGCCGGCCTGCCAGCTGCTTCCCCTGCATCATCCAAGCCCGGCTCCCGCCTCATCCACCAGAGCTCCCCTCCGGGCTGCGGGCAAATGGTTTTCCCATTAAGGTCTTTGGGCCCAGATAGGCTACTCTGGGACGGGAATGACAGCTCCCAGAGTGGAAAGACGGTCCCTAGGGATGGAGCCCGAGCGGTGGGTGTTGCCTTCTGACACACTTCCGGTCAGAGCTCTTTTTGTAGCAGGAACTCCTTTGCCTATTAGGCCATGCACCCCTAAAGTAGCCAATCCTCCCAGAGCTTGCAGAGCTCTTCTTACAGGGGCCACTGTAAGCTCTTGGAGGATTGGCCGCGTTAGGGGTGTGTTGCCTAATAGGCAAAGGAGTTCCTGCCACAAAAAGAGCCCTGCTTCCAGTGATGTCAGGGGGTGTGGCATATGCCAAAAAGTTATGCTAATGAGTTATGCTAATGAGCTCCTGCAAATAAGTTATGCTAATGAGCTCCTATGAAACGACCCCTGGCCCTAAGCATATATCTAAATAAATCTTGCAAAGTTCTTTCTTAGGGACCGTTTTCTGGTTAAGATTCCCAGTAAAATAATTTCATTGGGAATGTAATGTTTAAGGTTTTCTGAATCCGCGCACCTGAAATCTATCTTTCCGAGGCTGGCTTGTCAAAAGCAATTCTGCAGTTCCCTCTGCCGGCAGACAAGATGTTTGTCCTGGCAACCTTTTTAAATCCTACCTTTAGATCGAGATGGGTGGGTGGGACAGATTTGATTCCCCGCTCCTCCACTTGCACCTGCTGGATTACCTTGGGCAAGCTGTAGTTCTGTCGGAGCTGTTCTTGAAAAAGAGCCGTTTCTGTCAAGAGCTCTCTCAGCCCCACCTACCTCACAGGGTGTCTGTTGTGGGGAGGGGAAGGGAAAGGGATTTGTAAGCCGCTCTGGGACTCCCTTGGGTAGTGAAGGGCAGGGTATAAATCCACTCTTTTCTTCTTCTTCTCTCTATCCCCCTCCATGATATACTTCCTTCCAGTGCACAGACTCTAATCTGGAAGAACCAGGTTTGATTCCCCACTCCTCCACTTGCACCTGCTGGATGACCTTGGGCAAGCCGTAGTTCTGTCAGAGCTGTTCTTGAAAAAGAGCCGTTTCTGTCAAGAGCTCTCTCAGCCCCACCTACCTCCCAGGGTGTCTGTTGTGGGGAGGGGAAGGGAAAGGAGTTTGTGAGCCGCTCTGAGACTCCCTTGGGTAGCGAAGGGCGGGGTATAAATCCAATCTCTTCTCTTCCTCTTCAGAAAGACAGACAGGGCCACAGCCAAGAGGAAGAATCTGTGGTTTGCTGCCATTAGCAGAATGTCAGACTTTCCCTTGGCTGTTTGTATTTTGTTGGAAGGGTCACTTTTAAATCTTCACCAATGTCAAATAAACCATCCCCTCCCTAAGGCTCCCAGCCCTTCCAGCGGTGCCTTCAAAACTCCGCAGTCCGGCCAGCAGGGAGAGGGCAGACACCAGGGGGCGCCAGAACCTCGCCGGTCTCTTCCCGAGGGGGGACTCGTGAGACGGGAGGGGGGGAGAGAGAGATTCCCCCCCCGTGCCTTCCCTACAGGGAAGGTGTGCTTTTTACAGGCCATTTGGTCCGCCCTGGTGCTGCCCTGGGTCGAACTGGTCCTGCCTTTAGCATTCACGGACAGCTTCACGTGTATATTATCTTATCTTCAAACAATTCTTCCAACAGCCCTGTAAGGTAGGTGCGTATCCTTGTCCCCCTATGGAAGCTGGGGGGTGCGGCCTGAGGGTCAGAAAGGGTCCCCAGCAGTGTTCCCTCTAAGCTGAGTGAGGGTGAGCCGGCTCACAGTTTTTTAGCCTCCGGCTCACACGTTTTTGCCTTCGCTCGGGAAGGAGGGCTCCAGGGAGCAAAAACTAATTCATGCAGTGGCCAAATAGCTCTCACCCGGGGGGGGGGGGGGGCTGGGCTCACGCCGGCTTCTCCCCACACCCTGGAGGCCGGAGTGGATTTCGCTGCGGGGGGGGGACACCACTGCAGCATCTTGGATCGGGTTCCAGCTTCCTTCTTCCATTTCCCCAAACGCTGGGCTCCGCTTGGGGGGCGGGGGGGGTGGGAAGGAAGGAAGCGAAACCTGAGCGCGTCTGCCGCGTCCCGTCGGTTGCCCAGCCAAGCGGGAGCTACTGGCAAAGAAGAAGGGGGGGGGGCGGAGGGAGGGGAGAGGGTCTGGCTCTCGGCCGGAGGGCTGGCGGGAGGCCGGCGAGGTCCAGGGATTTGGGGAGGGAGGGGGTCTCTCCCTGCGCCCCACCCAGCCGTTCAAGAGATCTCCTGAAGGCGGCAGTGGGGAGGGGAAAGGGGTGAAACTGCCCCCCCCGCCCCTCCTGTGAGCAGAGTTCTGCAGGTGGAACGGGAGTGGAAGGCACCAGTCTGATCTTCCCTGGGTCAGGGACAGTGCTCCCTCTAAGCTGAGTTAGCGTGAGCCAGCTCACAGTCTTTTAGCCTCCGGCTCACACATTTTTGTCTCCGCTCAGGAAGGGATGGCTCCAGAGCAAACTAATTTACGCAGTAGGCAAATCGCTGGCTCACAGCTTTAATGCCCAGGAGCTCGCAAAATAGAATTGTTGCTCACAAGGCTCCACAGATGAGAGGGAACATTGGTGCTGGCCAGGGAGAGGCACTCTGCACACGCTCAGGCGGCAATCGAGGGCAGCGGGGCCGGACCAGAGAAGTCGTCTCTGCCACCTTTTCCCAGCTCCTGGCAGGGGTGAGGCCCCCATAAAGCACCAACGCTGGCTCTTGGGTCCGTTTACTGAGACCTGCCCACTGATGCCAGGAGGACAGATCCACAGGGGAGGGGGGGCAGAGGGGGTCCAGGACCCCAGCAGCAGGGGCCACGCCGGAAATGGCAAAGCAGCACTTTCAGCAGAGGAGCAGAAAGGTTTAGGAGCCAGTCCTCTGTCCACAGGAGAGATCTGCCCCCCATTCCATCGACAGGTTGGGGTGACCCTGTGAGGGCTGAGAGAGCTCCTTCGAGGACTGCTCTTGAGAGAACAGCTCTGAGAGGACTTGTGACTGACCCAAGGCCACACCAGCAGCTGCACGTGGAGGAGTGGGGAATCAAACCCAGCCCTCCTAGATTAGAGTCCGCACTCCTAACCACTACAGCAAACTGCCTCTTTGAGGTCCCAGAAAGAACAAACGTTTTATCCTTGAATACGTTGGAAAATTGGTAAAAATTGTTAGATATTCTGAGCTCGCCGTGGATCTTTGCTTCACTGGAGAGGAGGCATTTTCTTTCTGTGTAAGAATCTTTATTTCTAAAGGGAAAGGTACATGGGAAATCTACAAAACGACAAACACTTTTAAGACAACATCCTTGCTGCTACTTTACAACAACAGACACACCGTTAAGTAATGGAGATACTTCTTCCTTCTTGACCCCTAGAAGGAAATCACCTGAATGCATTAACCAATGATTGTGAGTAAATAGGCTTTAGTTTCCCGGGCTTTCTTTCCACTGGCTTTTTGCCAGGTTCCCTTCCAGGTCATTCTAAAAAGTAGCACACAAGGTAAGTAAAGGTAAAGGTTCCCTTGCTCGAAAGCCAGTCGAATCCGACTCTAGGGTTGCGGTGCTCATCTCCGTTTCAAAGCCGAAGAGCCAGCGCTGTCCGAAGACGTTTCTGTGGTCATGTGGCCAGCATGACTAAACACCAAGGTGCACGGAACACTGTTACCTTCCCACCGAGGTGGTCCCTATTTATCTACTTGCAATTTCTTGCTTTCGAACTGCTAGGTTGGCAGGAGCTGGAGCTAGAGACAGGAGCTCACCCCGTCATGCAGCACCCGGGTCTCGAACTGCTGAACTACTGACCTTCCACAGCCTGCAGTTCAGCGTCTTAACCACTTGAGCCACCGCAGCACAAGGTAAATGCACATTAACCCTATAATGACTGAATTAGACCTTGCAACACACATATTCCCAACAGAATGTCCCGGGGCCATTGGCCCCACAGGACTTGAGGGTGTCTGTTGTGGGGAGGGGAAGGGAGAGGAGATTGTGAGCCGCTCTGAGACTCCTTCAGGTAATGAAGGGTGGGGTATAAAGCCAATCTCTTATCTCCTCCTCCTCCTCCTCCTCCTGCTGTGCCTTAGGGAACGTGGGACAGTGGCCGTGATTCAGGAACCCACAGGCTTGACTCTCACTGGAGGGTTGCCAATCTCCAGGTGGCACCTGGAGCTTTCCTACTATTACCATTGATCCCCCAGTGACCCAAATCAGTTCCCCTGGAGAAAATGGCTGCTTTGGAGGGTGGACTCTCTGTGGCATTAGACCCTATTGAGAACCCCCTCCCTAACCCCTCCCCTCCCCCGGCTCCACCCCCTAACATGCCAGGTATTTCCCAACCTTTTCTCACAGAGAGCCCATGGGTCAGTGGTAGAGGATGTAGAGGATGTAGAGTTTGATCCAGCTTGTGAGAAAGTAGCTTCAGATGTTCCCCTCCAGGTTCAGCCTGAATTCTTCCTCCCATTCTGGTCGTCTCTCTCTGCAGAGGCAGGGCCTATACAGGATGTGGCATGGGACAAAATCAAACACCACGGGACACAGATCGGGCTAGCTTTCTGCTTGCAGGGAGTGGAAACGGTTTTGCGTGGGATGCCATTCCCCTCCCCCAAATAACTTCCCCCTCAGCATCCTGACAATGGCAATTCTGGTCGCCACACCTCAAAAAGGATATTATAGCATTGGAAAAAGTGCAGAGAAGGGCAACTAGAATGATACAAGGGTCCGCGGGCCAATGGCCCTGGGACATTGTGTTGGGAATGTGTGTTGCAAGGTCTAATTCAGTAATTATAGGGTTAATGTGCATTTACCTTGTGTGCTACTTTTTAGAGTGAAACCTGGCAGAAAGCCAATGGAAAGAAAGTCCAGGAAACTGAAGCCTATTTACTCACAATCATTGGTTAATGCATTCAGGTGATTTCCTTCTAGGGGTCAAGAAGAAAGAAGTATCTCCATTACTTAACGGTGTGTCTGTTTTTGTAAAGTAGCAGCAAGGATGTCATCTTAAAAGTGTTTCTTGTTTTGTAGATTTCCCCTGTACCCTTCCCTTTAGAAATAAAGATTCCTACACAGAAAGAAAATGCCTCCTCTCCAGTGAAGCAAAGATCCACGCAAGCTCTGAATATCTAACAATTTTTACCAATTTTCCAACGTATTCAAGGTTAAAACGTTTGTTCTTTCTGGGATCTCAAAGAGGCAGTTTGCTGTAGTGGTTAGGAGCGCGGACTCTAATCTGGGAGGGCCAGGTTTGATTTCCCCACTCCTCCACGTGCAGCTGCTGGTGTGACCTTGGGTCAATTACAAGTTCTGTCAGAGCTGTTCTCTATAGGGTGGTTCTCGAAGGAGCTTTCTCAGCCTCACCTACCTCACAGGATCCCCCAACCTGTCAATGGAATGGGGGCAGATCTCTCCTGTGGACAGAGGACCTCATTTGGAATACTGTGTATAGTTCTGGTTGCCACACCTCAAAAAGGATATTATAGCATTGGAAAAAGTGCAGAGAAGGGCAACTAGAATGATAAAAGGGTTGGAACACTTTTCCTATGAAGAAAGGTTGAGGCACTTGGGGCTCTTTAGCTTGGAGAAACGACGGCTGAGGGGTGACATGATCGAGGTTTATAAGATTATGCATGGGATTGAGCAGTTTGAGAAAGAAGTACTTTTCTCCCTTTCTCATAATTCAAGAACTCGTGGGCACTCCATGAAATTGCTGAGCAGTCGGGTTAGAACAGATAAAAGGAAGTCCTTCTTCACCCAAAGAGTGATTAACATATGGAATTCACTGCCACGGGAGGTGGTGGCAGCTACAAGCATGGACAGTTTCAAGAGGGAATTAGATAAACATATGGAGCAGAAGTCCATCAGTGGCTATTAGCCACAGGGTATAGATGGGAACTCTCAGTCTGGGGCAGGTGATGCACTCTATTCTTGGTGCTGGGGGGGGCAGCAGTGGGAGGGCTTCTAGAGTCCTGGCCCCACTGCTGGACCTCCGGATAGCACATGGTATTTTTGGCCGCTGTGTGACAGAGTGTTGGACTGGATGGGCCATTGGCCTGATTCAACATTGGCTTCTCTTATGTTCTTATGTTCTTATGTTCTTATTTGGTGCCCTCTTTGGGTGAAGAAGGACTTCCTTTTATCTGTTCTAACCCGACTGCTCAGCAATTTCATGGAGTGCCCACGAGTTCTTGTATTGTGAGAAAGGGAGAAAAGTACTTCTTTCTCAACCTGCTCAATCCCATTCATAATCTTATAAACCTCGATCATGTCACCCCTCAGCCGTGGTTTCTCCAAACTGAAGAGCCCCAAGCGTTTTAACCTTTCTTCATAGGGAAGGTGTTCCGACCCTTTTATCATACTAGTTGCCCTTCTCTGCACTTTTTCCAATGCTATAATATCCTTTTTGAGATGTGGTGACCAGAACTGTACACAGTATTCCAAATGAGGTCGCACCAATGATTTATAGAGGGGCATGATGATACTGGCTGATTTGTTTTCGATTCTCTTTCTAGTAATCCCCAGCATAGCGTTGGCCTTCTTTATTGCAGCTACACATTGTGTAGACATTTTCATTGAGTTATCCACTATGACTCCAAGATCTCTCTCTCGGTCCGTCTCTGCCAGATCAGACCCCATCAACGTGTATTTATATTTAGGATTTTTGGCTCCAATGTGCATCACTTTGCACTTGGCCACATTGAACCCCATTGGCCACGTTGACGCCCACTCACCCATCCTCAACAGATCCCTTTGGAGTGCCTCACACTCCTCCCTGGTTTTCACCACCCGGAACAACTTCATGTCATCTGCAAATTTAGCCACTTCCCTGCTTACTCCCAATAACGAAGGGGGTATGGGGGGGGGAATTTCCCCGTCACCAGGAAGAAAAGGGGCCTTGTGTGTTAGTTCAAGGAACCCCCACTTTCCGTTTCCTTCAGGAAGAAGTCCAGGGCGGCTCAGGCGGAGGCTTTGCTAGTTGCCGTTCAGCTCCACTCAGCCGCTTCCCTCCATCTTGAGGATTTGCTGAGCAGACAAAGAGAATCGCGTCGAGTCAGCAGAAGCGGAGCAGGGAGACGCGCTCCAGGCCGGAGAAGATCTGTGCCCATCCCACCTTTTAAGGAGGCCCGGGGAAAGTGGATCTGTCCCAACTGGTCTCCCCTCCAAGCTGAAGGACAGGATCGATCTACCCTCTAAGCCAAGTGAGTGTGAGCTAGCTCACTGTTTTTTAGCCTCCAGCGCGCACATTTTTTGTCTTAGCTCTGGAAGGACGGACTCCGGAGCAAACTAGTTTATGCAGTAGCCGAATTGCTCACTCACCACTTTACTGCCAGGAGCTCATAAAGAAGGATTTTTGCTCACAAGACTCCACAGCTTAGAGGAAGCATTGCAGTCAGTATTCCCTCTAAGCTGAGTGAGTGTGAGCCAGCTCACAGTTGTTTAGCCTCCGGCTCACACATTATTTGTCTCAGCTCAGGAAGGATGGACTCCCGAGCAGTGATCCCTCTAAGCCGAGTGAGTGTGAGCCAGCTCACAGTTTTTTAGCCTCCGGCTCACACATTATTTGTCTCAGCTCAGGAAGGATGGACTCCGGAGCAAACTAGTTGATGCAGCGGCCAAATCACTCGCTCACCACTTTAATGCCAGGAGCTCATAAAGTAGGATTCTTGCTCACGAGATTCCACAGCCTAGAGGGAGCATTTTGTCCCAGCTGGTGTTCCCTCTAAGCTGAGTTAGTGTGAGCCAGCTCACAGTTTTTTAGCCTCCGGCTCACACATTTTCGTCTTAGCTCAGGAAGGAGGGCTCCCGGGCAGTGTTCCCTCTAAGCCGAGTGAGTATGAGCCAGCTCACAGTTTTTTAGCCTCCGGCTCACACATTTTCATCTTAGCTTAGGAAGGGAGGGCTCCCGGGCAGTGTACCTTCTAAGCTGAGTGAGTGTGAGCCAGCTCACAGTTTTTTTAGCCTCCGGCTCACACATTTTTTTGTCTCAGCTCAGGAAGGAGGGCCCCAGAGCAAACGGCTTGATGCAGCAGCCAAATCGCTCGCTGACACCTTTAATGCCAGGAGCTCACAAAGTAGAATTCTGTTCAAGGCAGGCTAGTAAAAAGGTAAAGGTTCCCTCACTCAAAAGCCAGTCGAATACGACTCTAGGGTTGTGGTGCTCAACTCTGTTTCAAAGCCGAAGAGCCAGCGCTGTCCGAAGACGTTTCCGTGGTCATGTGGCCGGCATGACTAAACACCAAGGCACACGGAACGCTGTTACAGGCAGGCTACAGAGTAATAAAAAGTTGTCAACAAAGCTGTCTCTCCAGTGATTAAATGCTAACATCATAGCCACGATGAAACGCCAAGAACAGGCACCGCCAGGTCAGGACAAGGCAACTTCTACACAGGGTGCATAAAAGCAATTCAAATAAAAGCTGAAAGCAAAAGTGATTTGCACACTTTATATGGAAATGCAGGGGAGAAGCGGCTTTATAGGTATAAAGCAACAATTGAGAACAGAAACAAGGAGGAGGGTCAGGAAGGGAAGGCCACACAAAACAAAGACGTCTTCTTCACCTGCTGGAAGAAAGCGGGGGGGCGGCAGCCCTGAAAAAGCCAAACTCTGTAGGATGAGGAGGAGGAGGAGAAGAAGCTCTTGCCCAAGGTCATCCAGCAGCTGCAAGTGGAGGAGCCACTACACCAAACTGAGAGAAGAACAAGAAGAGATTGGATTTACACCCCGCCCTTCACTACCCAAAGGAGTCTCAGAGGGGCTCACAAACCTTTCCCTTCCCCTCCCCACAACAGACACCCTGTGAGGTAGGCGGGGCTGAGAGAGCTCTGACAGAAACTGCTCTTTTTCAGGAACAGCTGTGTGCCAGAACTATGGCTTGCCCAAGGTCATCCAGCCAGGTGCATGCGGAGGAGTGGGGAATCAAACCCGGTTCTCCCAGATTAGAGTCCGCGCACTTAACCACTACACCAAACTGTCATTTCCTCTGTCTTCTGGGGGGACAGGCTATCTGCTGGGAACTATGAAAAGGTTTTGGGGCTCCAGACAACATGAGCCACGGGGGACTTAAATTTCCCTGGGGCTGTAAAGAGCGAGTTTGGTGTAGTGGTTAAGTGCGCGGACTCTAATCTGGGAGAACAGGGTTTGATTCCCCACTCCTCCACTTGCACCTGGCTACACCAAACTGGGAGGAGAAGAAGAAGAAGAAGAAGAAATTGGATTCATACCCCGCCTTTCACTACCCAGAGGTGTCTCAGAGCGGCTGACAAACTCCTTTTCCTTCCCCTCCCCACAACAGACGCCCCCAGTCAGGGAGGTGGGGCTGAGAGATCTGGCAGAAACTGCTCTTTTTCAGGAACAGCTCTGACAGAACTATGGCTTGCCCCAGGTCATCCAGCAGCTGCAAGTGGAGGACCCACTACACCAAACTGGGAGAAGAACAAGAAGAGATTGGATTTATACCCCGTCCTTCACTACCCAAAGGTGTCTCAGAGCGGCTTACAAACTCATTTCCCTTTCCCTCCCCACAACAGACACCCCTGTGAGGTAGAAGAAGAGAAGAGATTGGATTTATACCCCGCCCTTCACTACCCAAGGGAGTCTCAGAGCGGCTCACAAATTCCCTTCCCTTCCCCACCCCACAAGAGACACCCTGTGAGGTAGGTGGGGCTGAGAGAGCTCTGACAGAAACGGCTCTTTTTCAAGGACAGCTCTTGTTAGAACTAAGGCTTGCCCAAGGTCATCCAGCAGATGCAAGTGGAGGAGTGGGGGAATCAAACCCGGTTCTCCCAGATTAGAGTCCGCACTTAACCCCTACACCAAACTGGCTCTCAATGTACCAGGCTCGAATCAAACGTCGTGGGCCTAAAAGGAGTCCCTGGACTCAGACTTTTTGTTCCAAAGGAGCAGGCCTCTCCCTGGAAACTGAGCTCTGTCCGCTGGAGAGCACTTGCGATTCCGGGAGATGTCCCGGCCGCGCCTGGAGGCTGGCAACTCCAAGAGCGTGCCATGCAGAGAGCGCCTGAAGCTCCGGTTGCGCTGAGAAATATGTGCGTGTTGCGGGGGATGGATGGAGGTGGCTTCTTTTCGGATGTTGTTCCATCCTCTGGCCTGGGGCCCTTGCAGCGAGTCGCAGGCCGCCTCCGGGTCGGTGCTGAGAAAAGGCCTCGCCGCGCAAATTCTCCTCCTCGCCCGCCTGCATCTTGCTCTCGCTCCCCTCTCCCCGCCTCCCCACCCCCCTGGCTGGGGGCAGCGGGCCAAGGGGACTTCCCACGGCCGGGACTTTCCGCGAGTCGGAAGGCCAGCGTCTTCAGCCAATCGCCGGCTCCCCGAGCGGCCGCGTCATCAGTTGCCGGGTAAGGGAGCTGGCGTCTTTGGACGGAACGTCTCGCGCGGTCTCGGGCTCGGCTCTAAGAGCAGAAGAGGAGCCCAGGTTGGATCAGGCCAGTGGTGGCCCATCGAGTCCAACACTCTCTGTGTCACACAGTGGCCAAAACCCTCAGGAGGTCCAGCAGTGGGGCCAGGACGCTAGAAGCCCCTCCCACTGCTGCCCCCCAAGCACCAAGAATACAGAGCATCCCTTGCCCCAGACAGAGAGTTCCTATAAGAATATAAGAGAAGCCCATGTTGGATCAGGCCAAGGGCCCCTCCAGTCCAGCACTCTCTGTGTCACACAGTGGCCAAAAATACCAGGGGCCATCAGGAGGTCCAGCAGTGCGGCCAGAACTCCAGAAGCGCTCCAACTGTTGACCCCCCCAAGCACCAAGAATACAGATCGTCCCTTGCCCCAGAGTCCCTATCTATAAAGGTAAAGGTTTCCATTGCTCAAAAGCCGGTCGAATTTGACTCTAGGGTTGCAGTGCTAATCTCTGTTTCCAAGCCGAAGAGCCAGTTTCTGTCAGAGCTCTCTCAGCCCTGCCTACCTCACAGGGTGTCTGTTGTGGAGAGGGGAAGGGAAGGGAGTTTGTAATCCACTCTGGGACTCCTTTGGGTAGTGAAGGGTGGGGTATAAATCCAATCTCCTCCTCCTCCTCCTCCTCCTCCTCCTCCTCCTCCTCCTCCTCCTCTTCTTCTTCTTCTTCTTCTTCTTCTTCTTCTTCTTCTTCTTCTTCTTCTCCTCCTCCTCCTCCTCCTCCTCCTCCTCCTCCTTCTCCTTCTCCTTCTCCTTCTCCTTCTCCTTCTCCTTCTTCTTCTTCTTCTCTTTCTTCTTCTTCTTCTCCTCCTCTCTGACAGCAAAACTTTATAACTATTATTTGGAGTGACAGTATTCCCTTGATTCCAGATACAACCTGCCTTGCCTGGAACAGATTTTTTATATGTTGTCGAAGGCTTTCACAGCCGGAGTTCATTAGTAGCTGTAGATTTTCCGGGTTCTGTGGCCCTGGGCTTGGCATTGTAGGACCTGACGTTTCGCCAGCAGCTGTGACTGCCATCCTCAGAGGTATAACACAGAAAGACGGAGTCCTCTCTGTGTCAAAGTGAGAAGAAAATGATGATGCCCACGTATCCCCTTGACACGGGAGTCCTCCATCTTTCTGTGTTATACCTCTGAGGATGCCAGTCACAGCTGCTGGCGAAACGCCAGGTCCTACAATGCCAAGACCATGGCTGTACAGCCCGGAAAATCCACAACAGCTAAAGAACTTTTATACTTTCAGTGTGTGTGTCATTATTATATGGACCACTGAAGAAGGCCCTCAGGGCCAAAAACGTACTTGGTCTAGTGGTGATTGTGTTTGCAACCTAAATTTGTTGCTGTGTGCAATTCTGGCCACATGACCACGGAAACGTCTCGGGACAGCGCTGGCTCTTCGGCTTTGAAACGGAGATGAGCACCGCAACCCTAGAGTCGGATTCGACTGGCTTTCGAGCAAGGGAACCTTTACCTTTACTGCCCTCCTTCCTCAGCTAAGGCAAAAATGTGTGAGCCGGAGGCTAAAAAACTGTGAGCTAAGCTCACACTCACTCAGCTCAGAGGGAACACTGGTCACACCCACGACCTCTTTGTTCTTATCTGCATTGGAGAAATGTTGTGACTGTAGTTACTGCACGTTTTGCAGTCAATAGATATATTTTTGTTCTAAGAACATAAGAACATAAGAGAAGCCAATGTTGAATCAGGCCAATGGCCCATCTAGTCCAACAGTCTGTCACACAGCGGCCAAAAATACCACATGCTATCAGGAGGTCCAGCAGTGAGGCCAGGGCACCAGAAGCCCTCACACTGCTGCCCCCACCCCCAGCACCAAGAATAGAGTGCATCACCTGCCCCAGACTGAGAGTTCCCATCTATACCCTGTGGCTAATAGCCACTGATGGATTTCTGCTCCAGATGTTTATCTAATTCCCTCTTGCAGCCGTCCATGCTTGCAGCTGCCATGACCTCCTGTGGCAGTGAATTCCATATGTTTTCGCTTCTGTGTTTCTGTGTTTTCGCTGCTCAGCCCTTCTGGGTTCCTGGCCTATGGACCCACAATAACCTCCACAAAGGGCCCGGCAGCGTCTTTGTGTTTCCTCCTGTGGTTTAGGCCTCGGCGATGTCCACGTCATGAAACCAAACAACAGCACAGAATTCAGTAAAATTGACCAGCCCATTTATTCCTCATGCAAAGAGATGGTAACAAGGCAATTCTGAGAGGGTGGTCCCGGGGGGGGGGTTGTTGATATGAAGAAGCCCCTCCCAGAGGGGTCTTTATACAAAAAAAATCACGTCCAAAGAACACACCCCAACCCTGAACCTGCAGCGATCATGGAAGAGATTAGCCAGAGTGTAGGAGGTGGGGGATTTGCTCTTGAGGAGGGAAAGCGTTGGCGGGGGTTCCTTCCCAGGACCCAAGTCAAGTATTATGGGATGTGGGTTGCCGGGTTCACGGTGAGCGTGGAATCTTCCAAGCCCAGTCTTCTGGCGGCTTCACTGCCTGGGTGGATCGTGCCCACTCCCTCACCGGCAGTGAGTGACTCCCTGAGATCTCTCTCCGGGGCGGCTTCCTTTATTCCTGGCCCCAATCCTGAGCCCCTAAGAGCAGAGAAACTGAGCAGAGGGATGGACCCCCCACCTTTACTTTCCCTCCAAGCCAAGAAAAGATACACCTGCATGACTCCTGCCAGCCAGGCTGCTGTTAAAGTCACAGGAGAGGGGCCAGTCCGAAAAAGGCCCCGTCGGCTCTCCTTCCTCACTGGCTGACTACCAACAGGAAGATCCAACCAGGGGCACACTCGATGTGGCAGTGCCCTTGTGGCCGTCCCGAGGTATTTAAAAAGGCTTGGGGGCGGGGCTGATCTCAATTAGGTCTGCGGTACGGTGCTCTTCCCCCCTGCGACTTTTCAAGGGCTGGAACAGCCGTAGGGGGTGGGAGCCAGAGCGCTTCAACTTCCCACCACTGCGGCCTTGTAAGATGACTAAGATGGTTGTGGCGTCCTTGTGGCAGCTAGGAGGATGCCCTGAGATGTCCTAATAGTGTAATGCCCAGAACCACAGCAGGCTCTCTCCCAGACCCTGAGATGGTGTGAATAAAATGGCCGGCATGTTCCGCTCATAAGGCAAAGCAGATTCTTCCCAGAGATTCTCCGGATCCAGAAATAAGGCAAGAGACACCCCCCCCACACACAAAGGCAAGTGGGGAGAGACAGACAGCACCTCACTGCCGATCCCCCCCTACACCCCTGGACTGGAAGATCTCAGGGCCTGGAAGGGAGTCCCTCTCTTGGGAAGAGACACTGGAGCATCAGGAAGGGAAATCACTCAGGACGTTAACGGTAAGGCCAGAGAAGAGGGTCTTCTGTGATCATAGGAAAAACTGCTGTGGGCCCATTGGGAGGCTGGAGGTCACAGCCCTTGTATGTGGAGGAGGGGTCTCTTGGGAGTCACTGCTGAGGGGGGAGGGACACTCTCTCACTCCTTCCTGGATGGCTACCCGGCTGGGCCCCTGCAGGGCCGTTTCAGTGTGGGCCCCATATTGGTGGGAGGGGCCACATTAAAGGCTGCTGGGGATCAGGAAGTTTTCTCCCTAAGAGGAAAGGCTTTTCCAAGAAAGGAGCAGCGAAGGATACGGGTCGGGAAAGAGGCAGGCGCGGATCTCGACACGGAGGGAGCGGCACCTCGATTACCTGGAAGGGAAGGAGAACAGGGCAGGTGAGGGAATGCACCTGGCCAAAGACGCTGCCCAAAGAGGAGCCCCCTGGAGCGTCTCAGACCCCCCCGGACTTCCCCACCACTGACTTCAAGCATAGCTTTGCAAGCCCTTTACACCCTTTCCCCCACTTACAAGGCAAAGCACTTATTCCTGGCCCCTCCCTTTCCATCCACATTCCTCACCCATCTCTGGCATCCCCCTCAGTCACAGGGGGCACGTGTCCCGTCCCCCCCCCCCGACTAGGCAGCATGAGACATTCCCCCCCATCTTTGGGCCTGGTGGCTGCCAGCAAAACTCACATGCCCCTCCGGCGGAAGTTGCCCTCGTCCTTCTGCCGGCTCTTGATGATGAGGACGGTGCCCACAATGACGCCCACGATGCCCACGGCCAGGCCCAGGCCGCAGATCACGTTCTCCGCCGTCTCCGGGAGGGGCTCGGGCATGTTGGTATCTGGGAGAGGAAGGCGGCTTAGCGGAAGGAAGAGGAGGAGGGAAATGATCCAGCGCCTCCTGTGGGATCTCTGCCCTTCAGTTCCTGCCGCTACCAGGGACTTCATGTTCTGCTCCCCCCCGTTGACCTGAAAACCCTTTCCTGGAGACAGTCAAGAGCAGAGGTCCCAACAGGACTGCTGGTTTCTGCTGGCCCACAATTCCTCATGCATTCTTAGGGTCTCAGAGTTTCTTTGGGCAGGATCAGGCCCAGGGGCACCAGGAAAGGAAGGCCAAGGGGTGGCAAGCACAGAGGTGCCGCTTCACCCCTGCCACTTCTGCCTGCCACGAAGGGCATGGGAAACAGGGTGGCAACGTACATAAGAACATAAGAGAAGCCAATGTTGGATCAGGCCAATGGCCCATCTAGTCCAACACCCTGTCACACAGTGGCCAAAAATACCAGGTGCCATCAGGAGGTCCAGCAGTGGGGCCAGGACGCTAGAAGCCCTCCCACTGCTGCCCTCCCCCCAGCACCAAGAATAGAGTGCATCACCTGCCCCAGACTGAGAGTTCCTATCTATACCCTGTGGCTAAGAGCCACTGATGGACCTCTGCTCCAGATGTTTATCTAATTCCCTCTTGAAGCCATCCATGATTGTAGCTGCCACCACCTCCTGTGGCAGTGAATTCCATGTGTTAATCACTCTTTCCTTTTATCCATTCTAACCCGACTGCTCAGCAATTTCATTGAGTGTCGAGTTCTTGTATTGTGAGAAAAGTACTTCTTTCTCAACCTGCTCTATGTAGGAAATGAGCCCCCGTGAGGGCCGGATTAACTTCATTCAGTGTTGGGGGTGGGGAGGAGGGGAGGGATGAATCCTGTGGCTCATGGGGGGGCTCTTACCGGATCCCCTAAAATCTGCCCCCGAAAACCGAGGATCCCAGGCTGGACTCTTCCGTCTTCAACGGAAGGTGGTCGGGGCACCCCTGGATGACTCTGCGGACTGAATGTGTTAATTGCCTCCCCTGGACAGTCCTGTACTCAAGGGCTTCTCCCCTAACAGGACTGTCCTTGTTTCAGACATGTGAGTCATTGAGGATGGTGCCACGGTCCATGGAGTTATACCAGAGAAACACCCCTGGGCGTGTGATTGCACTGCTGGAGGCCTCATTTATACTTTTATTCTGTGCCTCGTGGTTTCATTTTGGAAGTCAGTCAGTAGTCTATATTTATTATTTGGTAGTATATATTTACAATTTATTTATCAGTTTTATTGTAAGTATTTAATTTCCCATTTCTTTTATCTTTTACAGCAACTTTTTTTCTGGTCCCTATTAGTTTTATATCTTGTATCTGTATGATTGTAATGTATTTTTATAGCCAATATGTGCCTCACTGTGTTTGACCTCTGGAGAAGGCCTATGCAGGCCGAAACGCGTCAGGTCAAGTCCATCAGCCCTTGTGTGTTATAATTGGATATTTGTACATGAGGAGCTGTGGTGGCTCAACTGGTTAAGATGCTGAACTGCAGGCTGTGGGAGGTCAGTAGTTCAGCAGTTCGAGACCCGAGAGTGCCGCATGACGGGGTGAGCTCCCGTCTCTAGTTCCAGCTCCTGCCAACCTAGCAGTTTGAAAGCAAGAAATTGCAAGGAGATAAATAGGTACCACTTCGGTGGGAAGGGAACAGCGTTCCGTGCGCCTTGGTGTTTAGTCATGCCGGCCACGTGACCACGGAAACATCTTCGGACAGCGCTGGCTCTTCGGCTTTGAAACGGAGATGAGTCCTGCAACCCTAGAGTCGGATTCAACTGGCTTTCAAGCAAGGGAACCTTTACCTTTACTTACATGAGGTGTGATTGGGCCCTTATATATAATTTTAAAACCTTTGTTTAATAAATACATGTCTCTTTTTTATATATTTCATATATTAAGCTTTTATTGCTGGCCCTCTTTTGCATTTGGCTAACCTTTTTTAGGTTCTGAATTCTAGGTTTTAGGCTCAGTTTTCTCTCCCCCCCCCCCGCCTTTTTGTCCCTATTGAGTTCCCCCCCAGGGGTGCACTGGCCCTGATTCCCCGCCCACCCGGGCCCCGATCCTTACTCCACTCCTTGGTGAGGGGCTGGCCCAGGCCCCAGTGCTCCACCCGGCAGTAGTAGATGTCCTCGGCGTTGGGGACGAAGGTCAGGTAGGAGAACTTGCGGAAGGAGTTGTCTGCGTTGGGGTAGAAGTCGGTCTCCTCCGTGGCCTTCACCTCCTGCCCGTTCTTCAGCCAGGTCAGGCTGATCACGGGGGGTGAGAACTCGTTGGCCAGGCAGATGAGCACATTGGGCTCCCCCAACACCACCGGCTTCTCCGGGTACACCGTCACCTTGGGGGGGACTATATGAGTAGGGGGAGACAGAGAGAGGGTGGCTGTCAGCGCTCAGAGCAAAAGCCAGGGGGGCGACAGGCAGACTCCTCTGGGGAGCCCCTATCAGGAGGCTGGGAGTGTGGGTTAGGGGGATCCTTCGGGGAAAGGGGGTCCTGTCTGCACCCCCCCATCCCTCCCACCGTGCCCCGCATCAGTACCGTTCTCAGCTGGGGTGTTGTTGGAGCGGCGCATGAGGATGTCCAGGTTGGAGCGGAGCACAGCGATGTTGCCCTGGGCGCCCTCGGCCTGGAAGCTGGTGAACTCCTGGAACTGGGGCAGGCGCCAGACGGTCTCCTTGCGCTCCAGGTCCACATGGAAGATCTCGTCCCCGTCAAAGTCGAACATGAACTCGCCGGGCCCCTTCTCTGAGGTCAGGCTCCGCTGCACAAAGGCCACCTGCGACAGCACCTCCTCCGCTGCAAGGAGGGAGGGAGAGAGAGGTGCAGTGTGAGACGTAGAGATGGGACCGTGCTCTGGGTCTCCACACCATTCACATGTGTAAGATCTGGGAGAAGCTGAGCAAGGAAAGGGGGCAGTTCCAGGGACTCAGGGCCAGGCCTCTCTCAGCAGCTTGAATTAACCTTCTGAATACTTCAGAGCAAAGCTTGGAGGCAACGCGTCCACCCCTCTAATCCATGGGCTCCAAAAGGCAAAGAGTGGGGGGGAGGATTTCCAGAGCCCAAGTCACCTGGAGGACCCCCGAGGGTTGAATCTGCTGCATTCGGTTCTGCCCTCCGCCCTAGAGGTGCAGGGAAGGCAGACCTCTGTAAACGGCAGTGACTCAAACTCTGCCAGCCGGGCCTCTCTGCAAGGTTTACAGGGAGGCTGAGGGAAACCCTGTTTGCAGCCAGCACTGGAACAACACTGGAAATGGCACCTGGTGTTTTTGGCCACTGTGTTGGACTGAGAGTGTTGGACTGGATGGGCCATTGGCCTGATCCAACATGGCTCCTCTTATGTTCTTATGTAAGGCAAGACTAGCCAGGAGAAGTTACAGTCATTGCCAGGATGCAGCCTCCCAATAAGCTTGTTCTCTCCCACGGTCTATAGTTTCCCTCTTCCTTGAGTTCTACCCAGCTCCCTATTTTAGTCTGTGCAGCCAGATCGTGCAAAGGGGCAGCCCTGTTTTGTGTGTGGTAGCAAAATAAAGCAAAACCTTTCCTTGTCTTTTCCTACATTTCTCTTAACTCTTTCTCACACCTCCTTCATTTTGCTCTCCCCCTTTCATGACCTGCGATTCATCTATCCCCACTTCTGGTTTTTCCTTCCCCTCCCTTCTTTTTCAGTCTCAGCCTCCTCATCTACCCTGGGTTGGCAACTTAGAGTGTCTTTAATAGGACCGATTTCACACAAGAACTGCACCGTGGTCACGCCTCCTTTTGCCCCATTTCTATTGGTCAATTTCCCACTTGAAGCCACACAGCCACGTTTTGACACGCGGCTTCGCCCGATTTTCCCTGCGGTTTCATGATCCTCAAAAAACAGGATCACGAAACTGCACAGGAAATCGGGTGAAGCCGCAGGTCAAAATGCAGCCACACAGCTTCAAGTGGGAAATTGACCAATAGAAACGGGGCAAAGGGAGGCGTGACGGCGGTGCAGCTCTTGTGTGAAATTGGCCGGAGTGTGCTTCCGTTTCATACTGTACTTCTTCTGAACATAGTCAGGTAAACAAAATTTGTGTCCTCCAATTATTCATTATGGATTGCTATCATTCAGAAAAATATTCAAGATGGTCCTCATCCATTACACTTAGTAACTCTCGAGGACAGGCATGCTGACAGAGGTTGGAGGACACAAATTTAGTTTACCTGACTATGTTCCGAAGAAGTACAGTACGAAATGGAAGCATACTCCGGGGAATTTTGTCAACATCTTCTTATGATTCCTTGGAAAGGACTCTTTGAACAATATTTAGCTACTCTGATACAATGTTCCCTCTGAGCTGTGGAGTCCTGTGAGCAAAAATTCTACTTTGTGAGCTACTGGCATGAAGGTTGTGAGCAGGTGATTTAGCTGCTGCAGAAATTAGTTTGCTCTGGAGCTTTTCTTCCTGAGCAGAGACGAAAATGTGTGAGCCGGAGACTAAAAAACTGTGAGCTGGCTCACACTAACTCAGCTTAGAGGGAACACTGCTCTGATATACTGTGATATTTGTATGTGTTAATATACATACACTTTGCAGCACTCTGTGTGGCAGCTTCTTTCTGTTTTTTTGCAATAGCTTCTCCTGGCTGTGACCTTCGCTTTTTGTTCAATAGGAGTGTAGCAGCAAACCTTAGCTGATTGTACGGACAGAACCGGCGAGTTAATATTTCCCCCTAATCTGTCCCCTCCCTTAAAATGCATGATAATAAATGTCCATCTGCCTCAGTGATAACAAACCCAGAACAGAAGTTAGAATTTATTTGGGGCTTTTGGATTTATTTTTTCCCGCCTTTCTCCCCAAGGGGGTCCCAGAGCAGCTTACATGGTTCTCCTCCGTTTCATCCTCACAAGAACCCTGTGAGGTAGGTGAGGCTGAGAGGGGGTGAGGGGCCCAAGGTCACCCAGCCAGCTTCCATGGCAGAGGGGGGGTTTGAACCCCGGTTTCTCCAGATCACATTCTTTTTTTTTTTTTTTTTAAATATATTTATTGGTTTTTATGCATAAGACACACCACATTTACATGAAAATACAAACAGACTAGCACATACAGAATCAAAACAAACAACAAGGCCTTCCCCACATTCACAAGGACAACATCGTTACAACAAACAGAATCAGCCTAAGAATATTTCTCCATATCCTATTTGTCTTTCCTTTTTATATATATATATCCATGCGTATTGCTCATAATTCTGGTAGTACATTTCAACCCAAAAAAAAAAAAACCAAAAAGAAAAAAGAAAAAAGAAAAAAAAAAACCCCAAAATTTGCAGACTTACTTAGCAGTTCTGCCAGATTGCCCATCACATTTCTTTCTTTTAACTGGTGCAGAGGATACCCACAGCTTCCCAATATTTAACCAGACCAAGAACAATCCCTAACCTAGACCAACTCTGCTATAAAATAACTTTTACCACTCTTTCCCCTTTCTAAGAGTATTAAATTAATAGCATATTACCCCATTTCTTCTTACTGAACCTAATTTCTTTATATCATATCATGGAAAGCAATCCCTTTGAAAAACAAGTCCTTTTAAAGAACAATTTTCCTTTTCTAAAAATAAAAACACAACCAACCAACACAAAATCCTTACCATGTCTGACTCCTTTATATTACAGCAACAAAACAAAACAAAAAAATCCCTTTACAAGACAATGAAAGTGAAATTTTAAGAATAGCATGAAATTCAGAAGCCACAGAAATACGCAAAAATTATCTATCTAAATTTCATAATAACATTTCAAGGTAAACAGCATGTCTTATTTCATTCTCAAAAGTAAATAATCATGTCTTATTTCATTCCTTTAACAACACCCACATTTCATTCAATACAAAACACGTAGAAGAAAGAGAAATTATACAAGTACATAAAATAAATGGCAACCCTGTTTCCTGGAGCATCCTCTTCTTCATAATCATTCTTTGATGCCTCTCCTCTTTAAACTCATATATTTCTACTCCTTTTTGTGTGTCCTGTTTTCTCAATTCTGTTACACATGTTGTCCAGGCAATAGTCTTTTTCTTTGAAAGTTGCCACATTCTCCTTTTAATTCTTTTCTTCGTGACTACTTTACATTGCTTTCGGGGGTTTCCTTCCGTAAATCCTGCTGTCTTAATGCGCTTTACAAAGTACTTTGCACGACTTTTTATCTGGGAATGTTTCTCTTTCGTTTCTTTAAAGGGAAAAAACTTGCACTTTTTTTCTTTGACAGTCTCCTTGCTCTTCCACAGGGGGCTGATATTGCAAGTACTCCTCCTTTACTACGTGCTCCGGTCTATGCTTATTTTCCGAGTCCAAATCTCTTTTTAGATATTTCTTAATAATATTTTTACAGGCGTCCTCAGCTGCCTGCTGCACCACTTTAAATAACTCTGTTTTGAATTGTTCCAAGGTTAAATATCCACCTTCAGAACTTTCTATATTAATTAACATTATTTCTCCTGCTGAGCCTTCTTCCTTCCTCCCCTCAAGCATCATTTTGCTGTCTTTTACTCTGTTCCTTTTCACGGCCGCTTATACATTTCACCATTTGAGAGAGTCTGATAGGGGTCGTATAATAAGGGTCATCCTAAGTTATGGTGAGAGCAGATACGTACTCACGAATTCCCTTTCTTTTCAAACATTTCAACTCCTTCCTTTTCATGTCCAAATTACTTTCATTCCTCCGTGTTGCTTTCCATTCAGTTTTGTTATCTAAGGTTAAAAACAAACCGGGTGGCTGCGTCTCTACAGAACATGGCAGCCATGTTCTGCTCCGTCGCTCGCTCCTGCTTCGGGGCAGTTTCTGGACACCCCCGCGTTGCCAGCTGCGGGAGGGGCCAAAAAAGCCCCCTGCTCCAGCTTGCCCTCCAAGCCAGCTGGTCGGGTACCCCCGGCACCCGGGAGCCCGAAAAGAGTCGAACGCGGTCGAACGGTTCAGCTCGCGCTGAAACCCGCCCGTCGTCGCGCCATACCGGAACCGGAAACCTCTCCAGATCACATTCTGACACTTTAAGCACAGACACAAACTATTGCATCTACCATATGCCGGGAGGGGTGTGTGTGTCTAGAGGGAACTTGAGCCAGGGTATTCCAATTCCTTCCATTTTTGTCTCTGGAACTCTCTTAATCACACAGAAGCTGGTGGCCAATGTTGGGAATCCTGGTTTTATTATCTGCTGAGTGATGCCTGCCACAAAAGAACAGAGGGACGGACACGTGGATCCTTTTACTCCTCGAGATGGGTGGTGACAGACAGCCAAGTGATTTGAGGGCCAGTTTGGTGTAGTGGTAAAGTGCCCGGACTGTAATCTGTGAGAACCGGGTTTGATTCCCCCACTCCTCCACTTGCAGCTGCTGATGTGACCTTGGGTCAGTCACAAGTTCTGACAAGAGCTGTCCTTGAAAAAGAGCAGTTTCTGTCAGGGCTCTCTCAGCCCCGCCAACCTCACTGGGTGTCTGTTGTTGGGAGGGGAAGGGAAAGGAGTTTGTAAGCCGCTCTGAGACGCCTTTGGGCAGCAAAGGCCAGCAGAGTATAAATCCAATCTCTTATTCTTCTTGTTTTCCTTGGGTTATTTGGTTTGGATCTGGGTGACAGCGGCTCTCGGGAGCCCCTCCCCGATCCTCAGCCCTCCTGTGCCTGATGCCAGCCCTGCAGGCATAGCAGGAAGGAAGCTCCCCCACCCCACCCCCCACCCCCGCAAAGGGCTGCGATCCTGGTCTCGTGAGCCTGCCGTGCTCCGGAATCAAGGGGCACATGGGCCGGGCACCTCCTCCCCCCAGTCCTTCTGAGCAGAGACTCCAGTTCCCCCGGAGGATTGGGGCACTTGTGTGCTGTTTTCTTTAGGGGGAGGGTTTCAGTTGTGATCTCACTGGCTTCCCCCTGGGGGGCACTTTGAGGGAAGGCGAAGGAAAATCCTGAGGAAGAATTCCAGCCTGCCAATCCTCGGAAACGAAGGTGAGTCTGAGTCCCCCAATTTCCCCCCCTCAGAGAGAGAGAGAGAGAGGAAGAAGGAGGAGGAGGAGGAGATTGGATTTATACCCCTTTGCCCTTCACTACCCAAAGGAGTCTCAGAGCGGCTCACAAACTCCTTTCCCTTCCCCTCCCCACAACAGACACCCCCTGTGAGGTAGGCGGGGCTGAGAGAGCTCTTGACAGAAACTGCTCTTTTTCAAGGACAGCTCTTATCAGAACTAGGGCTTGCCCAAGGTCATCCAGCAGGTGTGTGGAGGAGTGGGGGAATCAAACCCGGATCTCCCAGATTAGAGTCCGCACGCACTTAACCACGACGCCAAACTGGCGGCTCTACACCAAACTGGGAGCCCTTGACGTCCAACCAACCTCCCTTCCTCATCCTTTCTTCTTCCTGCCCCCTCTCCATTTTCTCTGCCAGGTTTCCCCCGACTTCCCACCCCCCCAGAAAAGCGCTTTTTGCTGCGGGGACTTTTTAGGGGCGGCTCTCTTACCTGCCACCAGGTGGCCCCCCAGGAGGGATAGGAGCGGCAGCCACAGGGACCCGGCCAAGCCCTTCATTCCTGTTGCTCTTTCAGACGCGGGACGTGGTATGTCCAGTGCGGAGGGAGCGCGGGGCAGCAAATGTGGAGGCAGCGAGGCGCAGGTTCGAGCCCGGTCCTGGCCTGGGGGGAGGGGAGAGGCAGCCAATGAGAAAAAGGCCCGGGTGCTGACCTGTCTGTTGCCGGGTAGAAGAACCGCAGAACGGAGCTCGAGCGGCAGATAGACGGAGGCCGCCTGAAAGCTGGCTTAAGACTGAACCGGAGCCCGCCGGCGGTCGGTCCATCCTCCGAGCGAGTCTCGCCTGCTCAGGCCGGCAGCGGCTCTGCGGGGACAGGCGCCGAGAGGCCTTTCCGCCACCTCCCAATCCGCCTCGTCTCGAGTCTCGACCAGCGCGCCACGACCTTCCCCGGCGGAACTCCCGGCCACTGGAACGCCCCGAGGCCCCGAATCTGCCCTGGGCCAAGGCGAAACAGGCCAAAGCTCTGGGGTGTGTGTGTGGGGGGGGGGCTGCATGCATCATGCCCTCTGGGGCGTCGCGGGAGGGTCGCTCTTGAGACACCCCCCGCATCTGCAGGGTCTCTTCTCGGGGGCCCCCCGCCCCAAAGAGGCACAACCCCATCCCTCCTGGGCTCCGGGCAGGGGCGGATGAAGGCTCCCTGGTGCCCCCTAAGCACTGACCAATCTTGGTGCCCCCCCCCCTTTCCAACTGGAGAAGGAGGAGGAGAAGAAGAAGAAGAAGAAGAAGAAGAAGAAGAAAAGATTAGATTTACACTCTGCCCTTCAATCAGAGTCTCAGAGTGGCTCACAACCTCCCTTCCCTTCCCCTCCCCACAACAGACACCCTGCGAGGTAGGTGGGGCTGAGAGAGCTCTGGCAGAAACTGCTCTTTTCCAAGGACAGCTCTTGTCGGAACTGTGGCTTGCCCAAGGTCATCCAGTGGATGCAAGTGGAGGAGTGGGGAATCAAACCCGGTTCTCCCAGATTAGCATCTTCGCACTTAATCACTACACCAGGAGGAGGAGGAGGAGGAGGAGATTGGATTTACACCCTGCCTCTCACGGAGTCTCAGAGGGGCTGACAGACTCCTTTCCCTTCCCCTCCCCACAATGGACACCCTGGGAGGCAGGTGGGGCTGAGAGAGCTCTGACAGAACTGCTCTTTCAAGAACAGCTCTGACAGAGCTATGGCTTGCCCAAGGTCATCCAGCAGCTGCAAGAGGAGGAGTGGGGAATCGAACCCGGTTCTCCCAGCTTAGAGTCCGCCGCACTTCACCACGACGCCAAACTGGCTCTTAATCACCGCTTAGAGAGGAAGGGTGCTGAAAATTGTCCGCAGGGATCAAGGATCCGCTTCTCTCCCCGGCCTTCGTGGGCGGCTGTCGGTGAAAAGACTATCTTCGCAATCTTCCCAAACAGGACCAGTTGCTGAGGCTTCTGCCTGGAGACTGATGACGCTGCCTCGGAGGGCATTCTCATTGGTGCCCTTCTGTGCCTGGGCCCCGCCCACTCCCCCCAAACTTCAGAGGCAGAAGCGCTCCTGTCCCTCCCCCTGCAGGGAACACACTCAGAGAGTTGGGAGGGACCTCCAGGGCCGTCTAGTCCAACCCCCCGCAGAGGGCAGGGGAAACACACCTCCCTCCCACCCCCGCAACCCCAGGGACCCCTGCTCCAGGCCCCGAGGATAACCAAAAACACCCCCTACTCCTTGAGAGGGTCTCCTCGACGCGTGACCCCCCTCCCCTCGGCTCCCCCACCCCACCCCTCCCTCCTAATTAATTTCATGGATTCACATCATTTAGAGTCCCCCTCCCTCACTGAGGTTTAAGGCAGATTATCTCTCCTTATAATAATTATCTTTTGGTTTTGCAAGATTCCATGCGCTCCCATTGGCTGTAAAATGCCCACCCTCAGCCATTGGCCCATCAGCCGCCACTCAAGAGTACTCGCGTGCCATTGGCCGGGTGCTGGGTCTGCTCCTCTTCCCCACCCACTCTCCCTGGCAGATCAGCTCTCTCTCCTGAGGAAGACAGTTCTCTTGACTCCTGTGAGGGACTGACTGTCCCCTCAGTGGCAGTTGGTAGGCAGCCAAGCTTGGTTCTGTGAGTGAAAAAACAAAGGACTTTCAGCATAACCCCCTCCCCAGTGGCCACTTTCCTGCCAGAATAAATGGGAAAAAGGCTCTTTCTCCTGCTTAGCTTCAGCATGGCTGGCTGGCTAACGAGGTGGGCCAGTGACCATCAGACCATTTTTTTCAACTCCCCGCTGTGCGGCTGACTTTCCCCTAGGGCTGCCAATCTCCAGGTGGGACCTGGAGATCTGCCACTGTTACAATTGACCTCCAGATGACAGAGATCAGTTCCCCGGGAGAAAATGGTTGCTGTGGAGGGTAGACTCTATGGCATTATACCCTGCTGAGTCCTTCCACACACACCCCAAATGCTGCCCTCCACAGGATCCACCCCCCCAAATCTCCAGGTATTTCCCTAATCAAAGTTGGCACCTGTACTTTCTCCTCTGTCAGTAAAAGGCCTTTTCCACACCTATGTTGGCCTTTGGGAGAAAACTCATTGGGCCCAGTCCTGATCAGGTTGCCAACTCCAGGTGGGCAATTCCTGGAGATTTGAGGGATGGAGTCTGGAGAGGGTGAGTGTTGAGGAGGGGTGGGACCTCAGACAGGTACAATGCCATAGACTCCACCCTCCAAACCAGCCACTCCCTCTTGGGGAACCACTGTTACCAATCTTGGGGGTGGGCTGGAGATCACTCAAAATTACTACTGCTCTTCAGGTAGCAAAGATCAGTTCCTCTGGAGAAAATGGTGGACTCTGTCATTATACCCTGCTGAGATTGCCACAGCAAATTGTCACTGAGTGCCCAAAGACGGGGTACTCTCCCAGAGCCTCTTTCTAGAGCCCCTTGTATTTATTTCCACAACGGGCCTTATTCCTAGTATAGTGTAAATCAAATTCAGTCAACAGGATAGGGAATCCAACGAATGAAGCCAGAGGGTTTGGGTTGCAGTTATCGGAAAAACAAGCTGAAATCTGGAATAGAGCAGAAACCCTAGGTGGAGCAATAGGTCCTATGCAGCGGTAGGGTCCGGTCCTGTTACCCAAGTGGCCCACTGTATGTCTATTTCTCAACTCCAGGAGCGTCCTTCTCTGTTTTACCTCTCAAGAGCCCCGCACCCAATCTGTTCCAAGTGTTGGAAATGTGAGAATAAGGTGGGCTCATTTGATCATATGTGATGGTCGTGTAGCATTATTAAAAGCTATTAGATATGGGTGCACAGACTGATACAGAAGATCTTAGGGAGTACAATTCTTTTTAAGCCAGAAGTACTGTTGTTAGGTATCTTGCCTAAGGAGGTAAATAGAGATGACCGCTACTTGTTAATATACTTGGCAACTGCTGCCAGAATTTTGAATGCAAAATACTGGAGAACCACCCAAATACCAACAAGACAAGAATTTATTTTAAAGGTATTCGAGGCAGCGGAGATGGACAAGCTGTCTCTGACTATGAAAGGACATTCAGACTCCACTTTCCAGAACACTTGGAAACGTTTCTATGACTGGTACAAACTAAATGGAGGAGAGGGTAAAGAACTGATTAAAGAAAAGATAAAAAACAAAGATGAAACAGATGCTTTGATATAAGAGATACTCATGTAAGGGGTAATATTATGTTGAAGAAGAAGAAGAGATTGGATTTATACCCTGCCCTTCACTACCCAAAGGAGTCTCAGAGCGGCTGACAAACTCCCTTCCCTTCCCCTCCCCACAACAGACACCCTGGGAGGTAGAAGAAGAAGAGATTGGATTTATACCCCGCCCTTCACTACCCAAAGGAGTCTCAGAGCGGCTTACAAACTCCTTTCCCTTCCCCTCCCCACAATAGACACCCTGTGAGATAGGTGGGGCTGGGAGAGCTCTGGCAGAAACTGCTGTTTTTAAAGGACAGCTCTTCTCAGAACTACGGCTTGCCCAAGGTCATCCAGTAGCTGCGAGTGGAGGAGTGGGGGAATCAAACCCGGTTCTCCCAGATTAGAGTCTGCGCACTTAACCACGACACCAAACTGGCTCTCTTTAAATATGATATACAATTGGAACTAAATAACCCCCCTTTGTGTTTTATGTGTGTGGATTAGTTTTGTGTGTTATGTTTTTAGTGTTGGTATATTGTATTGTACTGTAAGGTGTTGAATTGTATTATTTTGTTTAGTAGTAGTTTGTTATAAAAATAAATAAAAGTCTGCCATTAGGGGCAGTAATAAAAAAAAAATATGGAGCCCCGCACCACATGTGGTAGTGGTTTTCTGCCAGGTGTTTTCTAGGCTCTCAGAGTTGGACAACACCCCCTTTTTTAAAAGATTGATAGAAATTTTATTATAATAAAATTACTATAATTATTAATACTGCACCAATAAACTACACTTAAAATTGTTATAATAAAATCTTACTGTAATAAAATTACATTCCAGAAACCAGATGCATAATAAAATCGTTGGCTGCTGTCAGGAAAAAGACCATCTGCCCAAACGGGACCAGCTGCTGAGGCGTCTCCCCAGCGACTGATGACGCTGCCTCAGAGGGAATCCTCATTGGTGCTCCTCCATGCCTGGCCCCGCCCACTCCCCAGGACTTCAGAGGCAAAAACGCTCTCCTGTCCCTCCCCTGCAAGGAACAGACAATGTTTCCCCAAAAGGTTGTCAGTGGGGTTTCCGTGGGGGCAGCCATGGGGCCCGGCTGGACCCTGCTGCAGGTGCTGCTGCTGCTGCTGGGGCCACCCCTGGTTGTCTATGGAACAGAGAGGAGACTCAACAGCCCACCTGGTAAGCAGCAGCAGGGCTCTTTTTGGGGGGAGGAGGGGTGGGAAGGAATGGGGGGCTTCAAGAGACTGTTGATTCTGATGGGGCCATCCCTGGCCCATGGAATGGGAAGCAAAATGAAGCCCCCCCCCGGTGAGTGGAGCTGGGGGGTAATGGGAGGGGGGACTAGAGAGAGGGGCTCAATGGAAGGGAAGGAGGGCCCTCTTTCTGTCCCTGAACATAAGAACATAAGAGAAGCCAGTGTTGAATCAGGCCGATGGCCCATCTAGTCCAACCCTCTGTCACACAGTGGCCAAACATACCAGGTGCCATCAGGAGGTCCAGCAGTGGGGCCAGGGCACTAGAAGCCCTCCCACTGCTGCCCCCTCTAGCACCAAGAATAGAGTGCATCACCTGCCCCAGACTGAGAGTTCCCATCTATACCCTGTGGCTAAGAGCCACTGATGGACTTCTGCTCCATATGTTTATCCAATTCCCTCTTGAAACTGTCCATGCTTGTAGCTGCCACCACCTCCTGTGGCAGTGAATTCCATATGTTAATCACTCTTTGGGAGAAGAAGAGGATTTCAGAGTTCTTGCCCTGTCAGGTACTGAATTGATTTACTTCAGTTTGGTGTTGTGGTTAAGTAAGCCGACTCTAATCTGGGAGAACCGGGTTTGATTCCCCCACTCCTCCACTTGCACCTGCTGATGTGACCTTGATTCAGTCACAAGCTCTGGCACAGCTGCTCCTGAAAAAGAGCAGTTTCTGTCAGAGCTCTCTCAGCCCCACCTACCTCACAGGGTGTCTGTTGTGGGGAGGGGGAGGGGAAGGGAAAGGAGTGTGTAAGCCGCTCTGAGACTCCGAGTGAAGGGCGGGGTATAAATCCAATCTCCTCCTCCTCCTCCTCCTCCTCCTCCTCCTCCTCCTCCTCCTCCTCCTCCTCCTCCTCCTCCTCCTCCTCCTCCTCTTCTTCTTCTTCTTCTTCTTCTTCTTCTTCTTCTTCTTCTTCTTCTTCTTCTTCTTCTTCTTCTTCTTCTTCTTCTTCTTCTTCTTCTTCTTCTTCTTCTTCTTCTTCTTCTTCTTCTTCTTCTTCTTCTTCTTCTTCTTCTTCTTCCCAGAAGTGTTGTCATCCAGCCACACCCACCTTTTGCTTCTTATTCTGTTTACCTGGTTTGTTGTCAAAACCCAGGGGGTTTTTTGTAGCAGGAACTCCTTTGCATGTTAGGCCACACACCCCTAATGTAGCTAATCCTAATGAGTTCCTGCTGTTGGGTGTGGCCTGTTATGCTAATGAGTTCCTGCTGGGCGTGGCCAACTCGGGAGCCAGCCGGAACTCCGTTCCTGTGCCTTCCTGCCCAAAAATAGCCCTGCCTATTTGTACCTTTCCTAACCAGCAGTATACATTTTATCTGAGCTTCCAGGATTGTAGTTTTGAATTGCCTCCAGTCTTCTGACCCCACCTCTTACCTTTCTTTATTCATGCCTTGCGGCTCCCAAACATCTGACATTTATTCTATGTGATTGTTAAGTTAAGCAAGTTTGGCCACTCCTGCTGTAATCTGTGGAGTCCCGTGAGCAAAAATTCTACTTTTGTGAGCTCCTGGCATTAAAGTTGCTTGCGAGCAATTGGGCTGCTGCATCAGTTAGTTTGCTCTGGGGCCATCCCTTCCTGAGCGAGGACAAAAATGTGTGAGCTGGAGGCTAGAAAACTGTGAGCTAGCTCGCACTCACCCAGCTTAGAGGGAACACTGCTCAGGGCCAGGAGATCCAGCAGTGGGGCCAAGACACTAGAAGCCCTCCTACTGCTACCCCCTCCAGCACCAAGAACAGAGTGCAGCACCTGCCCCAGACTGAGAGTTCCCATCTATACCCTGTGGCTAATAGCCACTGATGGACTTCTGCTCCATATGTTCATCTAATTCCCTCTTGAAACTGCCCATGCTTGTAGCTGCCACTACCTCCTGTGGCAGTGAGTTCCATGTGTTCATCACTCTTTGGGTGAAGAAGGACTTCCTTTTATCTGTTCTAACCCGACTGCTCAGCAATTTCATGGAGTGCCCACGAGTTCTTGTCTTGTGAGAAAGGGAGAAAAGTACTTCTTTCTCAACCTGCTCTACCCCATTCATAATCTTATAAACCTCGATCATGTCACCCCTCAGCCGTCGTTTCTCCCAGCTAAAGAGCCCCAAGCGTTTTAACCTTTCTTCATAGGGAAGGTGTTCCAACCCTCTTATCATTCTCCTTGCTGTTCTCCGGAAATCTGCATTCAGTCAGGTAAATCTTTCCTTTCCACTTTGCCTTTCCTTCTTTCCTCTGCTATTTGCAAAGTCTCATCGGACAGCCGCTGTGCTTTCTTGCATTTCTCTTTCTTTTGGGTGGTGCTGATGCTGCCACCGGTACAGTGTCCAGTGGCACAAAAAACATGGATCCCCGGTGAAAAGTACGGAGCCTGACGAGTGATTTCAGCTCTCACATACTTTATTAGATGAAGAACAAGACAACTAAGCCGGCTCGCAGGCCGGCTTTTTATCCCCAGTGAGCCCACACCCCAAACACACACCACACCCGTGATTCGCTATTTACAGTTGATGGGATTACCCCGGGCTCCTCGATTGGAAGAACGCGAGGAGCCTACATTCTATTGTTTCCAGACACGAAGCTCAAGCCTTAGCCTGGCCGCGTGGCGGACCGGTCAGAACCGGTCTGAACACATGGTAGCCCTTCGCCCATGTTTCCCTGTGGATACACCACACCCGGTGTGGATACTTAGGAATCCATCTCCTCCTGACATCGTTTTATTTAGTTTCAATGGCCAGGGATGTGCAAAGTGATGTGGCGGGCTCTGGAGCCATCCTTCTGAGCGAAGCCAAACATCTGTGAGCTGGAGATTAAAAAAACGGTGAGCTAGCTCACGCTTAGAAGGAACAATGGTTGTGGCGTTCCCCCAAGTGGCGGGTGCCTGTTGTTTGTGGTGCCGGAGGCGGCCCAAAAGTTCAAGGCTCCTTGAGGGGTCTCCAAAGATCCACCTGATACTCCCCCCCCTTCCCTGCTTGGCTTTCTAACAGGGGGTGGTGGGGGAGAGGCGGACCTGGTCAGGAGCGGCCAGCCGGGGGTGGCAGGAGGTGGGGTGGAGAGCCGCTCAGCTGGCCGCCCTCGGCCTTCTCCCCAACCCTGCCTGTCTCCGCAGCCGCCCATTTCCTTGTCCAGGCAAAGAAGGAGTGCCGCTTCGCCAACGGGACGGCCGGGGAGGTCCGGTTCCTGGACAGGTACTTCTGGGACCGGCAGGAGTTGCTGCGCTTCGACAGCCGCCGCGGGAGCTACGAGGCCATGGCCAAGCTGGGCGAGCCCATCGCCCGCGACTGGAATAGCCAGAAGGAGTGGATGCAGTACAAGCGGGGCCAGGTGGACGCCTTCTGCCACCACAACTATGCAGTGATGGAGAACGGGCGGATGGTCAGCAGGACAGGTAAGTGGGGTGGCAGCTATTCCCTAGAGGGGGCAGTGGGGCTGCTGGCAGGCAGGCAGGGGGGAGGGAGAGAGGGAGGGAGAGGAGTCGGGGGAGGGGGCTTGGGGCACGGGAGGGAGGGGTGCCCCAGAAGCAGCGGGGGCTGGGGAAAAGAAGGGCCAGATCCCCTTGCTGTCCCCCCGCCACGTGCCAGGAGGAGGGAAGGCGAGGCAGGACTCGGAGGCTCCATTGGGGGGGGAGCGAGAAGGGGGCTTCTCCAGAAGGATACAAAGTACCTCAGGAGGTATTCAACGGCCCCTTGGATGGGTCGTTGGGGGCTGCACCCCTTATGCCCTCCTGGGGGGCACAGGGGAGGGGAAGAAGAGGAGGAAGAGGAGGAGATTGGATTCATACCCCGCCCTTCACTACCCAAAGGTGTCTCAGAGCGGCTTACAAACTCCTTTCTCTTCCCCTCCCAACAACCCTGAGAGGTAGGCGTGGCTGAGAGAGCTCTGACAGAAACTGCTCTTTTTCAAGAACAGCTCTGACAGAACTATGGCTTGCCCAAGGTCATCCAGCCAGGTGCAAGTGGAGGTGTGGGGGAATCAAACCCGGTTCTCCCAGATTAGAGTCCGCGCACTTCACCACTACACCAAACTGGCTCTGAGAGACCTGAGTGGCGGGAAAAGGAGGAAAGCTCAACCCCGTAATTGGGCACACACTGGGGGCGGCGCCAGAAGGTAGTCCGCCTAGGGTGCAAAGAAAGTCAGGCCAGCCCTGTGGCCCACTGGCAGAGAGGCTCTGCTTGGCACGCAGAAGGTCCCCCAGGTCCAGCTCTGGCTCCATCTCCAGGTTAAAGGACCAGGCTGGAAAGGACACTCCAGTGCCTGAGACCCTGGACAATACTGTCTGTGTGGGGAATACTGACTCTGGTAGATCAACACGAACTTTGAGGGTCTGGTTCAGTACAAATCAGCTTCCAGTGTGGTCTTGTGAGACCCTCCCCCCCTCCCCTGACCCCATCTGAAACAGCCGCTCCTCCTGTCTCCTGGCTTCTACTCAGCTTGGAGATGATGGGGTTACACTGAATCCTGGATCATTGCTGAGAAGCTGCTTTCTTCTCGCCTCATTTAGGCTGGAAGATGCATTTCTACCAGTCTGGCCACTTGGATCCATGCCGTGGTGACCCTGAGACTAGACTACTGTAAAGCACTCGACATGGAACTGCCCTTGAAGTCAACTCTGGAACTCCAGTTAGTACAGAATGCTGAGCAATCAGCATGTCTGTCCTGTTTCCCTATAACCATTTCTAGGAGGACTTGGAGCAAGGTTTCTGTGCCAGATTTAAAGGAAGAAGAGATTGGATTTATACCCTGCCCTTCACTGCCCAGAGGAGTCTCAGAGCGGCTTACAAACTCCCTTCCCTTCCCCTCCCCACAACAGACACACTGCGAGGTAGTTGGGGCTGAGAGAGCTCTGACTGAAAACTGCTCTTTTTCAAGAACAGCTCTTGTCAGAACTATGGCTTGCCCAAGGTCATCCAGCAGGAGCAAGTGGAGGAGTGGGGAATCAAACCCGGTTCTCCCAGATTAGAGTCCGCGCACTTCACCACTACACCAAACTGGCTCTGAGAGACCTGAGTGGCGGGAAAAGGAGGAAAGCTCGACCCACTCCGAAGGCAGCATTATTATTATTTTTTTTACATAGGAGTCATATTTTTAGATCAAGGCCAGGTCCACAGGCTCCATCACCAAACCCACTCTTAAGGTCACGCATCACCTCCAGGCAGGCAGAGAAGTGTGAGGCGTGGGTAAAATTTGATGTGGGGTTTCTCCCACCCACCCCAATTTTTTCCACTGGAAAAAAGGAAATGGGGGAGGGAATCAAAATATACGCAAGACTTACATTCCTCTCAAATGAAACTTCTTTTATTGACTGAACCACCTTTATAACTTACTTGGCTTACCAAATTGTACTCTTTGGCGTATCGGTGCAATTTTAAAATATAAATGTCTTCCTTTTCCATGAGGAAAAATGGCAGATATACATAGTATATAAGACAAATCGCTGCAGACTGAAGTTTTTCATTTTTGAATTACAGTGCGAGGGGGGGGGAACGGCTAGAGGTAGAAAACACAGCTTGTAGTAGAGAAAGTGTGTTGTAGGTGTACTGTGTTTGGGACTGTGTGGGCGAGTTTTGAGTTGTAGCACAGTCCTGGCTGCTTGACATAGGGTGAGAAAGGGGAATTGTTTGACTGTAATTGAGTGCCTGGGTGAATTTGAATAGCTGCTGGCCATGCCCTCTGCTGGGGAAGGCTTCTGTTTAAGGCCACACCTTGCCTGAGGCAGAGCTGACCCAGCTGAGCTCTGAGAAGGAGCAGGAGATAGAGCTGCTAGAGGGGTGAGTGTTTTTTTTTATTTGCTTTCAGCTGAGGTGATTTAGCTGAGAGGGGACTGTGGGGGGACTGTATTTAGGATTGTGTGGTGAGTTGTGAGTTGTTGCAGAGTCCTGGCTGCTGGAACTAGGGTGTGAAAGGGTCATTGTTTGCCTGTAATTGAATGCCTGGGTGGATTTGAATAGCTGCTGGCCACACCCTCTGCTGGGGGAGGCTTCTGTTTAAGGCCGCACCTTGCCTGAGGCAGAGCTGACCCAGCTGAGCTCTGAGAAGGAGCAGGAGATAGAGCTGCTAGAGGGGTGAATATTTTTTTATTTGCTTTCAGCTGAGGTGATTTAGCTGAGAGGGGACTGTGGGGGGGGGCTGTATTTAGGAGTGTGTGGGTGGGTTTTGAGTTGTTGCACAGTCCTGGCTGCTTGAGATAGGGCGAGAAAGGGGCATTGTTTGACTGTAAAGTACTAATTGTCATGAAAAAAAGGATCTTAAAAAAATGAAAAACAAAATACAAGAAAAGAGGTTAAAAACGAAAGGGAAAAAAACCCATCTCCTCATGTTCCAAAAAAACCCAAAGTGTAGTTTATAATCCAGAGATGATGCCATATAAGGAAAATCCA
Organism: Gekko gecko; assembly: GCA_029375565.1. Taxonomy (NCBI): domain Eukaryota; kingdom Metazoa; phylum Chordata; class Lepidosauria; order Squamata; family Gekkonidae; genus Gekko; species Gekko gecko. Next base: position 3,333,541 of record JAPDNY010000002.1, on the reverse strand, counting down.
AAGAAGCAAAAGGAAAAAAAATAAAATAAAAATGCAAAAGGAAATAAAAAGAACCTTAAATTCCACAAAACATCAAACAACGTTAGAAACTTCCAGGAGAAAAGGACAAAAAGGGGGAAGAAAACAATCTTCTTTTAATCCAAAATGTGCAGGAGTTAATAAAAAAAAAGAGCTATAATCCACAATTCTTGAGAGAAAAGAAGTTTATCTTCCATAGAATTGTAAATCCAAAGGTATGGTCAGAACTTATCAAGAGGCAATATGCTTACAAGTTCAGGTGTAATCAAGCTTATATATCTCAGTTGAGCCCGGGCACCCAATCGCCGCTAAGCCCCAACCTGCTCTCCCTTCTGGGAGGTGGTCTCCACACACCGGTGATTCAGTCAACATCTCCTGTGACACCGCCATGGCGCTGAGCGGAGGCTGGTGGGGGCGAGCTGTGGCGTGGGTGAAAGGGGCAAGCGGCTTCCTGAGGGGGGAGGTCTGGTCCTGGAGGGCGAGGGCAGCCAGGTACAGCTCGGGGCAAGGGCCGGGAACGGAGCTGGACAAGGCGGACGCCTGGGTCCTCAGGAAGGCTCACAAGACCGGGTTCCTTTCTTGGTTTTGGAATGGCTTACTGGCTACCGGCGTCGGCGTGATTTCTTACATGCAGAATGACATGGGGCACGAAGCTACGGATGGCTTCTTCGTCCTCGGCGGAATCTGCGTCTCCTACGGCAGCACCTCCGACCTTGTCAGCCTCTTCCTCCTCCGCCGCACCACGATGCTGTCCGTCTCCACGGCTCTCCTCAACTGCGCCGCCGTCAGCACTGTGGCCCTCGTCTGGCTGTGCACCATCTCCCATTGGCCACCAAGAGGTGGAGATCATTCAGGACGACGGCCCCAACGACAAGTGCCAGGAAAAGAAGAAGGAGGAGGGGAAGTTGGACAAGTGAAGGGGCAGAACCGGCTGGGGCCAGCAGCCCCCGGGACATGCTTCCGTCACCCACCGTGGACCAGCTCTTCAGCACTTTCCCGTGGCGTGCTCGGGCCCTTCTGTCTCCTGAGCCGAGGGGCGAGGAAGAAAGGAGGGAATTCTTGCAGATGAGACACACAAACATGTTGGCTGCTTCCTATTTATTTTGGGTCTTCCCGACGGGTCTCTGGGAACGGACCGTGGGGAAAGATGGTGGTTCGGAGGGTGCCCAGTTTCCCCACTAGGGGCTTGGCATGCTTTTTACACCGAGACCTCTGACACTTTTGGCAAATGAGCATTCTGCCAAAATCATTCCCCCCATTCATAAAGGTCTCCCAATCCCAGCCACTGATGGACTTCTTCTGCTCCATATGTTTATCTAACTCCTTCTTGAAGCCGTCCACGCTGATTGTAGCTGCCACCACCTCCTGTGGCAGTGAATTCCAAGTGTTCATCACTCTTTGGGTGAAGAAGGACTTCCTTTTATCTGTTCTAACTTGACCGCTCAGCAATTTCATGGAGTGCCCATGAGTTCTTGTATTGTGAGAAAGGGAGAAAAGGACTTCTTTCTCAACCTGCTCAATCCCATGCATAATATTATAAACCTCGATCATGTCACCCCTCAGCCGTCGTTTCTCCAAGCTAAAGAGCCCCAAGCGCTTTAACCTTTCTTCATAGGGAAGGCGTTCCAACCCTTTTATCATTCTAGTTGCCCTTCTATGCAGTTTTTCCAATGCTATAATGTCCTTTTTGAGGTGTGATAAGAACTGTAAGAACTGTACACAGCATTCCAAATGAGGTCGCACCATTGATTTATATAGGGGCATTATGATACTGGCTGATCTGCTTTCAGTACCCTTCCTAATAATCCCCAGCATAGCATTGGCCTTTTTTATTGCAGTTGCACACCGTCTCGACATTTTCAGTGAGTTATCAACTACGACTCCAAGATCTCTCTCTTGGTCCGTCTCTGCCAGTTCGGGCCCCATCAGCGTGTATTTATATTTAGGATTTTTGGCTCCAATGTGCATTACTTTGTACTTGGCTATATTGAACCTCATTTGGCACGTTGGTGCCCACTCGCCCATTCTTTGGAGTGCCTCACAATCCTCCCTGGTTTCCATCACCTTGAATATCTTTGTATCATCTGCAAATTTAGCCACTTCACTGCTTACTCCCAACTCCAAATCATTAAAGAACAAGTTAAAAAGCATTGGACCGAGTACTGATCCCTGCAGTACTGCTTACCACCTCCTACTGAGAAAATTGTCCGTTTATACTCACTCTCTGTTTCCTATTAATTAGCCAGTTTTTGATCCACAAAAGGACTTGTCCTTTTATCCCATGATTTTCTAAGCTTACTTAGGAGCCTTTGAGGAGGAACTTTATCAAAAGCTTTCTGGAAGTCAAGATAAACAATATCTGTTGGGTCCCCCTTGTCCACATGTTTGTTCACCCCCTCAAAGAACATTAACAGGTTAGTGAGACAAGATCTTCCCTTACAGAACCCATGCTGAGCCTGCCTCAATAATTTTTGTTCATCAATGTGCCTACTGATTCTTTCTTTAATAACAGTTTCCACCAACTTACCCGGTGACATGATCGAGGTTTATAAGATTATGAATGGGATTGAGCAGGCTGAGAAAGAAGTACTTTTCTCCCTTTCTCACAATACAAGAACTCGTGGGCACTCTATGAAATTGCTGAGCAGTCGGGTTAGAACAGATAAAAGGAAATACTTCTTCACCCAAAGAGTGATTAACAGATGGAATTCACTGCCACAGGAGGTCGTGGCAGCTGCAAGCATGGACAGTTTCAAGAGGAAATTAGATAAACATATGGAGCAGAAGTCCACCAGTGGCTATTAGCCACAGGGTATAGATGGGAACTCTCAGTCTGGGGCAGGTGATGCACTCTATTCTTGGTGCTGGAGGGGGCAGCAGTGGGAGGGCTTCTGGTGCCCTGGCCCCACTGCTGGACCTCCTGATGGCACCTGGTATATTTTGGCCGCTGTGTGACAGAGTGTTGGACTAGATGGGCCATTGGCCTGATCCAACATTGGCTTCTCTTATGTTCTTATGTTCTTATGTTAACCTTCCAGCCTGCGGTTCAGCGCAGTAGCACAATGAAAGGCTTCCACAGGTGCAGGAAATGTGCAGCCTGCAAATTCATGATAGAAGGGGAGGTTTTTGAGGATCCTTCTAAGAACATTAGAATTAAGTGCAGCAGTTTGGCCACATGTTCAACAAAGAAATATTGTATATGTGCCCAATTGTCCCTGTGGGCTCTTATATGTGGGTATATCCACACGTTCTATCCGTACACGCATGTCAGAACACTGCTCTAGGGTGCATAACAATAGTAGCCAAGCCCCAATGATAGAACATTACACACAAGCTGGGCATAGTGCTGAAGAGATGAGGTTTCTTGTGGCATTTGTGCATCAGAGTAAATCGTTCACCTTTCAAAATGCTAATCAAATTCTACTGCAAATGGAGTCTAGATTGATATTTTTAAATTAAAAACTTTACTACCAAATGGAATGGATCAGGTGCTTGATCTTGCAGCCAGTTTGGTGTAGTGGTTAAGTGTGCCGACTCTAAGCTGGGAGAACCGGGTTTGATTCCCCCACTCCTCCACTTGCACCTGCTGATGTGACCTTGGGTCAGTCACAAGCTCTGGCACAGCTGTTCTCTCAAGGACAGTTTCTGTCAGAAGTTCTCTCAGCCCCACCTACCTCACAGGGTGTCTATTGTGGGGAGAGGAAGGGAAAGGAGTTTGTAGGCCGCTCTGAGGCTCCAAGTGAAGGGCAGGGTATAAATCCAATCTCTTCTTCTTCTTCATTTGAGGAAGATTGCAATTGATTAGGAGTGTATGTGAAACTCAGAAAAATGGGATGGGTCCACTTTAAGAAACTACAATGCTATTGACTTGTGCATGGTTAAATGCTGCATGGCAGGTTGCCTCCTAGAGAACCCTAGGATTCCACTGAAACTTTGTGTTAATTTGGAAATCGAGGTGAAACACATTCTTTCTATGTTTTTTGAACTGACATATGCATCGTGCAGCCAACCTTGTCTTCCTATGTATATTTATGATTGTCTCACAGTTCCGTCTTACCAGCCACTGTTGATGATCATTGAAATGCTTGGTTTATACCTGGGAGAGGCGTTCGGCTGTTATTGTTTCCACAGTGGGCTTCTTCTGCTGCAGTTACTTCCTGTTTGGAGGCCTAGGGACACTACTTATGTATGGAATTACAGAGGAGCCTACTGTTGGTCTTGAATATGTTTCTTGTTTAAACTATATTTAATTGTTAGGAGCAAATTGTTGGATCTATTCACCCAGGCACTCAATTACAGTCAAACCCTTTTTTTGTATTTCAGTGAATATAACATTTAGTTTTGAACATAGTTGTGAACTGTAGATGGCTTTTCCTTGGTGGATCATAGAATCATAGAATGTTAGAGTTGGAAGGGACCTTGCAGGTCATCTAGTCCAACCCCCTGCACTCTGCAGGAACATAGCCGAAAGACAGCCCTACATACCTACAACATACCCAAAAGATGGTCGTCCAGCCTCCACTTGGAAATGTCCAGGGAAGGAGCATCCACCACCTCCCGAGGCAGACTGTTCCACTGCTCTTACAGTTAAGAAGTTTCCCCTGATATCTAGCCAGTAACGACTCCCTCGTAATTTCCACCCATTAGATCTAGTCTTGTTTTTGTTTGTATCTAGCCTTGATATTGTTTGTGGCTATATTTTAGAAATATGTCAGCTGGGGACAGTGAGAAAGTCATCCTTTTTTCCACCTGCCTGTGCTTCTCTGGTTCTCCTCCATCTCTGAAATTCCCCCCTCTTTTACCTCTGCATTTCCAGTTGAGCCCACCGTGACAATCTCCCCCACCAAAGGGGACCCCCTGGCCCACCACACCCTCCTGATCTGCACTGCAGCCGGGTATTACCCCTCGGGGATTAACATCAAGTGGCTGAAGAACGGGCAGGAGCAGACGGAAGGGGTGGGCTACGCGGACGAGCTCCAGAATGCCGACTGGACCTACCAGTACCAGGTGATGCTGGAGACGGTGCCCCAGCGGGGAGACCTCTACGCCTGCCAGGTGGAGCACCGCAGCCGGAAGGAACCCATCACCGTGCAGTGGGGTGAGAGACTCCATAGGGGTCCCACTCTCTCTCATGGATACACGATTCCATAAAGTGGGCGGGAATTCCAAGGACTTGCATCAGCTGACCAGTTCACAGTGCCGTGAGCCCACCCCTCAATTCTCAAGGACTCCCCCCTTCCGTGAGTGAGCAGAAGCCCCTCTCTAGTGTGGGGTGAAGCCCTGATCCACAACGTGGTGCCCACGGTTGCCCTGGTGACCTCCACCAACTTCCCTGTTGCCTGCCAAGTGTTTTCAGGGAGCGGGTGGGGCTGCGCACTTTGAAGCGATGTTGCTTTGGTGGCATCTGCCTCCACAGGGTTCATTCTATACCTTCTCCCTGTCTCCCTGTAGTTTTTTAAAGGCTTGGATCCCAGTTGTCGAACATGGACCCGATTCTCCCTGTGAAATCTGTGGGGTCCAAGGCCACGTCTGGTCCTGATCCGCCTTCTCACGGGAGGCTCCTTCTCTCCCCACAGAGCCACAGATGTCGGACTCTGCCAGGAGCAAAGTGTGGACGGGGGCCGTGGGGGCTGTTCTGGGGCTGGTCTTCGTGGCCGTGGGACTCTACCTGTACCTGAAGAACAGGAAAGGTGAGGGGGCTGGATGGGAGAGGGCGGGGGGGTGGGCCACGCACTTGCCCTCTTGCTGTGGAATCTGCCCATCGTTGGACTGACTTTAGCGGGGGAAATGAGGGGGCCCGGTCTCAAAAAGTTCTCACTTTGGACTGGAGAATCCGAAAACACTTGGGGGGGGGGCGAGATCTTCTCACAGCCAGTTTGGGGGGGCTGCCATTTCTGTGCCCATGGGATGGCCCTCTATGGTCTAGGGATGCAGTCAAATATTTTAATTTTTCTCAGCAGTTTGGGCCAGACTCAAAGTGCTAAAAAAAGGTTCCTTGAAGAGGTGGTTCCTTGGAGATCTCCCCGGAGGCGGCCTGTTTGTTTCCCAGGGATTGGGTGGGGGGTCAGGAGTAGCTGGCCTCGTCTTGGGGGTGGGACCGTGGGCAGATCTGAGGGATGTGATTTGGATAATTATACGGTGATGTTTTCATCATTTCTGCCAGCTGCTTTGAGCCCAGAGGAAAGGGCAGGGTAGGAATATGTCAATTCGTAGATAAAGAAAACGAATCTCTCTCTTGCAGTGACTCCCCTGCCGCCCTCTGCAGGTAAGGGTCTCTCTGTTTCTTTACAGCCCACCTTTCCCAATGAGACATTGGGAACGTGAGAAAGTCAGACCAGCCATGCAACAGGGGCAAGTGTCAGACCGCCCGCCCTTTCCCTCGGTTTGGATGTGTGTCGGTGTTCATCTGACCTTTCCCTCAGAATTTGCCCAAAGCAGTTCAGTAAAGTTAGAAAGGGCCACATAGCATGAGAGGACTGGAGAATCCGAAAACCTTTTCTGCAAGTGGAACCTGGCCTGTCACAGACATCATCTGCAGCAACCTTGAAGTGGGGGGCAGACATAGAAATGTGAAGGCCCGGGAAAAAACCCGGAAGAATTGGGGGCGGGGGGAGGAAGCATTTTTTCCCGAAAAATGGGGGAAATGGGGAAAATGGGGAAAAGGAAAGAAATTGATTATGGAACGTTTTATTTTAACATGTTTAATAAAATATTTTAAGACGAGGTGTTCAAATATTTTCCAAATCATTTCTAAAAAATATGTATGGTATCAGATTAATTTCTGTGCACTGAGGACAAGCAAGTCCTAGGTTACAAACTGAACTCTCCAATGCAAGTTTTTAGAGGTCCATAATAAGTAGTAATGTATGGCTGCGAGAGTTGGACTATAAGGAAGGCCGAGCGCCGAAGAATGGATTCTTTTGAACTATGGTGCTGGAGAAGACTCTTGAGAGTCCCTTGGACTGCAAGGAGATAAAATCATTCAATCCTAAAAGAAATCAACCCTGGCTGTTCCCTGGAAGGCCAGATCCTGAAGTTGAAGCTCAAATACTTTGGCCACCAAATGCAAAGGGAGCATTCACTGGAGAAGACCCTGATGCTGGGAAAGATTGAAGGTCAAAGAAGAAGGGGACGGCAAAGGATGAGATGGTTAGACAGTGTCATCGATGCAACGAACATGAAATTGAGCAAACTTCAGCGGACAGCGGAAGACAGGAGGGCCTGGCGTAATCTGGTCCATGGGGTCGCGAAGAGTCGGACTCGACTGTGCAACTGAACAACAACAACAACAACAATAAGTGTGATAACGACAGACACGACAGAGTAGCTGCAGAAGCAGAGACTGAAACTGATACTGATAATTACAGCTCAGAAAAATGATTCTGATTAAATTTCACGCCCATTCATTGAAACTTTGTCCCAACACTTCCTTCTGTACACTTCCCCCCTCTTCAATTCTTTTTATGAGAATAGGGGTTTTTTATTTTTTTTTATTTAATACTGTGGAGAGGAAATATGAATAATTGTTACTTCTGGATTTTTAGAAAATTGTTTTGTGGAGGGGGTTTTTTTGCCTGTTCCACATAAACTAGTAAACAGTTCAGGAGACTGTTGCTCCGTTTGTTACAATTACAAATAAATATTATTTAAAAAAAAGTAAATTCCGTTTGTAATAATTGTTTGGATACACTATATATACATACATACATACATACATACATATATATAAAATATCTATCTATCATCTATCTATCTATTTTAAATTTTAACCTTAAGTACAAATACCATCTATCACTTTTTCTTATTTCGAGTCCTTTATACCTTCCATTACATGCTACCTATTTTCTTACTCCTGACCATCTCTTAATCACAATTTTATCATCAGTTCTATTTAATTGAGCATGTATCTTATCCATTTCTACAGCTTCCATAAGTTTTAAGGCAATACGCTATATTTTTAATATGCTAGTTGTGATAATTTCATTGCCCCATAAAGTTGTCCATAATCATATTTTGATGTTCCTAAAGTAACAGAATGACTTTTGATCTGGAAAAGAAAAAAGAAGCGCTTTTTTTTTCAATTTTTCTGAAAATTTCCATTTTTTCCCAAATTTTGAAATTTTGAAATTTCTGGAAATTTTACATCTCTACACAGACAGTGTTGTTATCCAGGGATTTGTGAGTGGAGCTTGTGTGACTCAGGTGAGCTCAGCCTTTCCCTTCTGATGATTCTCTTTCTTCCTCCCTCTTTCTGGACAGAGCTCATCAGTTAACCCTTCCTGCCCCAGGATCCTGCCTGTGGAAAAGCACTTCCTGTACCTGAATGGCCACTTGACAGGGGGTGAAGATGGACGGAGGAAGGTCTTTGGGCGCCTGCACTTCTCTCCCCCCCTTTCCCCTTGATCGGCTTTTCTGCATTTCTCTTCTATTGTCCTGGGAGAGAGGGGACTCATCCTGCCTTGTGGGGAGGAGAACATTGCTCCCTTCTTCCAGTACTGTATGCCCAAAGGTTGCCAACTCCAAACTGGGAAACTCCTGGATATTTCTGGGTGGAGCCTGAGGAAGGGTGGGGTACGAAGCCTTAGATTCCCCCTCCCAAAGCAGCCGTTTCCTCTTCCAGGGAAACTGATCTCTGCAGTCCGGAGATCTCCAGGCACCACCTGGAGGTTGGCTACCACCATCAGCCACAGAAATAGGGCTGAGATTCTTTGCACCGCTTTGCAGGAACAAGCTGGGGGACTGAGTGGCCACCGTCAGCCCTTCTCCTTTGGCAAGGGGGTGTTTGGTGCTCGGCCGCCATAAGTCTCTCTCCGCAAACTCAGGGGCAGCGGAGTCAGAATTTGCACCGCAAACTGGCTTTTAGTTTTGTTGCCCGGCCGCTACTGAGGTTCCCGCCCTCTCCTCTCTCTGGACTAGCTGGAAGCTCCAGTCGGGGCGTTCACAAGAACTGTTGCTGAAAACGGACCACTGCCTATAGATTTGGCGTTTCCAGAATCCCTCTTGCTCACTAATCTGTCTTCGCTGTGGTTGGAGGAACCGTCTAATAAAACAGAATGAATTTTTCTTTGGAGGCCCGCCTGTGACTATGAGCTCAGGGGGCTCTTCCTGGGGAACCAGTGGGGAGACTGGAGGATTCGGGGGCCCTTCCACGGGGAAGGGGTCCGTTCTGCAGAACCCGAGTGTGTCCTGAGGATGTTGAACTGCCTGTAAAATATGGGGGACTCCTGCAAGTCTGTTTGATGAGAGATCTTTGGAAAAGAGGAGGGGAATGAAGCCCCCTTCTGTTTAAGGCCCCAGGGGTCCTGGTCTCCCCAGTCTGTGTATCTGGGTCATTCCAATCCTGCATCAACCTGCAGATTAAACTTTCAGGAATTGCTCTTCTGGGGGTGGTGGTGGTGGTTATAATTCAGTAAACAAAGCAGGTTTGGATTGCAGTGATCGGAAAAACAGCAGAAATCTGAAAAAGAGCGGAAACTGTATGTAGAGCAACAGATGGTACATAGTGGTATAGTTCACAGTCCTGTATACTGTACAAACTAAGCCAAGCTTTGGCGACATCAAGTTCGACAAAAATGCAACGCAACCCCTATTTTAATATTTCACAAGTTAAAGGTATCAAAGTTCCAATATTCATGACCTGAAAGGCATCTTTTTTCCACCCTTTCCCCAACTTTGTGGTGCCCCCTTTGGCCCTGGTGCCCTAAGTATCTGCTTCGTCTGCTGAAGGGTTAATTTGCCAGTGCCGTCAAGAGGGCTGTCACAAAACAGCAACCCTTCCAGGTTGCAGTTTTGGGTTCGAAGAACAGGAGCACAGGCTGCTGGTGTCCTGGCCCCACTGTTGGACCTCCTGATGGCCCCTGGTATTTTTGGCCACCGTGTGACACAGAGAGTGTTGGACTGGAAGGGCCACTGGCCTGATCCAACATGGGCTTCTCTTATGTTCTTATGTCTGGGGCAAGGGACGCTCTGTCTTCTTGGTGCTTGGGGGGGTCAACAGTGGGAGGGCTTCTGGTGTCCTGGCCCCACTGCTGGACCTCCTGATGGCCCCTGGTATTTTTGGACACCGTGTGACACAGAGAGTGTTGGACTGGAGGGGCCACTGGCCTGATCCAGCATTGGCTTCTCTTATGTTCCTATGTCTGGGGCAAGGGATGCTCTGTCTTCTTGGTGCTTGGGGGGGGGTCAACAGTGGGAGGGGGCTTCTGGTGTCCTGGCCCCACTGCTGGACCTCCTGATGGCCCCTGGTATTTGTGGCCACCGTGTGACACAGAGAGTGTTGGACTGGAGGGGCCACTGGCCTGATCCAGCATTGGCTTCTCTTATGTTCCTATGTCTGGGGCAAGGGATGCTCTGTCTTCTTGGTGCTTGGGTGGGGTGGGGGGCAACAGTGGGAGGGCTTCTAGTGTCCTGGCCCCACTGCTGGACCACCAGGTATTTCTGGCCACTGTGTGACACAGAGAGTGTTGGACTGGAGGGGCCACTGGCCTGATCCAACATTGGCTTCTCTTATGTTCTTATGTCTGGGGCAAGTGGGGCTCTGTCTTCTTGGGGCTTGGGTGGGGGTCAACAGTGGGGGGCTTCTGGTTTCCTGGCCCCACTGCTGGACCTCCTGATGGCCCCTGGTATTTTTGGCCACCGTGTGACACAGAGAGTGTTGGACTGGAAGGGCCACTGGCCTGATCCAACATTGGCTTCTCTTATGTTCTTATGTCTGGGGCAAGGGATGCTCTGTCTTCTTGGTGCTTGGGGGGGGGGTCAACAGTGGGAGGGGGCTTCTGGTGTCCTGGCAACACTGCTGGACCTCCTGATGGCCCCTGGTATTTTTGGCCACTGTGTGACAGAGTGTTGGACTGGATGGGCCATTGGCCTGATCCAACATGGGCTTCTCTTCTGTTCTTATGTCTGGGGCAAGGGATGCTCTGTATTCTTGGTGCTTGGGTGGGGTGGGGGGCAACAGTGGGAGGGCTTCTAGTGTCCTGGCCCCACTGCTGGACCACCAGGTATTTCTGGCCACTGTGTGACACAGAGAGTGTTGGACTGGAGGGGCCACTGGCCTGATCCAACATTGGCTTCTCTTATGTTCTTATGTCTGGGGCAAGTGGGGCTCTGTCTTCTTGGGGCTTGGGTGGGGGTCAACAGTGGGGGGCTTCTGGTTTCCTGGCCCCACTGCTGGACCTCCTGATGGCCCCTGGTATTTTTGGCCACTGTGTGACACAGAGAGTGTTGGACTGGAGGGGCCCTTGGCCTGATCCAACATGGGCTTCTCTTATGTTCTTATGTCTGGGGCAACTCCCCCTTTCCCCGCGATCAGCTTCTTCTGTACTTCTGTCTTGTTGTTCTGGGAGAGGAGCGCATTCTGCTGTGTGAGGAGAAGAATGTTACTCCTTTCTTTAAGTACTGTATGCCCAAAGGTTGCCAACTCTGGTTTGGGGAATTCCTGGGTATTTCTGGGTGGAACTTTAGGGGAACTGATCTCTGTAGTCTGGAGGTCTCCAGGCCCCACCTGGAGGTTTGCTACCATCACCAGCTACAGACGTAGGGATGAGATTCTTCACACCGCTTGGCAGGAAGTCAGGGGGCCAGGCCCCGAAATGCCCCACAGTGGCTACAGGCCTGGCAGGGGGACTGAGTGGCCACTGTCAGCCCTTCTGCTTCAGTAAGGGGGTGTTCGGGGTTCAGCCTCCACGGGGCTTTCCCCGCAATCTCAGGGGCAGCGGAATCAAAGTTTTGCAGCCCAAACTCAGTTTTACTTTTGTTGCCTGGTGGCTACTGAGATGCCTGGCCTCGTATCTCTCTGGACAAGCTGGGAGCTCCAGATTCAGTCAGGGTGTTTGTGGGCAGAGGCCGAATAAAGAACGGCTGTTGAAAACAGACCCCTGGTTACAAAGTTGTCATTTATTTATTTACTAGGAGTAAGGCCCGTTGTGGAAATAAATACAACGGGCTCTAGAAAGAGGCTCTGGGAGAGTGCCCTGGCTTTGGGCGCACAGTATGAATTTGCTGTGGCGACCTCAGCAGGGTATAATGACAGAGACCACCATTTTCTCCAGAGGAACTGATCTCTGCTACCTGAAGAGCAGTTGTAGTTTTGAGTGATATCCAGCCCTCACCTGGAGATTGGCAACAATTGTTACCCAGGCAGAAATGGCTGGTTTGGAGGGTGGAGTCTATGGCATTGTACCTGTCTGAGACCCCACCCCTCCTCAAACCTCACCATCTCCAGGCTCTACCCCTCAAATCTCCAGAAATTTCCCAACCTGGAGTTGGCAACCCTATCTCCCTCTCAGCCAATTGTCAACCTACCGTTATGTGCCCCCTGACTTCAGCTTTCCATCTCCTCCCCTCTCCCTCCTGGAGAGCAGTTGTAATTCTGATTGATCTCCAGCCCCCACCTGGAGATTGGCAACAATGGTTCCCCAGGATGGAATGGCTAGTTTGATGGGTGGAGTCTATGGCATTGTACCTGTCTGAGGTCCCACCCCTCCTGAAATCTCACCCTCTTCAGACTCCATCCCTCAAATCTCCAGGAATTTCCCATCTGGAGTTGGCAACCCTATCAGGACTGGCCCCAATGAGTTTTCTCTCAAAGGCCAAAACAGGTGACAGGACCAAGCTTGGTTGCCTACCAACAGGCACTGAGGGGAAAGTAGGGTTGCCAGCTCTAAGTAGGGAAATACCTGGAGATTTGGGGGTTGGATCCTGTGGAGGACAGCATTGGGGGGGGCGGAAGGACTCAGTAGGGTATAATGCCATAGGATCTACCCTCCAAAGCAGCCATTTTCTCCAGGGGAACGGATCTCGGTCATCTCGGAGATCAATTGTAACAGCAGGAGATCTCCAGGTCCCACCTGGAGATTGGCAACCCTAGGGGAAAGACAGCTGCACAGCAGGGGGTGGAAGAGAATGGTTTGATGGCCACTGGGCCAAGATTGGCAACAATAGTTCCCCAGGATAAAATGGCTGGTTTGGAGGGTGGAGTCTATGGCACTGTACCTGCCTGAGGTCCCACCCCTCCTCAAACTTCACCCTCTCTGGGCTCCACCCCTCAAATCTCCAGGAATTTCCATACCTATAGTTGGCAACTTTATCTCATCCCCTCTCAGCAGCCTCTTCCTAGGCAAAAATCTGTCTTTCTCATTAGCGGGGAGCAAAGCAGTTTACTTCATTCTTTTCGGCTTTGTGATCTGTACAGCAACCCTGTAAGGCAGGTTAGGCAGAAAGTCTCCGGCTGGTCCAAAATCACCCAGGCAGTTTCCATAGGGATGCTCCTGCTGAACAGGAGCAAGCAGCCAGGCCTAGGATTGCCATTGCCAACAAAGACAAATTGATGCAAAGGAGGATGGAAAAGTCTCCATATCTCTATTTTGCCTTCAATTGGTTTTGATGCCAGCAGAGTGAGAAAATGCCAGAGGCGCTCTGGGTGGGTGCCCCATGGTAAATGCACCAAACAATTCCTAAAGATTTTCCACGGTGTCGATAAATCATTTTCTACACTCATGGCGTCCCCTGCCAGAATTAATACCAGAGCTTTTTTTGCCTTGTGGTATTCTGCTTGCGGTGTGACCTGTCTTTTTTGTGGTGTGGCATGGTTGTGTTATTGGGTTTGTTTCTTTTGAAGGGGAAGTGTTGTGATTGAGGACATATTTCCCCTCAGAATACAACAGGTTGCATAAACAGCTGACAATTCCAACTGTCTTGCGGGGGGGGGGGAGTTTGAGGTGCAAAATGGAGTGAAGTCCAATCAGCTTCCATATGCAAATGAACTTGAAATGCTGGCCCAATCAGAAAAGAGTGGCCTAGGCTGCAGTGGGTGGGAGAGAACTCAGGCAATGCAGCTAGTGGATAGGGACAGATTCTGAGTGACATACCAGGGAGCAAACTGATTTTGCCAAGCATAGAATCTTGCCAGGCCACTACCCTTTTATTTAATAGGACAGGATTTATTCAATTTTTATCTTTCCCTCCCCTGCCGGGGACAGCTTACATTAGGATTAAAAATATGAAAACACCAGCACTTATACAGTACAGCATCATAACTTCCAAACATACCAAGTCATAGTTCGAAATAAATAAAAACAAAATAAAAACAAAGGGCCGGTGGCAATAACAACTTGGTGGCCATGACAGGATGTTCCCCAAAAATGGCCCCCGTTGGCATACAGCACAGTTAGGTAGTATTATTCAGTTCAGTTAGTCTTATTGAGAGCCCGTTTGGTGTAGTGGTTAAGAGCGCAGACTCTAATCTGGGAGAACCAGGTTTGATTCCCCACTCCTCCACTTGCACCTGGCTGGATGACCTTGGACAAGCCACAGTTCTGATAAGAGCTGTCCTTGAAAAAGAGCCGTTTCTGTCAAGAGCTCTCTCAGCCCCACCGACCTCACAGGGGGTTTCTGTTGTGGGGAGGGGAAGGGAAAGGAGTTTGTGAGCCGCTCTGAGACTCCCTTGGGTAGTGAAGGGCCGGGTCTAAATCCAAACTCTTCTTCTTCTTCTCTCAGAGCTGTTCTCTCAAGAGCAGTTCTCGAGAGAGCTCTCTCAGCCCCACCTCCCTCCCAGGGTGTCTGTTGTGGGGAGGGGAAGGGAAAGGAGTTTGTGAGCCGCTCTGAGACTCCCTTGGGTACTGAAGGGCGGGGTATAAATCCAAACTCTTCTTCTTCTTCTTCTTCTTCTACCTCACAGGGTGCCTGTTGTGGGGAGGGGAAGGGAAAGGAATTTGTGAGCCGCTCTGAGACTCCTTTGGGTACTGAAGGGCGGGGTATAAATCCAATCTCCTCCTCCTCCTCCTCCTCTTCTTCTTCTTCTTCTTCTTCTTCTCTGTTGATGTTATTGGTGTTATTAGTGGCAGCTCCTGATCGAAGGTCTGGTGGAAGAGCTCTGTCTTACAGGCCCTGCAGAACTGCAAAAGGTCCCCCAGGGCCCTGATGTCTTCTGGGAGCTCTTTCCACCCGTGTGGAGCCATCACTGAGAAGGCCCTGGCCCTGGTAGAGGGCCGTCTGTCGTCTTTACATAAGAACATAAGAACATAAGAAAAGCCAATGTTGAATCAGGCCAATGGCCCATCCAGTCCAACACTCTGTCACACAGCGGCCAAAATATACCAGGTGCCATCAGGAGGTCCAGCAGTGGGGCCAGGACACTAGAAGCCCTCCCACTGCTGCCCCCTCCAGCACCAAGAATAGAGTGCATCACCTGCCCCAGACTGAGAGCTCCCATCTATACCCTGTGGCTAATAGCCACTGGTGGACTTCTGCTCCATATGTTTATCTAATTTCCTCTTGAAACTGTCCATGCTTGCAGCTGCCACCACCTCCTGTGGCAGTGAATTCCATATGTTAATCACTCTTTGGGTGAAGAAGTATTTCCTTTTATCTGTTCTAACCCGACTGCTCAGCAATTTGATGGAGTGCCCACGAGTTCTTGTATTGTGAGAAAGGGAGAAAAGTACTTCTTTCTCAACCTGCTCAATCCCATTCATAATCTTATAAACCTCGATCATGTCACCTCTCAGCCGTTGTTTCTCCAAGCTAAAGAGCCCCAAGCATTTTAACCTTTCTTTATAGGGAAGGTGTTCCAACCCTTTTATCATTCTAGTTGCCCTTCTCTGCACTTTTTCAAAACGGTTTTGCGACCCTGACCTCAGTGCTGGGGGGTGGGGGGGAACGACATGCCTATTGCTCATTAACCCTGTCTTCACTGTGGTTGGAGGAGCCCTCTAATAAAACAGAATGAATTCTTTTTTTGAAGATCTGTCTCTGACTCTGAGCTAAGTGGGCTCCTCCCAGGGAACAAATGGGGAGATTTGGAGGGCCTCTTCTGTGAGGAGGAAGGGTGTGCCTCATGGCTCAATACTCCGAACCAGGGAGTCTGTACTGTTGTGGAAGATGCCCCGGGGTGACTTCTGAGGGGGTCAGGCCAAAGTCCCGTTAATGCATGCAACATACCACACACACACACACACACACAAACTCCCCGTGATAGGCTATTTACAATGTGACTCTGTGTCAGTAGTTTCCTTTTAGGATCCTAACTATCTATTGTTTTCAGTCTCAAGCTATGTCGGCCCCTGTCAGACCCAGGACGGAACACCGGGCATGGAGACTCTCCCCAATACACGTTAAAGAATACATCTCACCAGGGCTTTTTTTGCAGAAAAAGTCCAACAGGAACTCATTAGCATAATAGGCCACACCGAACAGCAGGAACGCATTAGCATATTAGGCCACACCCTTGACAGCACAGCTGATTAGCCTATTAGGCCACACCCCCATGTCACCAGAAGTGTGGTCATCCAGCCACACCCACCTTTTGCTTCTTACTCTGTTTACCTTGTTTGTTGTCTAAACCCCCAGGGCTTTTTTTGGAACAGGAACTCCTTTGCATGTTAGGCCACACACCCCCAATGTAGCCAATCCTCGTGTGTTTCTGCTGTTGGGTGTGGCCTGTTATGCTAATAAGTTCCTGCTGGGCGGGCCAACTCGGGAGCCAGCCGGAACTCCGTTCCGGTGCGTTCCTGCCCCAAAATAGCCCTGGATCTCACAAACAAAACTCCCTCTTAGCAGGCACACAGCAGTACATTCCTGATGCTTTTATTTTCTCTATTGCCTGCCTACAGCTAATGCATGTGGATTGGGGGGAGGGGGGGGGCTGGATGGCTCCCGCTGTTCTGTTTCCTGAAAATAGCCAAGTGGCTTCAGGGCCAGGGGTTGTGTCACCAACGCTCCCTCTAAGCCGTGGCGTCTTGTGAGCAAAAATTCTGCTTTGTGAGCTACCGGCATTAAAGTTGTGAGCGAGCGATTTGGTGACTGCATCAGTTAGTTTGCTCTGGAGCCGTCCTTCCCGAGTTAAGACATAGATGTATGAGCTGGAGGCTAAGAAACTTGAGCTGGCTCACACGGATGCAGCTGAGAGGGAACACTGCTTGTGTGGGGAGTAGAGACCTCTGACTTCCTCTCTCCCATTCCTCTTCCCCGTTTTTCCTGCCAGCCACTTTTCTCCTTCCCAGGCAGGGATCTCTCCCTCTTTCTCCTTCTCTCTCTGGGGCACTGCAAGAGGAGAGTTGACTCCCAGGGGGGACAGAGCAGGCACCTGAACCGGGGCGGGGGGGGGAACCACCATTCTGGGTGGATGAACAAGGAGGGGGAACACAGCTTCAATCTCCTTTTCCTGAGCCGGCTGTGTGTTACATACTGGGATTGAATCATTCCTGATGGAATCGCCCCAGAAACTGGCTGAGCTTGGAGCCCAAGAACAATAGCCGGCCAGGATTCTGAAGATAACCAGTCAAGTAGTAATGTTCTGTAAATAGCCTATCGCTGGGAGTAGGGTGTGTTTGGGTGTGGCAATGGTATGCCATTTAACAGAGCGGAGGTTCTGGGGTTATGTGCTGGTGGAACAAGAATGTTGTCTACGGATTGTGTCTCCTGGCCCCAGTTCGAGAAACACACACACACAGTCCTGTGAAGGAGAAAAAACTAAGAGGGTTATTAATTAATTAATAGCAGGCTTGCCAAGAACTTACCGTATGCCGGTGGGGGACGGATACTTCCTGGCAGGACCATCCCCGGGGGAAGGAAAGACGCGCGCATGATGCTGTCGCCAGGAAGTGATGCTGGGCGACGCTCTGGCAATGGGGATGAAAACTCATTGGTACCATTGAGTTTCCAGCCCCATTGCCAGGGCGTCGCTCGGCGTCACTTCCTGGCGATGACATCGTGCCAGGAAGTGTTGCCCGGGGGAATGTTCCGGCCAAGGACTGTGTGTCCCCCGCCGAAATATGGTAAGTACTTGGGAACCCTAATTAATAGGGACAGCCCAGATACAACAGGGTTGGGACCCTCAGATACCAAGCAGCTTCTCTGATATTACAATGGGTGACATAGCATTTTATATTTCACATTACATCAGAGGAATAAAACAGAATTATTGGTTCCATCAAACTCTGTCAAACTTCGTCACCTGTTTCTTATTGGGTTAAGACATGGGGGATGGGTGTTCCCCGGCAAAGCTTTTTTCTATTCTAGCTGAACACTAAACTCTTCTTTGGCCTAGGCTATGGAATTTCAAAAGTATCTATATTAGCTGATATGGTTATAAGATGCTCATTGTCTTCTGTTTAGCCAGGCTAACCGGCACATGCGCAGAAGTAGCCGGTCAGCCAAGGCCGCAAACCTCAGCAAAATGGCAGGTTAGCATTTTATGTAACCTTCCCAGCAAGCATTTCCAGAAGTAGCCATAAATGAACTAAAGTTAATATCTGAATACATTCATGACTGATTTCTGTCCACGTAGTTAAAATCATAAATGGCACTTAACATATATATCATGGAAGTGTTAAGTGTACCTGCTAAATTTAACCTGGTTAAGAGCATAAGAAGATCAGAGAAGCCAAGGCTGGATCAGGCCAATGGCCCACCCAGTCCAACACTCTCTGTGTCACACAGTGGCCAAAAATACCAGGAGCCATCAGGCGGTCCAGCAGTGGGGCCAGGACGCTAGAAGCCCTCCAACTGTTGCCCCCCCCCAAGCACCAAGAACACAGAGCCTCACTTGTGCCAGACTAAGAGTCCCTATCTATACCTGGTGGCTAATAGCCACAGATGGACCTCTGCTCCAGATGTTTATCTAATTCCTTCTCGAAGCTGTCCATGCTTGTAGCTGTCACCACCTCCTGTGGCAGTGAGTTCCATGTGTTAATCACTCTTCAGGTGAAGAAGGACTTGTATTGTGAGAAAGGTCCCTCTTTCTCAACCTGCTCTATCCCATGCATTATCTTGTAAACCTCGATCATGTCACCCCTGCAGCCATCGTTTCTCCAAGCTAAAACACCCCAACCTTTCTTCCCAACCCCTTTCTCATTCTAGTTGCCCGCTTCTGCACTTTTCCCAAAGCTATAATCTCCTTTTTAAGGTGTGGCGACCAGAAATGCACACAGTACTCCAAATGAGGTTGCGGCATTGATCTACACAGGGGCAGGATGATACTGGCTCTGATCTGTTTTCAATACCCTTCCTAATAACCCGCAGCACAGCATTGCTTAAAGGTAAAGGTTCCCTTGCTCGAAAGCCAGTCGAATCCGACTCTAGGGTTGCGGTGCTCAGCTCCGTTTCCAAGCCGAAGAGCCAGCGCTGTCCGAAGGCGTTTCCGTGGTCATGTGGCCGGCATGACTAAACACCAAGATGCAGGGAACGCTGTTCCCTTCCCACCAAAGTGGCACCTATTTATCTACTTGCAATTTCTTGCTTTCAAACTGCTGGGTTGGCAGGAGACAGCACTGCTTAGTCACCGGCAAAGCGTGAAACGCTTAACAGTACGCCTTTTTGCATTCGTCTGCAGCGCTGAAAAGGTTAAGCCCACAGAGCCGTTTGCTGGAGAGGCCGAGCAAGGAGGGTGGGGGGAGGAGGAGGAGGAGGAGGAGGGCTTGCTTTTGCACGGGGGGGGTCCGAGAGAGAGGACTGGGAGGGGCTTCAGACGTGCAACAGCGGGAGGGGAAGAGCGCTTGCAGCCTGGGAAGGTCTCCTTGCAAGTAAGGGGTCTCGGGGGGGGGGGGGCAGAAGCTTTGACTAGATTTTGCAAAGAGGGGGAGGCCGGGATGGCCATTCTCAGCACAGGGTTCTTTGCAGGGGGTTCCCAACTCCCGGATGGCAAATCCCTGCAGATTTTTTTTTTTTGGGGGGGTGGATTTTGGGAAGGTCCCCGTTTGGGGCCGGGGGGGACCTCAGAGGGGGAGG
This sequence comes from Gekko gecko, assembly GCA_029375565.1. NCBI lineage: Eukaryota > Metazoa > Chordata > Lepidosauria > Squamata > Gekkonidae > Gekko > Gekko gecko. The sequence continues at coordinate 3,313,798 of JAPDNY010000002.1, read as the reverse complement.
AAGGCCGCCATTGACTCTCCCCTCTTCCATGCACCCATTTTCTCCAGGGGGGGGGGGAACTGGCCTCTGTCTTCTGGAGGTGGGTGGTCATCCGTGCCCCCTCTAAGCTGAGTGAGTGTGAGCCAGCTCACGGCTTTTTAGCCTCCGGCTCACCCGTCTTTGTCTTAGCGCAGGAAGGATCTGGCTCCCGGGCAAACGGATTTCTGCAGCAGCCAGACCGCTCAGCTCACGGGCTTTAATGCCCAGGAGCTCGCAAAGTTGAATTTTGGCTCACAAGACTCCGCAGCTTAGAGGGAGCACTGGGTGGTGATCCTCGGAGAACTCCAGACCCCGCCTGGAGGCTTGGCAACTGGGTTAGGCAGCGGTTCTATCTGCCATTGTATACGCGGGAATTGGTTTTTTCGGAGTGGTGGTGGTGGTGGTGATAATCAAGGCCTTTCAGTGCAAGAGAAGAGGAAACTGATGTTCCCTGGCCAGTCCTTTTAATCTCCAAACAAACACAAAGCTGGTCTTTTTTCCAGTTTGGATGAGTAAGAAAGGGCTTGGGGGGGGGGGAGAGGGAACTCTGGCCGGCCCCACCCTGAGACCCAGAGGCCTTCCCAGTGTGGGGCTGGGGCCCCCCCAGGCAGAGGGAAGAATCCTAGAATCATAAGAACATAAGAGAAGCCATCTAGTCCAACACTCTGTCACACAGCGGCCAAAATATACCAGGTGCCATCAGGAGGTCCAGCAGTGGGGCCAGGGCACCAGAAGCCCTCCCACTGCTGCCCCCCCCAGCACCAAGAATAGAGTGCATCACCTGCCCCAGACTCAGAGTTCCCATCTGTACCCTGTGGCTAATAGCCACCGATGGACTTCTGCTCCACATGTTTATCTAATTCCCTCTTGAAACTGTCCATGCTTGTAGCCGCTGCCACCTCCTGTGGCAGTGAATTCCATGTGTTAATCACTCTTTGGGTGAAGAAGGACTTCCTTTTATCTGTTCTAACCCGACTGCTCAGCAATTTCATGGAGTGCCCACGAGTTCTTGTATTGTGAGAAAGGGAGAAAAGGACTTCTTTCTCAACCTGCTCAATCCCATTCATAATCTTATAAACCTCGATCATGTCACCCCTCAGCCGTCGTTTCTCCAAGCTGAAGAGCCCCAAGCGTTTTAACCTTTCTTCATAGGGAAGGTGTTCCAACCCTTTTATCATTCTAGTTGCCCTTCTCTGCACTTTTCCCAATGCTATAATATCCTTTTTGAGATGTGGCGACCAGAACTGTACACAGTATTCCAAATGAGGTCGCACCAATGATTTATACAGGGGCAGGATGATACTGGCTGATTTGTTTTCAATTCCCTTCCTAATAATCCTCAGCATAGCGTTGGCCTTCTTTATTGCAGCTTTATTGCAGTTGGCCTTCTTTATTTTTAAGAGTTGGAAGGGACCTCCAGGGTCATCTAGTCCAACCCCCGGCACAATGCAGGGAATTTACAAATCCCTCCCCCCTCCACACCCACAATGACTGCTGTTCCAAGCCCAGAAGATGACCAAAAAACCCGCCCTTCACTGCCCAAAGGAGTCTCAGAGCGGCTTACAAACTCCTTTTCCTTCTCCTCCCCACAACAAACACCCTGTGAGGTAGGTGGGGCTGAGAGAGCTCTTGACAGAAACTGCTCTTTTTCAAGAACAGATCTTATCAGAGCTATGTCTTGCCCAAGGTCACCCAGCCAGGTGCAAGTGGAGGAGTGGGGAATCGAACCCGGTTCTCCCAGATTAGAGTCCGCACACTTAACCACTACACCAAACTGGCTCTCACACTTAACCACTACAACAAAACCTGTTTAAATATAAACAGGTAACATATTAATAAACATAAAGTCCAAACATCTTGCAACAGCACAAAGAAAAGTTAAGTTGCCGGCTGGGAAACAATTACAATAAACTACCTTAGAATTAATACAAACAGCCTTTCCTCAGATATAGAGGAGCTATGTCATTTTAAGGGTATTCTCTATTTAGAACTACGAACAAAGCCATTTTTTTTAGAACTAGAAACAATTTAGAACTACAAATAAAGCCATTTTTTAATCTTTAACAAAAGAGGGAACTACTTTTTCTGAGTGGAATTATCGGATACCACATGGAAACCGATGATGTTTGATGATCTTCACTGGCTCGATCAGAAATACCATTTGCACATTCTCCCATAGTGCATTGCACCCATACCTTTGTGCATTTGTTCGTGGAAACGCCACCAGTGGCCACCCATCGCAGCAGGAAAGGACTCTCTTCAGGCAGGCAGAGAGGGGGCGGAGCATGCTGATTTGGCCACACCCCCTGGTATCAGGGCATCCATCACTGTGAGGATTGTGGGGTGAAAAACGCCAGGGATGTGGGTTCGAGTGCCACTGATGTGGGTTCATGCGCCCACCCGCAGAAGCATTTTGCAAAGCGGACGCCCACGGAGAGACACACGGCTGTTCCAACTGCATCTCCCCTGCCCCGTCACTCCACAGCTCACCTGGCAGAGTGTCAGATAACCCTGCCATTGCTGTGGATGGGGGGGAAGGACGTCTTTCACTACTCTGGAATGCGGGAGTAACAGCAAGTCTCCAGGCGCTCTAAATTACTGTGTCTATGTTGCTTCTTATCAGCTCGCCTGACCTCGAGTTCCAGGGCTTCTTTGGCATCTCAGGATATACTGGTTTGGGTGGGATTTTTCCTTTGGCGCGCAAAGTGTAACTTTTGGCTTGTAGGTGGGGGGGGGGCATTTCGAATGGGCTATAATTGATGCCATTCTGTAGTAACAGGTATCACTGACAAAAGACTTGTTCATGCAACTCTATGCTAGTTTCTAATAAACGCTACCTTCTCACAAAGCCTGGTGTTTGACTGACTATCTGGAGAACTTGACACAGAGGCAGCCGTAAGACAAGGCCAAGTTCTGCCTCCTGCCCTGGGGTCTGGGTGGGAGGAAGGGCGTCCTGTTGCCAGGCGAGAGAGGCACAGACCCCTGGGAAACAAAACAGGGAGAAACCCCAGGGCCCAGTCCCAGGAGGCGTGGGTTCCGGTCCCACTGTGGGATGGTGGCAAAGAATACCAAGCCCGCCTTTTGGTGCCTACCAGGCCCAGAAAGGAGGCCTAGATGGGATCACATGGGTTGACTCATTCATGCTGATTGGCTGGCCCGAATGTCAAGCATTTGGGCTGGTCAACCCCTTTCCCCATCTACCACCCCCAGCTGGGCACCTGGGAGACACTGAGTCGCCACCCAAAGGTGTTACATAAGAACATAAGAGAAGCCAATGTTGAATCAGGCCAATGGCCCATCTAGTCCAACACTCGGAGTCACACAGCGGCCAAAATATACCAGGTGCCATCAGGAGGTCCAGCAGTGGGGCCAGGACACTAGAAGCCCTCCCACTGCTGCCCCCTCCAGCACCAAGAATAGAGTACATCACCTGCCCCAGACTGAGGGTTCCCATCTATACCCTGTGGCTCATAGCCACTGATGGACTTCTGCTCCAGATGTTTATCTAATTCCCTCTTGAAACTGTCCATGCTTGTAGCTGCCACCACCTCCTGTGGCAGTGAATGCCATGTATCAATCAGTCTTTGGGTGAAGAAGGACTTCCTTTTATCCCTTCTAACCCACCTGCTCAGCAATGTCATAGAGTGCCCACGAGCTCTTGTATTGTGAGAAAGGGAGAAAAGTACTTCTTTCTCAACCTGCTCAATCCCATTCATAATCTTATAAACCTCGATCATGTCACCCCTCAGCCGTCGTTTCTCCAAGGTAAAGAGCCCCAAGCGTTTTAACCTTTCTTCATAGGGAAGGTGTTCCAACCCTTTTATCATTCTAGTGGCCCTTCTCTGCACTTTTTCCATTGCTATAATATCCTTTTTGAGATGTGGTGACCAGAACTGTACACAGTATTCCAAATGATTCCAGGGCTCGGCTTAGGCTTGTTCCCAGAACATATATCAAAACAAAGAAACACTGTGATGAAGTTGACAATAACATTTAATGACAGTTATGTATATCAGTAAAAACTTTAGACATTCTAACATATTCAAGGCAAAATCCAATGTCCTTCAATTTTGTATATTAATAAAAACTTTGGAAATTCTAACATGTTCAAGACAAAATCCAATGTCCTCAATGAGCGCCTGGTTATACACTCATTTCAATCGTCTTCCTCAGGAGTAGTCCTATTAAGTAACAAGGTGTCAGCCTTTTGATACATTTTGACTTCCTTTTTCCTGATATACAGAATTGTCATTAAATGTTATTGCCAACTTCATCACAGCGTTTCTTTGTTTTGATATATTGTCTGTCACTGTGACTTCTCCTTTGATCTTTGTTCCCAGAACAGGCTGGACTCCGTCGGTCAGGGTGAACTCGAATACAGGGCTAGGAGAAAACTGTGGTTCTTCTCCGGATGATGGACTCGATATATCCGCCCTGCCTTCTTGAATTGGTAAGAAGCGCCAAGGGACGCTGTTTCCCAGGTCTGGTTCCTCTTGGAAGGAGAGAGCCCCGGAGCCCTTCTGGTGTCCTGTCGTTACATGCCGTAATTAATTAATTGATTAATCAATCAAATAATTGTGGCAGGCTCAGGGCGACTTCCCTAAAACGCATATATAAATACAATTAAAATCCATCATTAAAAAGAATACAATTAAAATCCAGCATAAAAACAACAAAAAACCATTAACCATCAGTTGTCCTAAAGTGCGGGAACAGAATTCGGATAAAGTGTGAGGGCAGAGAATTTCAGATTTAAACGATACTCCGTAGGTGGCAATAATAATGATGTAATGACAGAGACGCTGGCAGGGCTGAGCAATGGGGGAAGGCAGAGGGATTTCCCCCAGAGTAGCAGGCCCACCACCCCACATCAGGTGCCCAGAGGGAGCGTTTCTGAACTTCCACACCCTTGAGCCAAATCTCAGCCTGTCTTCCTTTCTCTCCCGATCTCAGCTGCTCCTCCTTCCCACAGAGACATTCTGGCCCCTTCCCCTCGGCCGTGGGCTCAGACAGAGATCTTGCCTCACGCTTCAGGCTTGTCTAAGAGGTGCCTATAATAGTCAAGGGGTCACCCGTCCCTCTCGTCCTTTCGGGGTTTCCGCTAAGTATTACCCTCCAGAACAGACTGAGCCAGTGTAAGGAGAGGCCAAGCTTAACATCTTTAGAGTGCCAGAGTCACCTAACTTTCTAAAGAAAACCCATGGAGGCATATCTAATATAGCCTGGCTTGTAATATAGACAAATGAGATTAAGCCTGGTCTACAAACCACAAGAAGCCCTTTCATTCTGAACCGCCAGGGCAATTCTTCTGTGTGTCTCCTGTGCACATGAAAGTTTGTGATGCCCAGTGGTGTATCTGCATTCTCTTTGATTTTCCATGCGACTGTGTCTCTCTCTTTACCCAGTCAGGAGTGACCCGAGACAAGGGGACGGAGATGGAAGAGCAGGACCCAGAAGGACCTGGAACTGGCAGGACAGCGAGGAAAGGCCCCCATCCCACCCAAGCTGGGAGTGATGTTGAATCCTGGGGAAGCCCAGGGCCAGATACCCGTGATCAGCTCACTGCAGTCTCAGACGTCCATTGCCGACGCTTCCGGCAGTTCCGCTACCAGGAGGCCGCTGGGCCCCGCGAGGTTTGCAGCCAGCTCCACGGACTGTGCAGCCACTGGCTGGAGCCGGAGAGGCGCACCAAGAGGCAGATCCTGGACCTGGTGATCCTGGAGCAGTTCCTGACTCTCCTGCCCCGGGAAATGCAGGGCTGGGTCCGAGGATGCGGGCCGGAGAGCAGTTCCCAGGCGGTCGCCCTGGCCGAAGGCTTCCTCCTGAGTCAGGCCGAGAAGAGGCGGGCAGAACAGGTGAGGGGGGGTTCCCTCCAGTATGTCCAATCCAAGCAATGATATCTGGCCTTCTCCTGAAGTGTCCTTGGGAGATATTTGTCCAAGCGTTAATCATCCAAGTGGGAGATTTCACGGCCTCCTTCAGCAGCTTCTACTAGAGAATTTCTTCTCCCTCCAGATAACTCACCAGGTCTGCTGACGGAAGGGGGCAGAGTCTGGGCATGGGGCAGGATCCATTCCTGGGTCTCTTTCCCATTCCACCTCTTACCCCCCTCCTTCGCTGCCGTTTCAGGTGTGGGGACCATCCCTGGAGAAAGAAGCAACGTTCCCAGAGACGGAAGGAGCTTCCTTGGAGCAAGGGCAGAGGGCGCAGGCCGTGGAGTGTGCCCAAGATGCCCTCTCCTGTGGTAAGGACTCGTCGTGCCAGGATACAATTGGGGTACCCAGTGAGCTTGATGGGTAGAGCGTTCAGGTCAGGAAAAGAATTAAATACTTCTTCACACAACACAGCGTTAATTTGCGGCACTCAGCGTCCACTAACTTTGATGCCTCTAAGAGGAGGTTAGACACATTCATGGAGGGCAATTTTTCCTAATTAAAATATTCCTATCTCACCTTCAAGGAGCTGCGGTGGCTCAAGTGGGTAAGACGCTGAACTGCCGGCTGTGGAAGGTCAGTAGTTCAGCAGTTCGAGACCCGAGAGTGCCGCAGGACGGAGTGAGCTCCCGTCTCTAGTTCCAGCTCCTGCCAACCTAGCAGTTCGAAAGCAAGAAATTGCAAGTAGATAAATAGGTACCACTTCGGTGGGAAGGTAACAGCGTTCCATGGGCCTTGGTGTTTAGTCATGCCGGCCACATGACCACGGAAATGTCTTCGGACAGCGCTGGCTCTTCGGCTTTGAAACGGAGATGAGCACCGCAACCCTAGAGTCGGATTCAACTGGCTTTCAAGCAAGGGAACCTTTACCTTATCTCACCTTCCTTCCATAAGAGGAACTCAAGGTGTCTTAAAAGAGGAAAGGTAGACAGACCTGGGCAGAGCCGTTCAGCCTGGTGGCTAAAGGGAGCCTCCACCTTCTGGGGCAGCAGACCTCTGAGAACCAGTTCCTAGAAGGCCAACAGTCATGGGGAAAATCAGCTTATGTCCCTGTGCTTCAAGGGGCACCTGGTTATCTGCTGTGGGAAATATGATGCTGGAGTGGGATGGCAGGCTGTGTGGAGTGGCACCCCCTGGAAATTTGGGGAAGGCCTTCGGGGTGGGGCTTGGGACAGATGTGGTGTCATGTTCATGTTGCATCTGGCTGAAAAACTGGTTGTGAAGTGAGCATCCCAGGAGATACTCTGGAAACTCATTCCGAGGACCCTCGAGTCTCCAGATGTGCTGAAGTCCCTGTGAGGTGAGGTATCAGGCGATGTCGTTTCCACCCCTCCTCTTTCCCTCCCTCCAGGCCAGACACGGGTCTGACAGACGTCTGAAATATGTTAGCAGTATTTATAATTCCTGAGGCTCATAGGTTCCTGGTGCTTCCCTTCTGCCTCTCCCAGAATTTAGTAAAAAGTGTGTAACAGTTTGTTGAGTGTACACAGTGAGAGGTTTCACAACCCTGGGAAGGGGGGGTGGGGGGGTTGTGAAGCAGGGAACCAGCCATCAACCTTCCTTCCTTATTTGTCTCGGGAACAGGCAGGGAAGAGATGCTGTTGAGCCATCGTCTTGGCAGAGATGTGGGAATGGCTGCCATAACTCCAGTCCAGGTAGGGGAGATGGGGAGGGGACAGCCTGCATCCCTCCTCCTTTCTCCAGGGGTTTTTTTGCTCCTGCTGTTTCTACAAGGTGTCCGGGCGAGAGATCCCCTGAACGCCATTCCCTTGACCCATCCCAAGCCAGACATCCTGTCCCTTCCCAGACGACTCCCTTCCCGTGTGCCGTCTCTGCCTGGCCTGACCTCTGATGGGGGAATCTGCTTTTTCTTCAGGGTCCCTTTTCCTTTGAGGAGGTGGCCGTGTATTTCACGGTGGCCGAATGGGCCCTGCTGGATCCGGGACAAAGAGCTCTCTACAGGGAAGTCATGCGGGAGAACTACGGGAACGTGGCCTTTCTGGGTAAGGATCTTTCCTTGTTGCCAAAGGTGCAGTTTGCTGCCATTGGGATGAGGCATGAATCAAAATATTGAATAGCCGTACCCAGTTCTGAGACCTGTCCCGCTACTTGGGGAGGGGCTGTGGGCTCACTGGCAAAGGACCTGCAGAAGGTCCCCGGTTCAAATCCCGTCAGCGTCTCCAGTGAAAAGGACCAGGTAGGAGGTGATGTGAAAGAACTCTGCCTGCGACCCTGGAGAGCGGCTGCCGGACTGAGTAGGCAATGCTGCCTTGAATGGACCAAGACTCAGATTCAGTATAATGCAGCTTCCTGAGTTGTTCCCCTGTGTGTCCTTGCCCAGGGGCCACTGAGGCCAGCGTTGTGGCCACCACCCAAGCCTGAGAAGGTGTCTCCTGGCCTGAGGCAAAGGTGGGGATGAGAGGCCCTCAGAAAGACCCTGGAAGGGGCCAGATCCTCATTTCTCTATTGCCAGCCTTTACAATGCACTCTTCACCCTGGGTGGGATTGCAAGCATCCACTGGGCCTGTGATCTTGAAATGATCCTGCCAAGAACTGAAGACGGGGTCTCCTGGGGTCTCTGTTCTTTGCACCTGAGCAGCAGCAGCACCCGGTTCAGTGGCTTCACCAGGGAGAGGTCACACAAGTAAAGCAGACCCCTTTTAAATATATAGATACATATTAAGGTTTACCAGGGAGTTAAAAATGAGAAATCACTGGACAGTTTCTACAGCTCAGCAGCAGAAAAGCAAGAGAAGCTAACTGCTCTGTCTACTGCAGGACAGACTTGGTGGTTAGATGTTCTTGCAGCATAAGTATCCTCACTGTAGCTTAAGTAACTCTACATCAGCAAGAAAGACGCAAGAAAATATCAAGGTGTGCTAGCCTACCATGAGCAGGAAGGTAGCGTGGCTTCCCTCCAGTCTCTACCCGTATTCTGTCTTATACCTCTCCAGGATCGGGTCCTTCCCAAGTCAGCTGGCTGAGAGTGAGTATCTTTCGGCTGTGCTCCTGCAGAGTGCAGGGGGTTGGACTAGATGGCCTGCAAGGTCCCTTCCAACTCTAACATTCTATGATTCTATGACCCCCCCTGCTCAGCTGTGGCTCTCGAGGGGGTCAGGTTTTCTTACTAGATCTTCTTGAGGGCCTTTCTTACAAGCCCAGGGAAATCCTGATCACCACTTTGGGGTGAGGAGGCAATTTTTCTCCAGGCTGGAGGGTTTTTTGTCAACATCTGGGCATGGAACAGCGGCCACTGCGGGCTTGGAGGTGGAGGTGTTTGTGAAGTTCCTGCATTGTGTAGGGGGGTTGGACTAGATATTTTGGGGAAAGATGGAGGGGTGGTTGAGATCACCCAGGCTTGATGAGGCAAAAGGGTCATCAATCTTTTCCTAGAGCAGCCACATAGATACCTTTGAGCCTTTTCAGCCCTCCCAAATGCTAACAGGATCTCTTTCTTCATTCCACCAGTGCACAATCAGAGCAATGAGGAGGGTGAGGAACTTCATCAGCAAATTTCAGATAGAGTTAAAAATGAAGACCTGAAAGAAAATGTCAGGAATCGGGGCAGACCGCAGAGAAAGAAAGGCAGCCATATGGTTGAGAAGAGAGATGGAAGAAAGCATAGTGCACATTTTCTAAAGCAGAGGATAAGGAAGGCAAGTAAATCCATTCAGAGTGGAAAGTACTTCAGAAATAGATCACAGCTCCTTGTGCACCAAAGAATACACAGAGTGAAGAAACCTTTTCACTGCTCGGAGTGTGGGAAGAGATTCAGTCACAGTGGCACTCTTCAGAAGCACCAAAGAACCCACACAGGGGAGAAACCTTTTGAATGTTCAGTGTGTGGAAAGAGATTCAGTCGGAGTGGCCATCTTCAACAGCACCAAAGAGCCCACACCGGGGAGAAACCTTTTGAATGCTCAGAGTGTGGAAAGAGATTCAGTCACAGTGGCACTCTTCAGAAGCACCAAAGAACCCACACAGGGGAGAAACCTTTTGAATGTTCAGTGTGTGGAAAGAGATTCAGTCGGAGTGGCAGTCTTCAACAGCACCAGAGAACCCACACCGGGGAGAAACCTTTTGAATGCTCAGAGTGTGGAAAGAGATTCAGTCAGAGTGGCCATCTTCACCTCCACCAAAGAACCCACACAGTGGAGAAACCTTTTGAATGTTCAGTGTGTGGAAAGAGATTCCGTCAGAGTGGCACTCTTCAACAGCATCAGAGAACCCACACAAAGGAGAAAACTTTTGAATGCTCAGTGTGTGGAAAGAGATTCAGTCGGAGTGGCCATCTTCAACAGCACCAAAGAACCCACACAGGGGAGAAACCTTTTCAATGCTCAGCGTGTGGAAAGAGATTCAGTCGGAGTGGCCATCTTCACCTCCACCAAAGAACCCACACAGTGGAGAAACCTTTTGAATGCTCGGAGTGTGGAAAGAGATTCCGTCAGAGTGGCACTCTTCAACAGCATCAGAGAACCCACACAGAGGAGAAAACTTTTGAATGCTCAGTGTGTGGAAAGAGATTCAGTCGGAGTGGCCATCTTCAACAGCACCAAAGAACTCACACAGGGGAGAAATCTTTTGAATGCTCAGAGTGTGGAAAGAGATTCAGTTGGAGTGACAATCTTCACTTCCACCAAAGAATCCACACGGGGCAGAAACTTTCTGAATGCTCAGAGTGTGGAAAGAAATTCAGTCATAGTTGGAATCTTCAACTCCACCAAAGAACCCACACCGGGGAGAAACCTTTTGAATGCTCAGAGTGTGGAAAGAGATTCAGTCAGAGTGGCACTCTTCAAGTGCACCAGAGAACCCACACAGGGGAGAAACCTTTTAAATGCTCAGAGTGTGGAAAGAAATTCAGTGAGAGTGGCATTCTTCAGAAGCATCAAAGAACCCACACAGGGGAGAAACCTTTTGAATGTTCAGTGTGTGGAAAGAGATTCCGTCAGAATGGCACTCTTCAACAGCATCAGAGAACCCACACAGGGGAGAAATCTTTTGAATGTTCAGAGTGTGGAAAGAGATTCAGTCATAGTGGCAATCTTCACTTGCACCAAAGAATTCACACAGGGCAGAAACCTTTTAAATGCTCAGAGTGTGGAAAGAAATTCAGTCGTAGTGGCAATCTTCAAGTCCACCAAAGAACCCACACCGGGGAGAAACCTTTTGAATGCTCAGAGTGTGGAAAGAGATTCAGTCACAGTGGCAATCTTCAACATCACCGAAGAATCCACACAGGGGAGAAACCTTTTGAATGCTCAGAGTGTGGAAAGAGATTCAGTCAGAGTGGCCATCTTCAACACCACCAAAGAACCCACACAGGGGGGAAACCTTTTGAATGCTCAGTATGTGTGTAAAGGAAAATGCTTTCTTAATGGCAGAATGTTTGTCTAACCTATGGTTCAGGCCTGGTATGGGCCTGCAATAATAACTTTTCAAGTGACTAACGGTTGAATCTCTCCCTTAAAGTTGGAGAGAGCACGAAGTTGCTCTTAGTGACCTTGGAGAATTACTTGTAGCTGTGGGCTGATAAGAGGTCCAGAGAGGACCATTTTCTCCACATTCCAATTAATTAACCCTGTAACACCTGCATGGAAGCAGGCCACAAAGTTATGCTGCAGATAACTTTCAATTCCCTCCTCCCTGCCTGAATACTATGAACTATCATGAAATATTCTGGGATGTAAAGGTGCCTGGCAACCCGAAAAGTTGACATCCCTTTTCTGGTCTCTCATTGGGTAAGGCCAACCTGGTGAGAGACCATTTTCCCTATAAGTTAAAACTCTAGCTGCATTATGTCCGTCTGGGTCTGTGATTGCTGAGCCTGGTGTGGTCCAGTAGTTCAGAAGCCCAGCGATGGCATTCCACTTTACTTGTTCCTGCGAAGACTAAGAGATGACCGCTATGTATGCTAACCAGTGGCAACTTTGTCTTATGGAGAGGTAATGCTGAATTGCTGCTTCATGTTTAGCTAGGCTGGTCAAGCGAAGACTTCCTTGTTTTACCCTGCACAGTTTTTGTCTTGTGATTTCTTGCCCCTAAATAAACTAGAAAATATTTTACTTCGATAACTTTGTGTGTTACTGGTGTTACCAAGTCCCAAAGCCTAAATCCTCTTTGCCTAAACCCTTCCTAACTGCCTGAGTGGTTGAGCAGTGGAACAGCCTGCCTCGGGAGGTGGTGGATGCTCCTTCCCTGGACGTTTTCAAGCAGAGGCTGGACGACCATCTTTCGGGTATGTTGTAGGTATGTAGGGCTGTCTTTCGGCTCTGCTCCTGCAGAGTGCAGGGGGTTGGACTAGATGACCTGCAAGGTCCCTTCCAACTCTAACCTTCTATGATTCTGTGACCATACTACCAGAACGTTTTTGTCTTGTTATACCTTTTTGAACTGCCATTCCGCTCTGCAGGCTTGCTTTGTGCTGTGAGAGTACCAGAGTCAGACGGGAGCTTTTAGTTCCTTTTCCCCTGTCCCGTGAGGGATTCCGTTAAAGGATCCTGATGGCAGTTCTGCCGTGATATTTTTGTTCTTTGGTTTGGTTGCCAGCAGGGAGGAGAACCCCTTCTCTCCCTCCCTTTTTTATAATTTTTATTTATTTATTATTTATTTATCAAACTTATACCCCATCCTCCTCGCACAGCAGGCTCCGGGCGGCTAATTTTTGTTTTGCCCTGCTAGCAAAAGAGTGTTTCTTTTATTATCCTGTCCTGACATGGTGGACTCGCATTGGGGTCTGACTTGAGACTTGCTAAGATAAACCTGACACTATTAGCCTATGCAAGAACACTTGGTTTTGGCCGTAGAAGGAGTTTTTATTGTTTTATAGCAGCGGTTCTCAACCTATGGGTCGCGACCCCTTTGGGGGTCAAACGACCCTTTCACAGGGGTCGCCTAAGACCATCGGAAAACACATGTCTATTTGTAATTAGAAATAAATATTTCACAATATATAATTACATATTTGTTTCTGTGATTAATCACAATGCTTTAATTATGTTCAATTTGTAGCAATGAAAATACATCCTGCCTATCAGATATTTCCATTACGATTCATAACAGCAGCGAAACTACAGTTGTGAAGTAGCAAGGAAAATAATTTTATGGTTGGGGGTCACCACCACATGAGGAACTGTATGAAAGGGTCGCGGCATTAGGAAGGTTGAGAACCACTGTTTTATAGCGTGCGGTTAGGGCTTTTGAAGTCACGGCAGAAGGCCCTGATTCACGTCCGCACGGAGAGGAGACGCTTCTCGCCGCGGACGTGACTGAAATGCCAGAGGCAGTGTCGGAAAAACAAGACGCGAGACATTTTCCCAGATGTGAGATCGAGATGGTGTATCTTGGAACCGGAGGGAGGTGGACCTGAGAGAAGAATTGGATAGCCCGGAACGGAGGTATTCCAGGCTCAGGGACCCACCCGGTGAGAAAATTGTTACAGGACTGGATGAGTCGGAGCTGGCTGGAGGCTTGTCTGCGTCCTCGAGGCACCGGAAAGAGCAATTTGAAACTCGATTCCCGGCAGACGCAAGAGACCATCTGAAAGATCAGCCAAGAGAAGAAGAAGAAGAGATTGGATTTACACCCCACCCTTCACTTGGAGTCCCAGAGCGGCTTACAAACTCCTTTCCCTTCCCCTCCCCACAACAGACACCCCCTGTGAACAGTGTTCCCTCTAAGCTGAGTTAGTGTGAGCTAGCTCACAGTTTTTTAGCCTCCAGCTCACGCACTGTTGTCTTAGCTCAGGAAGGAGGGCTCCAGAGCAAACTAATTTATGCAGCAGCCAAATCGCTTGCTCACTACTTTAATGCCAGTAACTCACAAAGTAGAGTTTTTGCTCACAAGTCTCCACAGCTTAGGGGGAACATTGCCCGTGAAGTAGGAGGGGCTGAGAGAGCTCTAACACAAACTGCTTTTTCAGGAACAGCTGTGCCAGAGCTTGTGGCTGACTCAAGGTCACACCAGCAGCTGGAAGCGGAGGAGTGGGGAATCAAACCCGGTTCTCCCAGATTAGAATCTGTGCACTTAACCACGACCCCAAATGGCTCAGAGGCGAGCTGGCGAAGGAATGCCATGGACTTGCCTGACCATTCCAACATCTCAAGAGATGTCCGGAACACGCCTGTGTCACGTCCAGCCCAGCAGAAAGACTGTTCTCCACAGACTTACGATAGGAGAATGTTTCCGGCCTACAAGGAGGGGCAGGACATGATAGCCTTTTTTTGCTCTTTACGAGAGGTCTTTTGAAGATGTGGACGTGCCGAGGAGACACTGCATGGCCATCTGGAGAACTCAGGTGTGTCTGGGGCCCTTGCAGATTTACTTGGGAATTTGTCGGTGCATGACGCGACCGATGATCAGAAGTTCAGGTCTTTGGCCCTGCAACATTTTACGCTGTCTGCAGACACCTACAGACGCATGTTCCAGAAGATAGACGGAAGTCGATGGCAAGAAAGCTGAGCGCGTGGATACTTTTGCTGACCTGAGAGAACAGATGTTGTTGGACCGGCCTGTGTGGCCATGGTCTTGGCATTGTAGGACCTGACGTTTCGCCAGTAGCTGTGACTGGCATCCTCAGAGGTATAACACAGAAAGATGGAGGACTCTCTGTGTCAAGGTGAGCAGAAAAATGGTAGGCAGGTAATTTATATCTGCTCAGGAAGGTGGGGTAGGGCTGAGTCATTATCTTGTAGGAGTTCCCTAGGCCATGAACATGCTAATGGAGGAGCTTTCCTGAGGAGGTTCTTTTGTCTATGGCTTGTTTCCTGAAGAGGTTTCCTGTTTCCTGAGGAGGTTCTTTTGTGTGTGGAATGGCTATGGAAACTCTAATCTTATCTGTAGTGCTACTGTCAACTGTAGAGCATTTTGTGTTTTTCAGGACAGGAAACCATGCCCTATTTATTCTTAAACTCTCTTCCTTCCTGTTGAAATTGTGTTTATGTTTATGAATTTCAGTGGCTTCCCTGTGTAATCTGACATGGTAATTGGACGTGTTGTCCAGCCTTTCAGTGTCTTGGAACAAAATGCTGTGCCCTGTTTGGGTTAGGCCATGTTCAGCCACTGCTGATTTTTCAGGTTGGCCAAGTCTGCAGTATCTTTCCCATTCTTTTATTCTTGTCTGAATGCTGCGCTGTGTGGTCCCAATGTAAACTTGTCCACAACTGCATGGTATGCGGTATACTCCTGCAGAAGTGAGGGGGTCTCTTCTGTCTTCTGTCTTTCTGTGTTACACCTCTGAGGATGCCAGTCACAGCTACTGGCGAAACGTCACGCCCTACAATGGCAAGACCACGGCCACACAACCCGGGAAATCTACAGCAACTTTTAAAATACTGCTTGTCTCAGAGAGTCAGGGAGTTTAGCAGTTATTCTTGCGTTGAGTGGAGAGCGAATGTGATTTCTGATTGGCCAGCATCAGCCGTTGGAGAAATAAAAATGGGTGTTCTGGAGGGAAAAGGGTCTTTGGCGTTGGGTCAGGAGCCAAAGAGTTGGTTTCTGAAGGAGGAGACATTTGGGGTCAGTGTTTTCTGAAAGGGGGTAGTCAGAAAGATCCTTCTGAAGAGGGACGAAGAGAGACTCCTCCCAATCTGCAAATTTAAGGCATCCCTCCCCCCTTTCATCCGGATAATGTATGAAAATATTGAAAAGTCCTGGGCCCAGAACCCGTGTTCCCTCTAAGCTGCGGAGTCTTGTGAGCAAAAATTCCACTTGGTGAGCAACTGGCATTAACATTGTGCACAAGGTTCCCTCTAAGCTGAGTCAGTGTGAGCTAGCTCACAGTTTTTTTAGCCTCTGGCTCAAGAAGGGATGGCTCCAGAGCAAACCAATTTATGCAGCAGCCGGAATCGCTCGCTCACAACTTTAATGCCAGCAGCTCACAAAGTAGAATTTTTGCTCACAAGTCTCCGCAGCTTAGAAGGAGCGTGGGTTGCGAGCGAGCGATTTGGCGACTGCATAAATTAGTTTGCTCTGGAGCATAATGATACCAAATAATAACTGCCTCCCATCATCATAATACCAAAATTAAAAATTATTTTAAAATAACTTTACAGGGCTCTTTTTGTAGCAGGAGCGCCTTTGCCTATTAGGCGGCACGCCCCTAAGGTAGCCAATCCTCCCAAGAGCTTACAGAGCTCTTCTTACCGGGGCTACTTGTAAACTCTTGGGAGGACTGGCTACCTTAAGGGTGTGTAGCCTAATAGGCAAAGGAGTTCCTGCTACCAAAAGAGCCCTGCTTTAAATACTTCAACGTTTTATTCCCCCCCCCACACCCCATTTTAGGCAACGTTTAATAGATTTTTATGGGCTGTAACATTTCATTTTGTTTCTGAGGGGCGGGGGAGAACATTGGCCCTAAGAGTTTGGGGTTTTTTTCCTTCTGTTTTTAAAAGAAATCAAAACATTTCCGTGGTCCCCGATTCACCAAATGGGGAGATCCTGGTGCAGTGTTTAAATTCCAGTTTGGTGTAGTGGTTAAGTGCGCGGACTCTAATCTGGGAGAACCAGGTTTGATTCCCCACTCCTCCACTTGCACCTGCTGATGTGACCTTGGGCAAGCCGTAGTTCTGACAAGAGCTGTTCTTGAAAAAGAGCAGTTTCTGTCAGAGCTCTCTCAGCCCCACCTACCTCACAGGGTGTCTGTTGTGAGGAGGGGAAGGGGAAACAGTTTGTCAGCCGCTCTGAGACACCCTTGGGTAATGAAGGGCGGGGTATAAATCCAATCTCTTCTTCTTCATCATCCTTCTAGCAGGTCGCCTCACTGAGGACTGGCAGCTTCGCCTTCCCGGGAGACAAGAAAGCCACAAGATCTGATTAGAAAACAGATCAGCCAGTATCATAAATGCCCCTGTATAAATCAATGGTGCGACCTCATTTGGAGTACTGTGTACAGTTCTGGTCACCACACCTTAAAAAGGAGATTATAGCTTCGGGAAAAGGGCCACTAGAATGATCAAAGGGATGGAACACTTTCTCTATGAAGAGAGGTTAAAGCGTTTGGGGCTCTTTAGCCTGGAGAAACGACGGCTGAGGGGTGACATGATCGAGGTTTATAAGATTATGCATGGGATAGAGCAGGCAGAGAAAGAGGTCCTTTTTTCTCATTCTCACCATACAAGTGTGAGAAATGAAAATGAAGATTTTTATTGATTAAAATGTTAAGCTTGTATCTTGGAAACTTAATACATTTGCTTCATGAATCTATAAGACTAAAAAGCCAGACAGCCTAAGATTAGAACTGACCATTGGGATAAGATAGGTCATGTCTAGTCCATCTGGGACTCTTGAGAGTCCCTTGGACTGCCAGGAGATCAAATCAGTCAATCCTAAAAGAAATCAACCCTGATTGCTCCCTGGAAGGCCAGATCCTGAAGCTGAAGCTCAAATACTTTGGCCACCAAATGAGAAGGGAGCATTCACTGGAGAAGACGCTGATGCTGGGAAAGATTGAAGGTCAAAGAAGAAGGGGACGGCAAAGGATGAGATGGTTAGACAGTGTCATTGATGCAACGAACATGAAATTGAGCAAACTTCAGCAGACAGCGGAAGACAGGAGGGCCTGGCGTAAACTGGTCCATGGGGTCGCGAAGAGTCGGACTCGACTGTGCAACTGAACAACAACAACAAAGTCCATCTGGAAAGTACCCATTCAGAAACACAATGGTCAGCATAGAGACATGTTTGCTATTCTTGATTTGCTTGCAGAGCCTAATCAACAGAAAAATGGGAAGTTAATTCTGTCGAACGAACATTTCGAAAGCAGACAACCCTAAGGATAGGATATCCTGCGGTCTAAAAGCCCAGTCACAGGAAGACATGACAGAAGAATGACCAGGCTCACCCGAGAGTGACATTTGCAGTAGATGGTGGAAAAATATCAGGGGAAGGCTGGGAAGATTAATAACTTTTTTAGGAGAAAGTAAACAGATTTTAGCATATTTAGAGGAGTGGACTAATTAGGAAAAGAGGAAGAGTAATCAGAGGCGTGTTGTCACGGGGTCCTAAAGGTGAGACGTGATTTGAGAATGTGAGCCACGTACTCCAGCCTATGGGGACTGGCCAGGGCGTTTCTTATTTTCCAAAGCATCGGGGAAGGAAGTATAAAACTGCCTGCTTTCAAATACAAGGTGTGGTCAGATCTTTGGAACTGATCACCCACACTTGCAAGAGTGTAATATTCCAATAAATTATTCTGATTCACTGAAAAGGCCCGTCTTCTGTAAAGCTTTGTTCTTGGTAAGAACAACTCGCATTTCTGACACAAGAACTCGTGGGCACTCCATGAAATTGCTGAGCAATTAACACCTGGAATTCACTGCCACAGGAGGTGGTGGCAGCTACAAGGGTGGACGGCTTCAAGAGAGAATTAGATAAACATCTGGAGCAGAGGTCCATCACTGGCTTTTAGCCACAAGGTACAGAGAGGGACTCTGGGGCAAGGGATGCTCTGTATTCCTGGTGCTTGGGGGGGGGGTCAACAGTGGGGGGCTTCTAGTGTCCTGGCCCCACTGATGGACCTCCTGATGGCACCTGGTATTTTTGGCCACTGTGGGACACAGAGAATGTTGGACTGGATGGGCCATTGGCCTGATTCAGCATTGGCTTCTCCTATGTTCTCTTCCCAGGCAGGGGTCTCTCTCCCTCTCCCCCCTCCTCTCTCTCTCTGCGGCTGCATGCAAGGGGGTAGACTTGACTCCCGGGAGGGGGGACAGAGCAAGCGCTTGGAACTGGGGGGGGGGCACCATGCTGGGTGGGTGAATGGAGGGGGCAGCAGTGGGAGGGGGGGGCTTCTGGTGCCCTGGCCCCACTGCTGGACCTCCTGATGGCACCTGGTATATTTTGGCCACTGTGTGACAGAGTGTTGGACTAGATGGGCCATTGGCCTGGTTCAACATTGGCTTCTCTTATGTTCTTAAATTGCTGGGCAGTTGGGTTAGAACACATAAAAGGAAGTCTTTCTTCACCCAAAGAGTGATTAACATATGGAATTCACTGCCAGAGGAGGTGGTGGCAGCTACAAGCATGGACAGTTTCAAGAGGGAATTAGATAAACATCTGGAGCAGAAGTCCAGCAGTGGCTATTAGCCACAGGGTATAGATGGGAACTCTCAGTCTGGGGCAGGTGATGCGCTCTATCCTTGGTGCTGGAGGGGGCAGCAGTGGGAGGGCTTCTGGTGTCCTGGCCCCACTGGTGGACCTCCTGATGGCACCTGGTGTTTTTGGCCACTGTGTGACACAGAGAGTGTGGGACTGGATGGGTCATTGGCCTGATTCAACATTGGCTTCTCTTATGTTCTTAATAAGGAGCGGGGTGGGGGGGAGGCACAGCTTCAGCCTCCTTTCCCTGAGCTGGCTGGACAGCACAAAGATCCCCCGGGAGCCCGACCCCCGTGGAGTCCCTCCTCCCGAGTAGCCCCATTCAGCAGCACTGAGGCGTCGCGGAGGGCTCCCCGTGGCGAGGGTAGGGAGGACGCCTTTTGCATCGGTCTGCAGCGCCGAAGGGGTTAAGCCGACGGAGCCGTTTGCGGGAGGGGCCGAGCGGGGGGGAGGAGGAGGAGGAGGAGGAAGGGCTCCTTTCCGGGGGGAGGGGGAGGAGGGTTTGCTTTTGCACCCGGGGCGGGGGCTGCGGTCGTGCAACGGCAGGAGGGGAGAGCCCTGCAGCAGCCGGATTCCCCCCCCTTTTCCCGGGAAGGTCTCCTTGCAAGTAAGGCGTCGAGGCGGCTGGGGGGGGCGGAGAAGCCGGGACTAGATCTTGCAAAAGGGAGGCAGGTCTGGGGGGGCCCTTCTCAGCATAGGGGGGTTTTTTGCAGAGAGCTCCCGACTCCCGGATGGAAAATCCCTGCAGATTTTGGGAGGGGGGGATTCTGGGGAAGGGCCGGTTTGGGGGGCGGGGGGGACCTCAGAGGGGGAGGAGGCCCCCATAGAATCCTCTCTCCCCCCCCCCAGGACAGCCATTTCCTGCAGGGGGGGGGCTGATCTCTCTCTCTGCTTGGAGGTGGGTGGTGAGCAAAGCTTCCTCTAAGCTGTGGGGGTCTTGGGAGCAAGAATTGTGCTCTGTGAGCTCCTGGCATTCAAGTTGTGACTGTGAGTGAGCTTTTTGGCTGCTGCATCAGTTACTTTGCTCTGGAGCCGTCCCGTCCTGGGCTGAGACAACAATGTGCATGAGCTGGAGGCTGACAAACTGTGAGCTGACTCACACGCACTCAGCTTAGAGGGAACACCGGCTGTGATCCTGGGAGGACTTTGGGCCCCGCCTGGAGGTTTGGCAACCCCGTTAGGCACCACTTCTGCACCCGTTCTGGAATCCACGTTTTTTTGTTTGTTTGTTTTGGGGGGGGTGATAATCGATGCCTTTGACTACAAGAAAACATGAAACGGATGTTCGGTGGCTGGGTCATTTTAATCTCCAAAGAAACAAAAAGCTGGTCTTTTTTTTTCCAGATTGGATGAGTAAGAAAGGGCTTGTGGGGGGGGGCAGAGGGAACTCTGGCCGGCCCCACCCTGAGACCCAGAGGCCTTCCCAGTGTGGGCCCCCCCCCAGGCAGAGGGAAGAATCCTAGAATCATATGGTCGGAAGGGACCCCCCAGTGTCATCTAGTCCAACCCCCGGCACAATGCAGGAAATTCACAAATGCCTCCCCCCTCCACACCCGCAGTGTGCAATGCTCCCTCTAAGCTGTGGAATCTTGTGACCAAAAATTCTACTTTGTGAGCTACTGGCAGTAAAGTTGTGAGCGAGCGATTCCAGCTGCTGCACAAACCAGTTTGCTCTGGAGCCCTCCCCTTCCTGAGCTAAGACAAAAAAATGTGTGAGCCGGAGGCTAAAAAACTGTGAGCTAAGCTCACACTAACACAGCTTAGACACCCCCGGTGAGGGCTGTTCCAGGCCCAGAACATGACCAAAAACCCTCCAGGATTGGCATCCTGATTCCAAAGTGGCGATGTAAAAAAGGGCGTGTAAAAAAGGGTCACAGAAACTACATTTCCAACAAGAGGTATCTGGAGAAGTGTGTGTATGAACACAAAACCTTATTCCCTGAGGAAAACTTTGTTTTTTTTAAAGAAATTTTACTAACAGGATATAATAATACGTTCCATGATTGGTAACCAATTCTTAACATATCCTTTTCTACAATTTTCTATCCCCCCCCCTCCCCTGGCTTCCCACGGTGCTCCACCCCCATTAATATTTCTGTCAATATTCTCTTACATTCAATTCTTATTCAATATTGAAATCTTCATTTTCAAAATTTCCCTTTTCTATTTCTCACTATTAGGTATCATTTCTATTACCCAAGGAAAACTTTGTTTTTGGTTTTCCCCAATTTTTAAAAAATGTAAACATAAACAGGTAACATTAATAAACATCACACAACAGCTCAAAGAAAAGTTATTTTGCCAGCTGGAAAACGAATACAATAAACGACCTTAGAATTCATACAAACCGCCATACCCCAAATATAGAGGAGCGGTGTCATTTCCGGGGTGTTCACTATTTAGAACGACCCTCTTAAAAACAAAGCCATTTTTTAAAACTTTAACAAAAGAGGGAGCTGCTTTTTCGGAGAGGAACTGAATTATTGGATACCGTAAGGAAACAGATAATGTCTGATCATCTTCACTGGCTTGATTAGAAATACCATTTGCAAATTTCCCCCAAAATGAATGGCATCCATACTGTTGTGCATAGAACCTGGAAACGGCCACCAGCGGCCACCCATCCCAGCACGGAAGGACTCCCCTCAGGCCGGCAGAGAGGGGGCGGAGCATGCTGGTGTGGCCACACCCCCTCGTATCGGGGCACCCATCACTGTGAGGATTGTGGGGTGAAAACGGCAGGGAGTGCCACAGGTGTGGGTTCATGCACCCACCCGCAGAAGCATTTTGCAAAGTGGGCTCACAGGGAGAGAACGAGGCTGTTCCAACCGCATCGTCCCTGCCCCGTCACCCCACAGCTCCCTTGGCGGAGGCAGCCCTAAGACAGTGCCAGATTCTCCCTCCTGCCCTGGGGTTTGGGTGGGAGGACGGGTGTCCTCTTGCCAGGCGAGAGAGGCACAGACCCCTGGAGAACAGACCAGGGCCCAGTGCCAGGAGGGGTGGGTTCAGGTCCCACTGTGGGACGCCGGCAAAGAATACCAAGCCCGCCTTTTGGCAGTCCGGAGGCCCAGAGAGGAGTCCCACAAGGGATCAAATACGTCATAAATCATTCGTGCTGATTGGCTGGCATTTTACCTGGTCACCCCCCCCATCCAACATCTCCCGCAGGGCACCCGTGAGACCCTGAGTCGCCACCCAAAGTTGTTCCAGGGCTGGGCGTAGGCTTGTTCCCACAACAGGCTGGATGGTGGAAAACGGTCCTTCTGTCAAGGGTGAGTTCGAACACGGGGCCAGGAGGAAAGGGTGGTTCTTCTCCGGATGACGGACTCGATATATCCACACTGCCTTCTTGAATTGGTAAGAAGCGCCCAAGGGACGCTGTTTGCCAGGTCTGGTTCCTCTTGGAAGGAGAGAGCCCCCCGAGCCCTTCTGGTGTCTTGTTGTTATTTGCTTTGATGACAGATATGCTGGCAGAGCTGAGCAGGGGTGGAAGCAGGAGGAATTCCCACAGAGCAGGAGGCCCGCTGCCCCACGACAGTTCCTGCACCTCCACATCCTTGAGCCAAGTCTCAGCCTCTCTCCCTTCCTCTCCCGATCTCAGCTGCTCCTTCTTCCCAGAGAGACATTCCAGCCCCTTCCCCTCTGCTGTGGGCTCGGACAGAGCTCTTGCCTCCGGCTTCAGGCCTGTCGAAGAGACCCATAGAATAGTAATGGGGTCACCAGCCCCTCTCGTCCTTTTAGGGTTGACCTAAAGAATCAGCACCGAGGAGAACTGAACCAATGTAAGGCGAAGCTCAGCTTGTTGACATCCTTCAAGAGCCAAGCAGAGACACTTGACTTTCCCAAAGAACCAGGGAGGCATATCTCAAACAGCTTGGCTTGTAACATAAAAAAATGATAATAAACCTGGTCTACAAACCAAAGAAGCCCTTTCGCTCTGATCCGCCAGGGCAATTCTTGTGTGTCTCCTGAGCACATGAAAGTTTGTGATGCTCAGTGGTGTATCTGCATTGTCTTTGATTTTTCCATGTGACTGTGTCTCTCTCTTTAACCAGTCAGAGGTGACCTGAGAGAAGGGGAAACAGATGGAAGAGCAGGACCCAGAAGGACCTGGAACTGGCAGGACAGCGAAGAAAGGCCCCCATCCCACCCAAGCTGGGAGTGGTGTTGAATTCTGGGAAAATCCGGGGCCAGAGATCCATTCCCAGCTCACTGCAGTCTCAGATGTACGTTGCCGATGCTTCCGGCAGTTCCGCTACCAGGAGGCCACTGGGCCCCGAGAGGTTTGCAGCCAGCTCCACGGACTTTGCCGCCACTGGCTGGAGCCGGAGAGGCGCACCAAGAGGCAGATCCTGGACCTGGTGATCCTGGAGCAGTTCCTGACTCTCCTGCCCCGGGAAATGCAGGGCTGGGTCCGAGGATGCGGGCCGGAGAGCAGTTCCCAGGCGGTGGCCCTGGCCGAAGGCTTCCTCCTGAGTCAGGCAGAGGAGAAGAGGCGGGCAGAACAGGTGAGGGGGGGGGGTTCCCTCCAGGTACGTCCAATTCAAGCAACACCTTATCCTAAAGATTCCCTGCCAGATATTTCTCTGACTGTTAATCGTCCAAATGGGAGTTTTCATGGCCTCCTTCAGCAGCTTCTTATAGAGAATTTCTGATCCTTCCAGATAACTCTCCAGGTCTTGCTGACGGAACGCTGCAGAGTCTGGCAGTGGGGGCAGGATCCATTCCTTGGTCTCTTTTCCATTCCACCTCTTACCCCTCTCCCTCGCTGCTCTTTCAGATGTGGGCTACAGTCCCGGAGACAGAAGGTGCTTCCTGGGAGCAAGGGCAGAGGGCGCAGTCCGTGGAGCGTGCCCAAGATGCCCTCTCCTGTGGTAAGGACTCATTGCGCCTAGATTGGTGCACCCAGTGAATTGGATGGGTAGAGAGTTCAGGTCAGGAAAAGAATTAAATATTTCTTCCCAGAACACAGAGTTAATTTGAAACATTCAGAGTCCATTAACTTTGATTCCTCCAAGAGGAGGTTAGACAAATTCATGGAAGGCAATTCTGCCTTTTAATTAAAATATTCCTATCTTGGAGCTGCGGTGGCTCAAGTGGTTAAGACGCTGAACTGCAGGCTGTGGAAGGTCAGTAGTTCAGCAGTTCAAGACCCGGGTGCCGCAAGACGGAGTGAGCTCCCGTCTCTAGTTCCAGCGCCTGCCAACCGAGCAGTTCGAAAGCAAGAAATGGCAAGTAGATCAATAGGTACCACTTTGGTGGGAAGGGAACAGCGTTCCGTGCGCCTTGGTGTTTAGTCATGCCGGCCACATGACCACGGAAACGTCTTCGGACAGCGCTGGCTCTTTGGCTTGGAAATGGAGATGAGCACTGCTACCCTAGAGTCGGATTCGACTGGCTTTCGAGCAAGGGAATCTTTACTGCATGATGGGGTGAGCTCCCGTCTCTAGTTCCAGCTCCTGCCAACCTAGCAGTTCGAAAGCAAGAAATGGCAAGTAGATCAATAGGTACCACTTTGGTGGGAAGGGAACAGCGTTCCGTGCGCCTTGGTGTTTAGTCATGCCGGCCACATGACCATGGAAATGTCTTCGGACAGCGCTGCCTCTTCGGCTTTGAAACAGAGATGAGCACCGCAACCTTAGAGTCAGATTTGACTGGCTTTCAAGCAAGGGAACCTTTACCTTTACTTATCTTGCCTTCCTCCCGTAAGAGGAACTCTAGGTGTCTTAAAAGAGGAAAGGTAGACACACCTGGGCAGAGTCGTTCAGCCTGGTGAATGGAGGGAGCCTCCACCTTCTGGGGCAGCAGAGCTCTGAAAACCAGTTCCTAGAGGGGCCTAATAATCGTGGGGAAAATCGGCTTCTGTTCCTGTGCTTTGTGGGGAATGCTGGAGTAGGGAGGGTGGGCTGTGTGGAGTGGCACCCCCAGGAAATTTGGGGAAGGCCTTTGGGGTGGGGCTTGGGACAGACGTGCTGTCCTGTTGATGTTGCATCTGGCTGGAAAACCGGTTGTGAAGGGAGCCTGCCCGGAGACACTCTGGAAACTCATTCCGAGGACCCTCGAGTCTCCAGATGTGCTGAAGTCCCTGTGAGGTGAGGTATCAGGCGACGTCGTTTCCACCCCTCCTCTTTCCCTCCCTCCAGGCCAGACACGGGTCTGACAGACGTCTGAAATATGTTAGCAGTATTTATAATTCCTGAGGCTCATAGGTTCCTGGTGCTGCCCTTCTGCCTCTCCCAGAATTTAGTAAAAAGTGTGTAACAGTTTGTTGAGTGTACACAGGGCAAGGTTTCACAACCCTGGGAAGGGGGGGGCGGTTGTGAAGCAGGGAACCAGCCATCAACCTTCCTTCCTTCTTTGCCTCACTAACAGGCAGTGAAGAGATGCTGTTGAGCCGTGGTCTTTGCAGAGGTGTGGGAACGGCTGCTGCCCCTCCAGTCCAGGTAGGAGAGATGAGCATGTGGGGGGGACAGCCTGCGTCCCTCCTCCCTTCTCGGGGGGGGGCTTTTGCTCCTGCAGTTTCTTCAAGGTGTCCGGGCGAGAGATCCTCTGAACGCCGTTCCCTTGACCCATCCCAAGCCTTTCATCCGATACCTTCCCAGACTACTCCCTTCCAATGTGCCATCTCTGCCTGTGACCTCTGACGAGGAAATCCTCTTTTTCTTTCAGGTTCCCTTCTCCTTTGAGGAGGTGGCCGTGTATTTCACGGAGGCAGAATGGGCCCTGCTGGATCCGGGACAAAGAGTTCTGTACAGGGAAGTCATGCTGGAGAACTATGGGAATGTGGCCTTTCTGGGTAAGGGTTTTTTCCTAGGTGCCAAAGGTGCAGTTTGCTGCCTTTGAACATAAGAAGATAAGAGAAGCCAATGTTGAATCCAATAAGAACATAAGAGAAGCCCATGTTGAATCAGGCCAATGGCCCATCTAGTCCAACACTCTGTCACACAGCGGCCAAAATATACCACGTGCCATCAGGAGGTCCAGCAGGGGGGCCAGGACACTAGCAGCCCTCCCACTGCTGCCCCCTCCAGCAGTGAGGCATGAATCAAAATATTGAATAGCAATACCCAGTTCTTTTTTTTTAATAAAGCTTTTATTGATAGGCTATATTCACACGCTCCATAACTCATAATACTTTCAAATACATCCTTTTCAATTATCCCCTTCCTCCCCCCTCTTGGCTTCCAGCAATGCTCCACCCTGCTACCTATTTCATTCAATATTCAATAACAATAAAACTTATCCTATATTCAATTCGTCTTTTAAAAACATATTAATTCATTCAGTCTAACCCTTAGGTAACATTTTAGCTACAATTCAGTCATTACTTTCTTTTTTCTATCCTTAATAGTTATCAAAGCAGAGTAACTTATTTCTTACATCCCAATTCATTTCGAGATAGTCTTTAAAGTCTTTCCATTCGATGAAAAATTCTTCATCTTCTTTGCCATTAAGCTTCTTTGTCAGTTTATCCATTTCTACCATAAAAAGCATCTTCTTTATCCAGTCTCATTTTTCTGGTATTTTTACTTGCTTCCAACATTGGGCAAATGTCATTCTTGCTGTTGCAATCAAATACCATAACAATGTTCTTTTAGTTGCATGCACTTCTTCCATTTTCAGACCTAAAAGTCACATTTCAGGTTGTTTTTTCAAAGTATCTTCTGTATTTCGTTATGAATCTCTGCCCAATAAGCTACCGCTTTATCACAAGTCCACCACATATGATAAAATGAGCCTTCCTTTTTTTTACACTTCCAACATTTGTTAGACAAATTCTCATTCATATTAGCAAATTTTTTTGGTGTCATGTACCATCTATGCATCATTTTGTAACAATTCTCCTTCACATTAACACATGTTGAAATTTTAATTGACTTTTTCCACAGACCCTCCCAAGTTGACATGTCTTATTTCTCTATTTATATTTATAGCCCATTTTACCATCTGTTCTTTTACAATCTCATCCTCAGTATACCATTTTAACAAAACCTTATAAATTTTTGAAATCACTTTTTTTTCCTCCCCCACCCACACAACTTCAATTTCATTATTTTCCTTCCTGAAGCCATACCTCTTTTTGTCAGCCTTAAATAAGTCATAAATCTGTCTGTAATTTAACCAATCATATTCAAATTCCAGTTCTTCTCTAGCTCTTATCACGAAACTACTCCCTTCTACCTTCAAGATATCTCTATAAGGTAGAGTCTTCTCCCTTATACCTCGAAAGTCTTCTCCCTTATACCTCGAAAGTGGTTTAATTACTTCAGCCGGTACTATCCATAATGGTCTTACATCAAAAAAAAAATCTTTTATATCTCATCCAGGTCATAAACAGTGATCTTCTTATGAAGTGGTGTTTTAAAAAATTATCCATTTTGTATTTCTCATACCATAAATAAGCGTGCCAACCGAATTTACGGTCATGCCCCTCCAACGCCAACATTTTTCTATTGTCCAGGTTGACCCATTGAGCCAACCAAGTCAGACACACCACATCATGATATAGTCTGAAATTAGGTAATTGGAATCCTCCTCTTTCCTTTGCATCACACAAAATCTTCATTTTGATCCTCGGTTTCCTTCCGGCCCAAACAAATTTTGAAATTTCTTTTTGCCATAAATTCAGCACTTTACAGTCCTTCACTATCGGAATCGTCTGGAATAAAAACATTATACGCGGTAAAATGTTCATCTTGGCTACCGAAATTCTTCCCATTAATGACGGGTTCAAAGTGTCCCATTTTTTTTATATCTTGTTGGATTTTACACCAAATCTTCTCAGTTATTCTTAAAAAGATCTATATTTTTCATTGTCAACTCAATTCCTAAATATTTTTTAACCACTTCACATTGTATTGATTCTTGCAGTTCCTGCTGTTTCTCTAGCAGTACCCAGTTCTGAGCCCTGTCCCGCTACTTGGGGAGGGGCTGTGGCTAACTGGCAGAGGACCTGCAGAAGGTCCCGGGTTCAAACCCTGGCAGCGTCTCCAGTGAAAAGGACCAGGTGGGAGGTGATGTGAAAGACCTCTCCCTGCGACCCTGGAGAACAGCTGCCGGACTGAATAGACAACCCTGACTTCAATGGACCAAGGCTCAGATTCAGTATAATGCAGCTTCCTGAATTGTTCCCTTGTGTGTCCTTGCCCAGGGGCCACTGAGGCCAGCGTTGTGGCCACCGCCCAAGCCTGAGAAGGTGTCTCCTGGCCTGAGGCAAAGGTGGGGATGAGAGGCCCTCAGAAAGACGCTGGAAGGGGCCAAATCCTCATTTCTCTGTTGACAGCCTTTACTACGCACCCTGGGTGGGATTGCAGGCATCCACTGGGCCTGTGATCTTGAAATGATCCTGCCAGGAACTGAAGACGGGGTCTCCCGGGGTCTCTGTTCTTTGCACCTGAGCAGCAGCAGCACCTGGTTCAGTGGGTGAAGCAGACCCCTTCTAAATATGTATAAATATTAAGGTTTACTAAGGATTTAAAAATGAGAAATCACTGGATAGTTTCTACAGCTCAGCAGCAGAAAACCAAGAGAAGCTAACTGGTGTATCTACTGCAGGACAGACTTGGTGGTTAGATGTTCTTGCAGCATAAGTATTTCCAGCTGTAGCCTAAGTAACTCTACGTAAGCAAGAAAGACGCAAGAAAATATCAAGGTGTACTAGCCTACCATGAGCAGGCAGGTAGCGTGGCTTCCTTCCGGTCTCTAAACACATTCTATTTTATACTTCTCCAGGACTGGGTGGATCCCAAGAGGGTCTTTCCTTGCCAAGTGAGCTGGCCGAGAGTGAGTCTCCTTCACGGTTATGTCAAGGGAAATCCATGGGAGATTTCTGATTCACAATTGGTCTGATAGAATCATGCATGTAAGGAGGGAGGCCTTCTGGGAGACTGAAATCTGGAGGCTCTGAAGCTACTTCCGTGCAAGAACTCAGAGAATCATAGAATGTTAGAGTTGGGAGGGACCTTGCGGGTCATCTAGTCCAACCCCGTGCACTCTGCAACATGAGCCTGCAGTGCGATGTGGCTGTGAAGAAAGCTACTGCAGTCTTAGGATGCATTAACAGAAGCACTGAGTCCAGATCAAGGGAGGTGGTAGTTCCGCTCTGTTTTGCTATGGTCAGGCCTCACCTGGAGTCCTGTGTCCAGTTTTGGGCACTACACTTTAGGAAGGATGTTGACAAGCTCAAGCGTGTCCAGAAGAGGGCAACCAGGATGGTGAGAGGGTCGGAATCCAAGTCTTACGAGGAAAGGCTGAAAGAGTTGGGTCTGTTTAGCCTGGGAAAGAGAAGGCTTAGAGGGGACATGATGGCAGTCTTCAAGTATTTGAAGGGCTGTCATGTAAAAGATGGACCAGATCTATTCTCTCTGGCTCCGGATTGCGGGACTAGATCTAATGGGTGGAAATTACAAGGGAGTCGTTGTCGGCTAGATATCAGGAGAAACTTCCTAACTGTAAGAGTGGTTGAGCAGTAGAAAAGACTGCCTCAGGAGGTGGTGGATGTTCCTTCGCTGGATATTTTCAAGTGGAGGCTGGATGACCGTCTTTTGGTTATGTTGTAAGTATGTAGGGCTATCTTTCGGCTGTGCTCCTGCAGAGTTTAGGGGGTTGGACTAGATGACCTGCAAGGTCCCTTCCAACTCTAACTTTCTATGATTCTATGACCCCCCTGCTCAGCTGTGGCTCTTGAGGTGGTCAGGTGTCCTTAAATACTAGATCTTCTTGTGGCCCTTTCTTACGCGCCCAGGGAAATCCTGATCACCACTTTGGGGTCAGGAGGCAATTTTTCTCCAGGCTACTTTGGCTGGAGATCCTGGAAGGGTTTTTTTTTTTCAACGTCTGGGCATGGAACAGCGGCCACTGTGGTTGTGGAGGGGGAGGTATTTGTGAACTTCCTGCATTGTGTAGGGGGTTGGACTAGATATTCTGGGGAAAGATGGAGGAGCGGTTGTGATCAGCCGGGCTCGATGAGGCCAAAGGGCCATCAGTCCTTTCCTAACGCAGCTACATAGATGCCTTTGGGCCTTACCAGACCTCCCGAATGCTAACAGGATCTCTCTCTTCATTCCAGCAGAGGACGATCAGAGCAATGACGAGGGTGAGGAACTTCACCAGCAAATGCCAGATAGAGTGAAAAATGAAGACTTGAATGTCAGGAATCGAGGCAGACGTAAGAGAAAGAAAGGGAGCAATATGATTGATAAGAGAGATGGCAGACAGTGTAATATACATTTTCCAAAGCACAGGATAATGAAGACAAGTAAATCCATTCAATGTGGAAAGTACTTCAGAAAGAGATCAGAGCTCCTTGTGCACCAAAGAATACACAGAGGGGAGAAACTTTTTGAATGCTCAGAGTGTGGCAAGAGATTCAGTCACAGTGGCAATCTTCAGAAGCACCAAAGAACCCACACAGGGGAGAAACCTTTTGAATGCTCAGAGTGTGGAAAGAGATTCAGTCTCAGATGTAATCTTAAACATCATCAGAGAACCCACACAGGGGAGAAACCTTTTGAATGCTCAGAGTGTGGAAAGAGATTCAGTCAGAGAGGCCATCTTCAACAGCACCAAAGAACCCACACAGGGGAGAAACCTTTTGAATGCTCAGAATGTGGAAAGAGATTCAGTCTCAGATGTAATCTTAAACATCATCAGAGAACCCACACAGGGGAGAAACCTTTTGAATGCTCAGAGTGTGGAAAGAGATTCAGTGAGAGTGGCCAACTTCAACTCCACCAAAGAACCCACACAGGGGAGAAACCTTTTGAATGTTCAGTGTGTGGAAAAAGATTCATTGACGGTTCAACTCTTCAACAGCACCAGAGAACCCACACAGGGGAGAAACCTTTTGAATGCTCAGAGTGTGGAAAGAGATTCAGTCGGAGTGGCCATCTTCACCTCCACCAAAGAACCCACACAGGGGAAAAACCTTTTGAATGCTCAGAGTGCGGAAAGGGATTCAGTTGGAACTGCAGTCTTCAACTCCACCAAAGGACCCACACAGGGGAGAAACCTTTTGAATGCTCAGAGTGTGGAAAGAGATTCAGTTGGAACGGCAGTCTTCAACTCCACCAAAGAACCCACACAGGGGAGAAACTTTTTGCATGTTCAGTGTGTGGAAAGAGATTCAGTCACTGTGGCAGTCTTCAACAGCATCAGAGAACCCACACAGGAGAGAAACGTTTTGAATGCTCAGAGTGTGGAAAAACATTCATTCGGAATAGCAATCTTCAGCTCCACCAAAGAACCCACACTGGGGAGAAACCTTTTGAATGCTCAGAGTGTGGGAAGAGATTCAGTCAGAGTGGCACTCTTCAAGTGCACCAGAGAACCCATACAGGGGAGAAGCCTTTTAAATGCTCAGAGTGTGGAAAGAGATTCAGTCATAGTGGCAATCTTCAACTCCACCAAAGAACCCACACAGGAGAGAAACCTTTTGAATGCTCAGAGTGTGGAAAGAGATTCAGCCATAGTGGCAATCTTCAATTCCACCAAAGAATTCACACAGGGGAGAAACCTTTTGAATGCTCAGAGTGTGGAAAGAGATTCAGTCGGAGTGGCCATCTTCAACACCACCAAAGAACCCACACAGGGGAGAAACCTTTTGAATTCTAAGTGTGTGTGTAAAGGAAAATGCTTTCTTAATGGCAGAATGTTTGTCCAACCTATGGTTCAGGCCTGGTATGGGCCTGCAATAAAAGCTTCTCAAGTGACAAACAGTTGAATCTCTCCCTTTAAGGTGGAGAGAGCACAAAGGAGCTCTTGGTGACCTTGCAGAATAACTTGCAGCTGCGGGCTGATAAGAGGTCTGGAGAGGACCATTTTCTCCACATTCCAATTAATTAACCTTGTAACACCTGCATGGAGACTTTAGTTTCCTTCCACCCTGCCTGAATATTATGGACTATCATGAAATATCCTGGGATGTAAAGGTGCCTGGGAACCCGAAAAGTTGACATCACTTTTCTGGCCTCTCATTGAGTAAGGCCAACCTGGTGAGAGACCATTTTCCTATAAGTTAAACTCGAGCTCCGTTATGTCTGCCTGGGTCTGTGACTGCTGAGCCTGTTGTGGTCCAGTAGTTCAGAACCCCAGCAATGGCGTTCCAATTTATTTGTGCCTGTGAAGACTAAGAGATGACAGCTGTGTATGCTAACCAATGGCAACTTTGTCTTACGGAGAGGTAATGCTGAACTGCTGTTTCATGTTTAGCTAGGCTGGTCAAGCGAAGACTTCCTTGTTTTACCTTGCACAGTTTTTGTCTTGTGATTTCTTGCCCCTAAATAAACTAGAAAATATTTTACTTTGATAACTTTGTCCCTTCCTAATTGTCAGAGTGGTTGAGCAGTGGAACAGTCTGCCTCGGGAGGTGGTGGATGCTCCTTCCCTGGACGTTTTCAAGCGGAGGCTGGACGACCATCTTTCGCGTATGTCGTAGGTATGTAGGGCTCTCTTTTGGCTGTGCTGCTGCAGAGTGCAGGGGGTTGGACTAGATGACCTGCAAGGTCCCTTCCAACTCTAACATTCTATGATTCTATGGCCAGAACGTTCTTGTCTTGTTATAACTTTTTGAACTGCAGTTCCACTCTGCAGGCTTGTTTTGTGCTGTGAGAGTTCCAGAGTTAGACAGGAGTTTTTAGTTCCTTTTCTCCTGTCCTGTGAGGGACTCACATAAAGGAACTTTGGTGGCAGTTCTACCGTGATATTTTTGTTTTTTGGGTTTGGTTGCCAGCAGGGAAGCGAATCCCTTCTCTCTCTCCCTGTTTTGCCCTGCTAGCAAAAGACTGTTTTATTATCTTGTCCTGACATGGTGGGATCTGACTTGAGAGTTGCTAAGACGAACCTTACACTTTTAGCCTGTGCAAGAACACTTAATTTTGGCTGTGGAAGGAGTTTTTATAGTTTTATAGCATGCAGTTAGGGCTTTTGAAGTCATGGCAGAAGGCCTTAATCCATGTCTGCATGGAGAGGAGATGCTTCTCGCCGCGGACATGATTGGAATGCCAGAGGCAGTGTCAGAAAAACAAGATGCAAGACTTTTCCCAGATGTGAGATCGAAATTATGTACCTTTGAACCGGAGGATGTGGACCTGAGAGAAGAATTGGATCGACCGGAAGGGAGGTATTCCAGGCTCAGGAACCCACCCAGTGAGAACACACTCCCCCACCTCCTACACCTAACAGGCAGTTGTCTGTCAGGTTCAGCCGTGGTTGCAGGGTGCTTAAAGCCACAAGGGAGCCTGCCCCAGCAGTAACACCTTAGTGATCCTGCCAGCCCCGCCTCCACCATGATTGTTACCACGTATGATATTCCTCTTCCAAAATATACCAATATTAAGAGCTTTAATTTCTTTAAGGATTTGGATAAGATAATTAGGAAATTCTTGTGGCAAGGGAAACGGTCGAGAATCAAACTAAAATATTTACAAGATACTCAGAAAAGAGGACGTATGGCATTACCAGATTGGGTACTATATTATAAGGCTACAGCAATGAGTTGGATTAAGGATTGGATCAATCTGGAGAACAACAGATTATTGAAACTTGAAGGCCACGATTTGGTGTTAGGATGGCATAATTATATATGATACCAAAACAAGATGCCGACAAGTAATTGGGTACAGCTCTGGACAAGAGGTGCCTTATATAAAATCTGGAAAGAAGTAAAAAAAAAATCACTGTGAGAAAGTACCATTATGGGTTTCCCCAATAGAAGCTTTTGTTATGCCTTCTCTGTATATAAAATACCCAAAATGGAGATACTTAGATTTATTGGATAATTCTGGTAATTTAATAACAGAAGATATATTGAAAGCCCATAAGGTGAACTTAACCTGGTGGGAAAAGGTGAAATTAAAGTCAAGATGGGTGAAAGATAAGAGAATCGGCTTCTATAGCAAGTATACAGGTTTAGAAGAGGTATGGATTAAAAATAACAATAAAGTTATCCGTAAAACATTTAACTTCTTATTGGAGTATAAAATGCAAGAGGAATGGGTGAAGCCTACAGTGATATCCTGGGCATGTGATATAGGTCGAAATATAGAACTAGAAGAGTAGACTAAAGTATGGACGAGAAATATTAAACTTGTCAAAGCAAGTAATTACAAGGAAAATGTGCTGAAAATGTTCCATAGGTGGTATATCACACCAGATAGACTTAACAAAATTAATAAAAAATTATCCAAAAATTGTTGGAAGTATAAGACTAATATAGGCACTTTATAGCACACATGGCGGATATGTAAAAAAACAAAAAAAATTGGAAAACTATTCAAGAGATAATTGACGGAATTTTGGGAATAGAAGTGCAATTTAAACCTGAATTATTTTTGTTAAGTATATTGCCAGATACCTATAAAAGAACAGAAATTTACTTAATCATGCATCTATTGATTGCAGCAAGATTATTGTATGCCAAATATTGGAAAGATGAAAATATACCTACAAAAGAGGAATATATAAAGAAAATTTTAGAGGTTGCAGAAATGGAAAAACTGGTATTTGTAACTCAAGATAAAACTGAAAAGGAGTTTGGGAAATATTGGAAAAAACTATATGATTGGTTAGAAAATTATAAAGGTGGTTGATTATTATGGTATACCCTGAGGTTGTGGGGGAAAAAAAGGAAGGAGAATTCCCTGTAAAATTCAGTTGTAACGGCAATAAGGTGTTTTCTTTTATGTATATAAAACATTAAATAAAATATTGAAAAAAACCCCAAAAATCTGGATAGATGGCTGAGGTGCTGAGCGCGTGAAAACTTTTGCTGGCTTGAGAGAACTGATGTTGTTGGAGCAATTCTGTTGCCTCCTCCGAGATGAAATATCTGCTCTGGTCAGAGACCGAGACCCTGGCACTCTAGATTGAGCTCCCGATCTCGCTCAGCCCACGAGGCAACACAGAGAGAAAGCTACGTTTTCTGGAGGTGGGTGTCTGTCAGGTGTAGAAGCAGGGCCAGGGTACTTTAATCCAACAGGGAAGCTGTGCCAACAGGATCACCTTAGCAATGCTGCTGGCCCAGCCTCTCTGATGGCTTTGAACACACTCCCTCACCTCCTACACCTAACAGGCAGTTGTCTGTCAGGTGCAGCCATGGTTGCAGGGTGCTTAAAGCCATGAGGGAGCCCGCCCTAGCCGTAACACCTTAGTGATCCTGCCAGCCCCGCCTCCACCGTGGCTTCTAATACTCCTCCCCCCTCCCCATCCTACACTAGACAGGCAGCTGCCTGTCAGGTGTAGGAGAGTGGATGGGATGCTTACAGCCGCTGGGGAGGTTTGCTCAGCAGGATTGCCTTAGCTCTGCTGCTGGCCCAGCCTCTCTGATGCCTTTAAATACAATCCCCCCCAACACCAGACAGGCCGATGTCTGTCAGGTGTAGGAGCAGGGTATGAATGTTTATGGGGAGATAGTAAAGGACATTCCTAGGAGCCATTTTGATGCATGCCTCCCTCACGAACCTGAGGAAATGTCCACCACGTCACCACTCCCTCACACCCCCTCACACCTCTCACCTCTCTCTGCCCCCAAGAAAACTCCTGGCAAACGTCGAGCCAGATACAGGAGCTGAGGAGGCAACTTAGGAATGCGGCAAAGACATTTGGACATCGTACTCCTGCAGGGCACTGAGCTGCACAGGCCAAGTACCAGCGAGATCACCCTGAGGTGCTCAGAACAACACAGTCTCCGTAGGAGCAAAACAAATCCAGGAACACAAATAGAGAGGCCGTCACTTTCGTGGATGGTGGCAGGAGGTGGTTTGACAGACGGCTGCTTCTTAAATGGACAGTTCTCTGTGGCCTGCTCCGGAGTGAGCTCCCCAAGCGGCCTGGTGACCCCGGCACCTGAGGGCAGAACCAGCAACGTGGTCTAGAGAGAGGCCCTTCCGTAGAGAGGGAAAAAAGTACAGATGTCTCACTTCACTTCTGTCAGGTAGTCCTGCCATGATGGATGGAGTAGGGAGGGAGGATTGGCCTTGTGTTGTATTGTGGTGTGTAGGGCGGGAGGTTGGGATCCGGGGGGTGTTGATTTACGCACCTGGAGTGTCCGAATGGAATGTGGAGGGCGAGCTCTGCAGGCTCTGTCTCTGGTAGACTTAACACCCTGACCTTGGTGGAGACAGGCTGTATGCTTTCTATCGCTTTCAAAGCTGCAGCTTGGCTGGGAACAATGGGGGCGGTGAGAACTTCATTAGTATAGTAACTTTCGGTTCTCATTCGCATACTAGGCATTCATTGGTGGAAGGGGGGGTCCCCATTCACCCCCTTTCTGGTATAACTGCTTGCTTTTTGTAATCACGTCATTCTGAACAATGTATCTGCTCCAGTAACCTAATACTGCAGCTTCATAATAAAATGCTATTCTTGCTTCAATGAACAAGACCTGGTTGGCTGACTGAGTTAGGGTCTCTGACAACTTCTTACACTACAATCTTCTCCATTAGAATTCCTACAACAAATGTCACATTTCAAATTTCACATCAGTATTATAACTGGATTTACGGAACTTAAAACACTGTTAGCGAAGCACGGGTGTCAGGCTAGTTTGAATATAAACATATGTATTCCCGGAGTTTCCGGCTTTGGCGATCGCCATGGCAGTTGCTTTCTCTTGGGGTTCTGGGAGAAGCCTGCCAGCGCCTACAGCTGGGTGGGGTTGCGATCGTCCACACCACCCCAGGAGTCCTTGGGTTGGACTCCCAGCCATGGGGCACTAGAGAACCCCCCCAGCATGAATAGCCGGTGAAGGGGGGCTCCTCCAATCCCCGACGGGCCCTCCGTAGAGCATCCCGAATGGGAACAAGATCAGCATAGCAGGGCAAGCGCATGGTGATCAAGCGATTTTGAAGGCGGAAAGACAATTGCTGAAAATGTGAGTCGAACTATAAGCGAGAATCACCCACGAATACTGTGTTCCCCTAAAGGAAACGAGGGGGAAGGCACTTCCCCCGCTAAGAACTGTTTACAAGTGACTTTAAAACCAGAAAAGGGGGGGGGGAGTAGTAAAAAGCGGTTGAAGAGAAACAAGGAGACTGAGAGCTTACCGTATTATATAAGAACTTTCAGAGACTTTGACAAACTTTGAATAAAAGCAAACAATCCTCAAACAAGAGAGAGATCTTGGAGTCATAGTGGATAACTCAATGAAAATGTCTGGACAGTGTGTAACTGCAATAAAGAAGGCCAAAACTATGCTGAGGATTATTAGGAAGGGAATTGAAAACAAATCAGCCAGTATCATCATGCCCCTGTATAAATCATTGGTGCAACCTCATTTGGAATACTATGTATAGTTCTGGTCGCCACATCTCAAAAAGGATATTATAGCATTGGAAAAAGTGCAGAGAAGGGCAACTAGAATGATAAAAGGATTGGAACACCTTCCCTATGAAGAAAGGTTAAAACGCTTGGGGCTCTTTAGCTTGGAGAAACGACGGCTGAGGGGTGACATGATCGAGATTTATAAGATTATGAATGGGATTGAGCAGGTTGAGAAAGAAGTATTTTTCTCCCTTTCTCACATGGCAAGAACTCGTGGGCACTCCATGAAATTGCTGAGCAGTCGGGTTAGAACAGATAAAAGGAAGTACTTCTTCACCCAAAGAGTGATTAACATATGGAATTCACTGCCACAGGAGGTGGTGGCAGCTACAAGCATGGACAGTTTCAAGAGGGAATTAGATAAGAGCCACAGGGTATAGATGGGAACTCTCAGTCTGGGGCAGATGATGCACCCTATTCTTGGTGCTGGAAGGGGCAGCAGTGGGAGGGCTTCTGGTGTCCTGGCCCCACTGCTGGATCTCCTGATGGCACCTGGTATATTTTGGCCGCTGTATGACACAGAGTGTTGGACTAGATGGGCCATTGGCCTGATTCAACATTGGCTTCTCTTATGTTCTTATGTAAACATGGCGCTGACGAAGGAGGCGAAGGACAAGCTAGTGAAAGCTAAGCTTCCTCCCAGAAGTTCCAGCCCTTCAAGTTCTGTTCCTAGACAGGACTCAACAGCGGAGCTACAAAGGCTACTGTCGGAGGCTCTTCGCCCCCTGCTGGAGAATATTACAGCTATTGATAATAAACTTGACGCACAACAGACGCAAACAGCTCTGAACACACAGAGAATCGATAAAACGGAGCAGGAGCTTAAAGAGATTGATTCCAACTCAAAAAAGGTGAATAAAAAACTGCAGGCGTTGGGGGGAAAAGTGTCAAATTGAGGAGTCTCGTGTACTACAGCTGCAAATGGAAAGGGCAAGCCATGTCTTGAGACTTCAAGGTATCAAGGAGGAGAAAGGTGAGAATCTGAGACAGATTGTCGGTGATTTGTTGGCTCCAGTGGCAGAGACGACATTGGATCAACTATAAAGCGAGATAGATATGGTCTTTAGATCGTATTTCGAATTCATCAGAAAGAATAATCTGCCTGGGGAAATTACAATAAGATTCTCTCAAAGAAAAGTGAGAGATCAACTATTGAAAGCAACCAACAAAGTTACCTTGAAAGTAAAAGATAAGGACATTAAAGTACTCAAAGATGTTCCATTTTAAATAAGAAGGAAGGGAAGGAAATACAGAGACTTGGTGTTATTTTTGCAAAGTCACAACATTTCCTACTGATGGTTAATACCCGAGGGATTAATCTTTAGATATGCAAATAGCAAAGAAATGAAAGGCATGGGAGTTTCTGCATCAACATGGTCGTCCACTAGGAGAAGGAGTCACCGATGGTGCCAAGGAGAACGAGGAAGAGACTGGATCTTCTGAGGAGGACTCAGACTCTAAACTGGGAGCAGTTGGCCCCAAAGTGGGTTATCACTTAAGAGGGAAAAGAGGGGGAAAGTAGATTGTTAATGTTCTCTGGAGTCCTTAAAACAAGTTTATTCTAACCCATAGCTCTTTGTTGAAGCAGATTATGTGGGGAAAATGTGAGTTTATAAACTAGATGATCATTTTGGGCGGAAGTCAATCCGCATTCAGTAATGAAAGCAAATATCTAAAATGTTTGTAGGATCACCATCTCTTGGGTTTTTAGAGGGTGTTCTTTTCTTTTCCCTGTAGAATGTAGTTTTTCCCTCCCTTTTTTTCTCGCTGGATAGTTTTAGTATGTAGTTTTTAGAAAATGCAATAAAAAATCCCCTGAGGAGGGCCAAAAAAACCCCCAAACCATATGTATTTCCCCAGAGACGTGAGGCCTACAAGCTTCCTCCTGTGGTCTGTAGACCTTGTCAGGCGGTCAATATTGTCTGTTGCCCTCTCATTGGCCACTCTTAATCCATTTCCCTCTAGAACAACAGTAACAGAACTACCCCTTCATCTCTAGAGATGAGCCATCCCGAACCAGAGACATTTCATCTCCTCTCGGCTTCCCCCCAGGATTTAATGTAAAAAGCGCTCTGCCACCTTTTCGATTTTAAGTGCCAACAGCCTGGTTCGTTCCCGGGACGAGTGGAGGCCGTCTCTTTCGTACAGGTCCTGCTTGCTCCGAAAAGCATCCTAGTGCCTCACAAACCCTTCCTCCCCTATAACGTTGGCTCATCCACACATGGGAGACTCCTAATTTGTGCCTCTCTGTCTTCCCCTGCACCTGAAACTGGCAGCATCTATAAGAATGCTACCCTGGAGGTCCTGGCCTGGTGTCTCTTGTGTAGCAGCCTGAATTTTCTTCCTCCAGGACCACATGTCAAGAGTCCCCAAGTCAATCAAGCTCAACAACAGTCCTTCAGAGAAGGGCAGTTTATTGAGAAAGGTACTTAGTCCATCCTTCAAAACACACTCTTGTGTCAGGAGTGGGGTTTAGGTGGGGAGACAGATCGTTATACCCCGTTTATTCGCAGGCCGAGGGCAGAGCCCAATAAGAACATAAGAACATAAGAGAAGCCAATGTTGAATCAGGCCATCTAGTCCAACACTCTGTCACACAGCGGCCCAAAATATACCAGGTGCCATCAGGAGGTCCAGCAGTGGGGCCAGGACACCAGAAGCCCCTTCCCACTGCTGCCCCCTCCAGCACCAAGAACAGAGTGCATCACCTGCCCCAGACTGAGAGTTCCCATCTATACCCTGTGGCTAATAGCCACTGATGGACTTCTGCTCCATATGTTTATCTAATTCCCTCTTGAAACTGTCCATGCTTGTAGCCGCCACCACCTCCTGTGGCAGTGAATTCCATGTGTTAATCACTCTTTGGGTGAAGAAGGACTTCCTTTTATCCGTTCTAACCCGACTGCTCAGCCATTTCATGGAGTGCCCACAAGGAGTTCTTGTATTGTGAGAAAAGGAGAAAAGTACTTCTTTCTCAACCTGCTCAATCCCATTCATAATCTTATAAACCTCGGTCATGTCACCCCTCAGCCGTCGTTTCTCCAAGCTAAATAAGGAGGGTGAACAAGCTCACCCAAAAAAGAAACGGCCCACGGCTCAAGGACAGAGAGGATATAACGGGCAGCGGCCAGAGGCACATATCTAGGAAAGGGAGGGGGAAGGCAGAGAGGGAGAGAGAGAGACAAACACCATCCATGGTGGCATCAGCCGGCACCACGCGACTCTATTTCCCAGATGTTCCAGATGTTGCTACACAGAAGGGAGCCAATGCCCTGCTCTCTCTGAATGTCTCTTCCTTTGGAAACGCTACCCTGTTGCCCGAAGCCAGCTGGGACCGGACATCCCTTTACACCACCACCCCACCAAATCACAAACTGATTAAGAATTAAGTCCTTGGAAGCGGGAGAGGACTGAGGGATGCCAGCAAAGGGTTCTGTGGCACCTGCAAGGGATGGATGAAAAGGGGGAGGGTCTTCTGGGCCTGTGCTTGGCCTGGTGGTGAAGTGCGCAGACTCTAATCTGGGAGAACCGGGTTTGACTCCCCACTCTTCCACTTACAGCTGCTGGATGACCTTGGGCAAGCCGTAGTTCTGGCAAGAGCTGTTCTTGAAAACAGAGCAGGTTCTGTCAGAGCTCTCTCAGCCCCACCTACCCCACAGGTAATGTTCCCTCTAAGCTGTGGAGTCTTGTGAGCAAAAATTCCACTTTGTGAGCTACTGGCATTAAAGTTGTGAGCGAGCGATTTGGCTACTGCATAAATTAGTTTGCTCTGGAGCCATCCCTTCCTGAGCTAGGACAAAAATCTGTGAGCCGGAGGCTAAAAAAACGTGAGCTAGCTCACACTAACTCAGCTTAGAGGGAACACTGTCCACAGGGTGTCTTTTGTGGGGAGGGGAAGGGAAGGGAGTTTGTAAGCCACTCTGAGACTCCTTTGGGTAGTAAAGAGCAAGGTATAAATCCAATCTCTTTTTCTCCTCCCAGTTTGGTGTCGTGGTTAAGTGCGGGGACTCTAATTTGGGAGAACGGGTTTGACTCCCCCACTCCTCCACTTGCACCTGCTGGATGACCTTGGGCAAGTTGTAGTTCTGATAAGAGCTGTTCTTGAAAAAGAGCAGTTTCTGTCAAGAGCTCTCTCGTCCCCACCTACCTCACAGGGTGTCTGTTGTGGGGAGGGGAAGGGAAAGGAGTTTGTAAGCTGCTCTGAGACACCTTTGGGTAGTGAAGGGTGCGGTATATAGCCAATCTCTTCTCCTCCCAGTTTGGTGTAGTGGTTAAGTGCGGGGACTCTAATCTGGGAGAACCGGGTTTGACTCCCCACTCTTCCACATGCAGCTGCTGGATGACCTTGGGCAAGCCGTAGTTCTGGCAAGAGCTGTTCTTGAAAAAAGAGCAGTTTCTGTCAGAGCGCTCTCAGCCCCACCTACCTCACAGGGTGTCTGTTGTTGGAAGGGAAAGGAGATTGTAAACCTCTCTATGACTCTTTCCTCCCTATAAATCCAATCTCCTCTCCTCCTCTCTTAGGCGCTGCCTACAAGAGGAGAAGTTACTCCCTGGGGACACAGCAAGCACTTGAACGGGGGGGGCGAGAGAGAGAGGTCTGGAAGGGGCTGCAGCCGCGCAACTGCAGGAGGGGAAGAGCCCTGCAGCAGCCCGGATCCCCCCCCCCACGGAAAGGCGGTCTCCTTGCAAGTAAGGCGTCTGGGGGGGGAGGCTTTCCCTAGCTCTTGCAAAGAGGGGAAGGCTCGGGTCGCCCTTTTCAGCGCAGCGTTCTTTGCAGAGGGTTGCCAACTCCCGGATGGCAAATCCCTGCAGATTTTTTTTGGGGGGGATCCTGAGAAGGGCCCCGTTTGGGGACGGGGGGGGACCTCAGAGGGGGAAGAAGGCCGCCATCGAGCCCTCCCCGTCCAATGCAGCCGTTTTCTCCGGGGGGGGGAGAACGGATCGCTTGTCTGCTGGAGGTCGACTGTGATCCTGGGAGAACTCCAGGCCCCACCTGGAGGTTTGGCAACCGTGTTAGGTACCAC
Organism: Gekko gecko; assembly: GCA_029375565.1. Lineage (NCBI taxonomy): Eukaryota > Metazoa > Chordata > Lepidosauria > Squamata > Gekkonidae > Gekko > Gekko gecko. The sequence continues at coordinate 3,271,407 of JAPDNY010000002.1, read as the reverse complement.
TTCTGCACCCCATCTGGAATCAGAGTTTGAGGGGGGGGGTGATAATCAAGGTCTTTCAGCACGAGAAAGGGCGAAACGGATGTTCTGTGGCTGGCTCATTTTAATCTCCTTAGAAAAAGCTGGTCTTTTTTCCAGTTTGGGTAAGTGGGAGAAATGAAAACGAAGATTTTTACTGATTAAAATGTTAAGCTTGTATCTTGGAAGCTTAATGCATATGCTTCATGAGTCTATAAGGTTAAAAGGCCAGACAACCTAAGATTAGAATCTTGAAATAAGGAAGATAGGTCATGTCTAGTCCATCTGGAAAGTACCTATTCAGAAACACAATGGTCAGCGTAGAGACATGCTTGCTATCCTTGATTTGCTTGCAGAGTATAACCAACAGAAAAATGGGAAGTTTACTCTGTCGAACAAATGTTTCGAAAGAAGACAGGCCTAAGGATAGAACATCCTGTGGTCTGAAAGCCCAATAACAGGAAGACATGACACAAGAATAACCAGGCTCACCCGAGAGTGACATTTGCAGTAGATGGTGGAAAAAATGTCAGGGGAAGGCAGGGAAGTTTAATAACTTTTTTTTAGGAGAAAGTAAACAGATTTTAGCATATTTAGAGGACTAATTAGGAAAAGAGGAAGAGTAATCAGAGGCGTGTTGTCACGGGGTCCTAAAGGCGAGACGTGATTTGAGAATGTGAGCCACGTACTCCAGCCTATGGGGACTGGCCAGGGCGTTTCTTATTTTCCAAAGCGTCGGGGAAGGAAGTATAAAACTGCCTGCTTTCAAATACAAGGGGTGGTCAGATCTTTGGAACTGATCACCCACGCTTGCAAGAGCGTATTATTCAATAAAATATTCTGCTTCACTGAAAGAGGTCTGTCTCCAGAAACTTTGTTCTTAGAACAACTTGCATTTCTGACATAAGGAAGGGCTTGGGTGAGAGAGGGAACTTTGGCCGGCCCCAGCCTGAGACCCAGAGGCCTTCCCAGTATGGGGCCGGGGCCCCCCAGGCAGAAGGAAGAATCATAGAATCCTAGAGTTGGAAGGGACCTCCAGGGTCATCTAGTCCAACCCCCGGCACAATGCAGGAAATTCACAAACACCTCCCCCTGCACACCCGCAGTGGCGGCTATTCCACAGCCCAGAAGATGACCAAAAAAACCCTCCAGGATTGCTTCCTTTTTTTTTTTTTTTTGTAAAACTCTCTTTAAAAAGAGAGAATTTTATTCTTTTTATAAGAAACGGGAAGGGTAGACAGATGGAGAAAGAAAAAGATGGAGTGAAATTTTTCCTGTTAGTGAGGGTTAGTTTAGGTTAATAACCAATACCAATTTTGGCATCTATCATGGTTAGAAGATCTTCTTTTTAACTATTGCAAAGTCCAAAGTCACTCTGTTAATGCAGTTAGTAAAGTCCATTGGGGTTAGTAATTAAACAGCTCCTTCCAGATGTTACACGAACAGTCCTCAAAGTATCTTCTTTTTAAATCTCTTCCAGTTATGGATTGAGTCCATTTTTACTTTGAAGTCTTCCGTTCCATCACCACATTCCCCTGGGCTGCTGTCTTCTTCACTTGTCCCAGTTTTGAATACTGCATCTTCCTCCCTGCTGGCGTGTCTCTTCAGAAGTTTCTGTATTTTGAAGATGAAATCCTTCTTCTTTCTTTTCTCTTTTTCCTTAAACTTCTGGCCTTCAAGCCTCCAGGGCTCCATAAACTCTTCAGATAAAATTAGATCTCCAGTTTGTCGCTTGCTATGCTCAACATCCCCTTCTACTGGCAGAATATTCTCTTTTATAAAAGCGGAATAGGCTTTGGGAGCCTCATCCACCTCTTCTTTTAATTTTATCGCTTCACTGCCAGTTAGGGGTGCCAAGACATTTGTCAAGGTAAATCCGAGATCTTCTTTCTCTTCTTCTTTAACGCCCTGGAAACCAAGAATCAGATTCGATTTCTGTTCGATCTCCATCATCTTTCTAGTTGTTTCCGATATCTGTTTCTGTCGACTGATGAGAACACTATCCATTTTAAACAGAGTTTCGTTGATTTTCTGCAATTGTTCCAGCAGGGGGCACAGCATCTCCTTTTCCTGTTGATTGACAGCAAGCTCTTGGGGGGGGCTGTCTGGACCGGAAGTCCCTCCTCTCTTCTCTTCCGGTGTCTGCAGGACTTTTTCCATTATCGACATTTTGGGTTTTTGTTTACTTTTAAAAAGTTCGTGCCGCATCCCCCAGGAAGCTAAGATGATCGCAGTCTTCCATGCAACCCCAACGGTACTTTCACCAACACTTTTTTTTTCTCTCAGCCCCCCTTCGCGCTCCCTTTGTAGATCTTGCTTCTCAAAGGGGGTGGGAACTCCTCCCTCCTCCCAACGCTTATACGCATGCAGGGGGGCTCCAATTTACGCTTCAAAATAGATCTTCAACTCACGATTCGATGCTACTTCTTCTTTTTATTTTAAACCATAGCGCTGTCTTCACTCCTGGAAATCGGTGGCGCCGCTAAGTCCCATTACGGGCACGCCGCAGCGGGGCCGATTGGGGCGGGGAGAAAGCCTCAATTTCCCGGCTGTCTGCCGGCAAAGAGGCTACTCCCCAAGCGCCCCCGGTTCGGAGCCTTTGCCTAAGGCTCACTAGGGTCTTTCGCACATGCGAAGACCCCCCCTAACTGCGCGTGGGCTAACCGCCTCCGGGAGCGTCCCGAGAAGCGGCCGCCATTCGCGACGCCGAAACCGAAACCCCCCAGGATTGCTTCCTGACTCCAAAGTGGCAATCAGCATTTCCCTGGGCATGTAAAAAAGGCCACAGAAACTACATTTCCAACAAGTGGTATCCGGAGAAGGGTGTGTGTGAACACAACCGCTTATATCCCCCGAGTCAAACTTTGTTGTTGTTGTTTTTCCCCAATTTTTTAAATTTAAATGTAAACAGGGAACATATTAATAAACATAACAAAGTCCAACCAACTTACAACAGCACAAAGAAAAGTGATTTGCCGGCTGGAAAACAAATACCTTAGAAGTTGTTGCCGAAGGCTTTCACGGCTGGAGTGCTTTAGCTGTTGTGGATTTTTCCGGGTTGTGTGGCCGTGGCCTTGGCATTGTAGGACCTGACGTTTCGCCAGCAGCTGTGACTGGCATCCTCAGAGGTATAACACAGAGAGACGGAGTACTCTCTGGGTCAATTAGAACTAATACAAACAGCCATACCTCAAATATGCAGAGCTATGTCATTTTAAGGATGTTCACTATTTGGAACGACGCTCTTAAAAACAAAGCCATTTTTTAATCTTTAAGGAAAGAGGGAACTACTTTTTCTGAGAGGAATTGAATTATTGGATACCACGTGGAAACCAACGATGTTTGATAGTCTTCACCAGCTTGATTACAAATACCATTTGCAAATTCTCCCATAATGCATTGCACCCATGCCTTGGTTCATATATCGTGGAAACGCCACCAGGGGAAAGGACTCCCTTCAGGCCGGCAGAGAGGGGGCGGAGCATGCTGGTGTGGCCACACCCCCTGGTATCAGGGCATCCATCGCCGTGAGGATTGTGGCATAAAAATGCCAGGGAGCACCACAGATGTGGGTTCATGCACCCACCGACCGAAGCATTTTGCAGAGTGGATGCCCGGGGAGAGAACAAGGCTGTTCCAACCGCATCTTCCCTGCCCCGTCACCCCACAGCTCACCTGGCAGAGGCAGCCCTAAGACAGTGCCAGATTCTCCCTCCTGCCCTGGGGTTCGGGTGGGAGGAAGGGCATCCTATTGCCAGGGGAGAGAGACACAGACCCCTGGAGTACAGACCAGGGCCCAGTCCCAGGAGGGGTGTGTTCAGGTCCCACTGTGGGATGCCGGCAAAGAATACCACGCTCACCTTTTGGCAAAGAGTGATGAACATGTGGAACTCACTGCCACAGGAGGTGGTGGCAGCTACAAGCATGGACAGTTTCAAGAGGGAATTGGATAAACCTATGGAGCAGAAGTCCATCAGTGGCTATTAGCCACAGGGTATAGATGGGAACTCTCAGTCTGGGGCAGGTGATGCGCTCTATTCTTGGTGCTGGAGGGGGCAGCAGTGGGAGGGCTTCTGGTGCCCTGGCCCCACTGCTGGACCTCCTGAGGGCACCTGGTATATTTTGGCCGCTGTGTGACACAGAGTGTTGGACTAGATGGGCCACTGGCCTGATTCAACATGGGCTTCTCTTATGTTCTTATGTTCAGTCCGGAGGCCCAGAGAGGAGTCCCCCCATGGGATCAACTATGTGATGAATAAATGCTCCCTCTAAGCTGTGGAGTCTTGCTGTGATCAAAAATCCTCCTTGGTGAGCTGCTGGGATTAAAGTTGTGAGCGAGCCGCATTTGGCCACTGCGTAAATCAGCTTGCTCCTTCCTGAGCGAAGACAAAAAGTGTGAGCCGGAGGCTAAAAAACTGTGAGCTGGCTCACACGAACTCAGCTTAGAGGGAACACTGGTGATGAACCGTTCCTGCTGGTTGGCTGGCCCGAATGGCGAGAATTTAGCTGGTCACCCCCCCCTCCAGCGCTCCGTCTAAGCTGTGAAGTCTTGTGAGCAAAACTTCTACTTTGTGAGCTACAGGCATTAAAGTTGTGAGCGAGCGATTTGGCTGCTGCATAAATTAGGCGGCTCTCCCTGAGCTGAGACAAAAATGTGTGAGCTGGAGGCTACAAAACTGTGAGCTAGCTCACACTAAGTCAGCTTAGAGGGAACACTGCCCCCCTCCTCATCCACCAGTGAGACACACAGTCGCCACCCAAAGGTGTTCCAGGGCTGGGCGTAGGCTTGTTCCCACTACAGGCTGGATGGTGGAAAAACAGTTCTTCTGTCAAGGGTGAGTTCGAATACGGGGCCAGGAGGAAACTGTGGTTCTTCTCCGGATGACAGACTCGCTATATCCACCCTGCTTTCTTGAGTTGGTAAGAAGCGCCAAGGGATGCTGTTTCCCAGGTCCGGTTCCTCTTGGAAGGAGAGAGCCCCCGAGCCCTTCTGGTGCCCTGTTACTATACGCCGTAATTAATTAATTAAATTTATGCCCCGCCCTACAACACATCTAAAATGCTTCCCTAAAACGCACCTATAAATACAATTACAATCCATCATTAAAAAGAATACAATTAAAATCCATCATAAAAACAACCAAAACCCATTAACCATCAGTTATCTTAAAGTGCGGGAACAGTATTCGGATAAAGTGCGAGGGCAGAGAATTTCAGATGTAAACAAGACTCCGTAGGGGGCTTCGGGCCTGTCGAAGAGACGCCTGCGGTGTTAAAGGGGTCACCCGTCCCTCTCAGCCTTTTGGGAATTCCCTTAAGAATGAGCCCCGAGGACCGACTGAGCCCATGTAAAAGGTAAAGGTTCCCTTGCTCGAAAGCCAGTCGAATCCGACTCTAGGGTTGCGGTGCTCATCTCCGTTTCAAAGCCGAAGAGCCAGCGCTGTCCGAAGACGTTTCCGTGGTCACGTGGCCGGCATGTAAGGAGAGGCTAAAGCTTGTGGACATCCTTAAAAGAGCCAAACTTTCCCAAAGAGTCATGGAGGCATATCTCAAATACCTTGCCTTATAACCAGTCTTCCCTCTACGCTGTGGAGTGTCATGAGAAAAAAATTCTACTTTGTGAGCTATTGGCATTAAAGTTGTGAGCAAGCAATTTGGCTGCTGCATAAATTAGTTGGCTCTGGAGCCCTCCTTCCTGAGCTAAGACAAAAAGGTGTGAGCTGGAGGCTAAAGAACTGTGAGCTAGCTCACACTAACTCAGCTTAGAGGGAACACTGCTTGTAACATAGAAAAATGATATTAAACCTGGTCTGCAAACCACAAGATGCTGTTTTGTTCTGACCCAGCAGGGCAATTCTCGTGTGTCTCCTGTGCACGTGAAGGTTTGTGATGCTCAGTGCTGTATCTGCATTCCCTTTGATTTCCTGTGTAACTCTCTGTGCCTCTCCTTCCCCACAGAGAGAAGCCTCGCTCCATTGCCAAGTGACTGAAGGCCTCTTTACACAGTCACGAGTGACCCGAGAGAAGGGGAAGGAGATGGAAGAGCAGAAACCAGAAGGACCTGGAACTGTCAAGACAGCAAGGAAAAGCCAAAGCCCCCGTCCCACCCAAGCTGGGACTGGTGTTGAATTCTGGGAAAGCCCAGGGCCAGATATCCATGTTCAGCTCACTGCAGCCTCAGACGTCCATCGCCGACGCTTCCGGCAGTTCCGCTACCAGGAGGCCGCTGGGCCCTGCAAGGTTTGCAGCCAGCTCCACGGACTGTGCAGCCACTGGCTGGAGCCGGAGAGGCGCACCAAGAGGCAGATCCTGGACCTGGTGATCCTGGAGCAGTTCCTGACTCTCCTGCCCCGGGAAATGCAGGGCTGGGTCCGAGGATGCGGGCCGGAGAGCAGTTCCCAGGAGGTGGCCCTGGCCGAAGGCTTCCTCCTGAGTCAGGCAGAGGAGAAGAGGCGGGCAGAACAGGTGAGGGGGATTCCCTCCAGGTATGTCCAATTCAAGCAAGGATATCCGGCCTTTTCAGGTGTCCCTGGGAGATATTTGTCCAAATAGTAATCATCCAAATGGGAGGTTTTAGCATTTCCTTAAACAGCCTCTTCTCCTAGAGAATTTCTGATCCCTCCAGAGAACTCAGCAGGTCTTGCTGACGGAATGGGGCAGAGTCTGGGAATGGGGCAGGATCCATTCCTGGGTCTCTTTCCCATTCCACCTCTTACCCCTCTCCCTCGCTCCTGTTTCAGATGTGGGCACCATCCCTGGAGAAAGAAGCCACAGTCCCTGAGGCGGAAGGAGCTTCCTTGGAGCAAGGGCAGAGAGCGCAGGCCATGGAGCGTGCCCCAGGTGCCCTCTCCTGTGGTAAGGACTCTTTGTGCCTAGTTTGGGGCACCCAGTAAGTTTTTTTTTTTATTATTTTTTTAAAATACAATTTATTATTGGATATATCACATGTTCATACAATTTAAACAAACCAATACATATCCATTTTTCTTTCTCCCTCTCCCCCCCAAACAAGGCTTCCCGCACTGCTCCAACCCCCTTGATATTTCTCTTGTACAATTACATTTACTACTAAACATATTTCTTTTACTAATGGTAACAATTCAAAGATCTGAGTCTCTTTCCACTTCTCCTCAATAACTGTCAAAACAAATCAAACCACGTTTTACGTCCCAATTCTTCAACAAGTATTCTTGAAAGTCTTTCCAGTCTCCAAAAAAGGTTTCGTCTTCTTCGTTGTTTAATTTTCTTGTTAATTTGTCCATTTCTGCCATAAACAACGTCTTTTTAATCCATTCCCATGTTTCAGGTACTTTATCTTGTTTCCAACATTGAGCAAAAGTCAGTCTAGCTGCTGTAATCAAGTACCATAATAGTGTTCTCTTGGCTACATTTATTTCTTCCATTTTAAGACCTAACAATAACATCTGTGGGTCTTTCTTAAAAGTACATTTCAAAATTTTTTGTATCTCATTGTGGATCTCAGTCCAATACTTTACTGCTTTATCACATGTCCACCACATATGGTAAAAAGACCCTTCATGTTTCTTACATTTCCAACATTTGTTAGACATACTTTCATTTATAATAGCAATTTTTTTAGGCGTCATATACCATCTATACATCATTTTATAACAATTCTCTTTAACATTTACACACGTTGAAATTTTCATTGATTTTTTCCACAAATATTCCCAAGATGACATTAATATCTCATTATTAACATTTACTGCCCATTTTATCATTTGCTCCTTTACAACCTCATCCTCAGTATACCATTTCAATAACACCTTGTACAGTTTAGAAATCATTTTTTTATCTTTCTCAAGCCATACAGTTTCAATTTCAATATTCTTTTCTCTAAAACCATGTTCTCTTTTATCGGTCTTAAATAGATCATAAATCTGTCTATACTTCAACCAATCATATTCAAATTCAACATCAAATCTATCTTTTAACACAAAATTTTTCCCTTCAAATTTTAAAAGACTTTTATAGGGTAGCCAATCTAACCCTTGATTTCTTGAATACGGATTAATTACTTCAGCTGGTACAATCCAAAGTGGTCTTTCTTCCGAGAAGAATTTTCTATATCTCGTCCATGTCTCGAACAGTGATTGTCTTACAAAGTGGTGTTTAAAAAATTTATCCATTTTTACTTTTCCATACCATAAATATGCATGCCATCCGAATTTATTATCATGTCCTTCAAGGGCCAATAACTTCTTATTCTCCAAATTAATCCACTGTTGCAACCATGTTAAACAGACGGCATCATAATACAGTCTTAAGTTTGGTAGTTGTAAGCCTCCTCTCTCTCTTGTGTCACATAAAATTTTCATTTTAATCCTTGGCTTTCTTCCTGCCCATACAAATTTGGATAATTCTTTCTGCCACGAATCCAGTATTTTCCTTTGTTTTAGTATTGGAATAGTCTGAAACAAAAACATCAAACGCGGCAAGATATTCATTTTTACAGTCGCGATTCTTCCCATCAATGATAAATTCAAAGTATCCCATTTCTTCATATCTTGCTGAATCTTATGCCACACCTTTTCATAATTGTTTTTAAACAAGTCAATATTTTTCATGGTTAAATCAATTCCAAGATATTTAGTCTTTGTGACTACTTCACATTGTATTTTCTCTTGAAGTTCTGTTTGTCTTTGTTTCGTCATATTTTTGCACATCACTTTAGTTTTATTTTTATTAACATAAAATCCCGCAACTGAACCAAATTCTTCAATTTTTTCCATCAATTGTGGTATTTTCTCAATTGGGTCTTGAATCATAAACATTACATCATCTGCAAATGCCCTATATTTATAGGCGAAACCTTTCACTGTAAGTCCTTCAATACTGTCATCTTTTCTTATCGCTGTCAATAATATTTCCAATATCCAAATAAACAACAACGGGGATAACGGGCAGCCTTGACGTGTTCCCTTTTGGACTCGGAAGAAGTCCGTCTTTTCTTTGTTTATATTCAAAGCCGCTTTTTGTTCTGAATATATTGCCACAATCATGTTTAAAAAGGACTGTCCAATATTCATTTTTTCAATAACTTGCAGCATAAACTCCCAATTTAAATTATCAAAAGCTTTTTCCGCATCTAAGAAGAGGAATCCAACTTCTTTTTCAGGATGCTTGTCATAATATTCAATTGCATCTATCACCACTCTTAGATTATCTCTAATTTGTCTATTTGGTAGAAATCCCGCTTGTTCTTCCGCTATCGTATCTTTCAAATATTTTTTCAATCTCTCTGAAATTATTTTTGCAAATAATTTGTAGTCATTATTTAATAGCGATATTGGTCTATAGTTCTTTACTTGAGTCAAATCCAAACCTTCTTTAGGTATCAATGAAATGTTTGCTTCCTTCCATGAATCTGGGATCCGCTTGGTCTGGGGGGGGGGGCACCCAGTAAGTTTGATGGGCAGAGAGGTCAGGTCAGGAACAGAATTAATTCCTTCTTCACACAACACAGCGTTAATTTGAGGCATTCGGTGTCCACTAACTTTGACACCTCTAAGAGGAGACTAGACAGATGCACGGAGGGCAATTCTTCCTGTTAATTAAAATAACCGCATCTCACCTTCCTCCCACTGAAGGTGGCTCAAAAGAGGAAAGGTAGACAAACCTGGGCAGAGCCGTTCAGCCTGGTGGATAAAGGGAGCTTCCGCCTTCTGGGGCAGCAGAGCTCTGAAAACCAGTTCCTAGAGGGCCAATAATCATGGGGGAAATCGGCTTCTGTTCCTGTGCTTTGTGGGAAATAGGATGCTGGAGTAGGGAGGGCGGGCTGTGTGGAGTGGCACCCCCAGGAGATTTGGGAAGGCCTTTGGAGTGGGGCTTTGGGACAGATGTGGTGTCATGTTCATGTTGCATCTGGCTGGAAAACTGGTTGTGAAGGGAGCTGGCCAGGAGATACTCTGGAAACTCATTCCGAGGACCCTCAAGTCTCCAGATGTGTGGAAGTCACTCCTGGGCCAAATGTGAGGCCTTGTATCACGCGACGTTGTTTCCTCCCCCACCTCTGTCACCCGAGGCCAGACACGGGTCTCACAGACGTCTGAAATACGTTGGCAGCGTTTATACTCCCGGAGGCTCATGGGTACCTGGTGCTTCTCTTCTGCCTCTCCCAGAATTTAGTAAAACTTTAAAAAATGTTGTTCAGGGCAGGGTTTCACAACCCTGGGAAGGGGATGTGTGAAGCAAGAAAAAAGCATGCAAACGTCCTTCCTTCCTCCTTTCTCTCAGGAACAGGCAGGGAAGAGAGGCTTTTGAGCCGTTGTCTTCTCAGAGGTGGGGAAACGGCTGCAGTACCTCCAGCCCAGGTAGGAGAGATGAGTGGGGGGGGGGCAGCCTGGGTGCCTCCTCCTCTCTCCAGCGGGGCTTCTGCTCCTGCAGTTTCCACCAGGTGTCTGGGCGAGAGGTCCTCTGAACGCCGTTCCCTTGACCCACCTCAGGCCTGACATCCTGTCCCTTCCCAGACCACTTCACACCCAGTTTGGAGTGAGACCCAGTTTGTTGTCATGGTTAAGTGTGTGGACTCTGATCTGGGAGAACCGGGTTTGATTCCCCACTCCTCCACTTGCACCTGGCTGGATGACCTTGGGCAAGCCGTAGTTCTGATAAGTGCTGTTCTTGAAAAAGAGCAGTTTGTGTCAGAGCTCTCTCGGCCCCGCCTGCCTCACAGGGGGTCTGTTGTGGGGAGGGGAAGGGAAGGGAGTTTGTCAGCTGCTCTGAGACTCCTTCGGGTAGTGAAGGGCGGGGGATAAATCCAATCTCTTCTTCTTCTTCTACCTCGCAGGGTGTCTGTTGTGGGGAGGGGAAGGCAAAGGAGTTTGTAAGCAGCTCTGAGACTCCTTCGGGTAGTGAAAGGCGGGGTATAAATCCAATCTCTTCTTCTTCTCCCAGTTTGGAGTAGTGGCTCCTCCACTTGCAGCTGCTGGATGACCTTGGGCAAGCCGTAGTTCTGTCAGAGCTGTTCCTGAAAAAGAGCAGTTTCTGTCAGAGCTCTCTCAGCCCCACCTCCCTCACAGGGTGTCTGTTGTGGGGAGGGGAAGGGAAAGGAGTTTGTAAGCCGCTCTGAGACTCCCAAGTGAAGGGCGGGGTATAAATCCAATCTCTTCTTCTCTTCTTAAGTGTGCGGACTCTAATCTGGGAGAACCGGGTTTGATTCCCCACTCCTCCACTTGCACCTGCTGGTGTGACCTTGGGTCAGTCACAAGCTCTGGCACAGCTGTTCTCTCAAGGACAGTTCTGGAAAGAGCTCTCTCAGCCCCACCCACTTCACAGGGTGTCTGTTGTGGGGAGGGGAAGGGAAGGGAGTTTGTAAGCCAGTCTGAGATTCCTTTGGGTAGTGAAGGGCAGGGTATAAATCCAGTCTCCTCTTCTTCTTCTTCTTCTTCTTCTTCTTCTTCTTCTTCTTCTTCTTCTTCTTCACTCCCTTCCCGTGTGCCATCTCCGCCTGGCGTGACCTCTGACGAGGGAATCCTCTTTTTCCTTCAGGGTCCCTTTTCCTTTGAGGAGGTGGCCGTGTATTTCACGGAGGCCGAATGGGCCCTGCTGGATCTGGGACAAAGAGCTCTGCACTGGGAAGTCATGCGGGAGAACTACGGGAATGTGGCCTTTCTGGGTAAGGATTCTTTCCTAGGTGCCAAAGGTGCACATTGCCGCCATTGTGAGGAGGAGGCATGAATCAAAATATCGAATAGCAATATGTTATGTTGAGGCCCGTCCCGCTTCTTGGGGCGGGGCTGTGGCTCACTGGCAGAGCATCTTCTTGGCCTGCAGAAGGTCCCCGGTTCAAACCCTGGCAGCACCTCCAGTGGAAAGGCTCAGGTAGGAGGTGATGTGGAAGACCTCTGCCTGCGACCCTGGAGAGCTGCAACCAGACTGAGTAGACAACCCTGACCTCAGTGGTCCAAGGCTCAGATTCAGTATAACTCAGCTTCCTGGGTTGTTCATGTTATGTGTACTTGCCCAGGGGCCACTGAGGCCAATGTTGTGGCCATCACCCAAGCCAGAGAAGGTGTCTCCTGGCCTGAGGCAAAGGTGGGGATGAGAGGCCCTCAGAAAGAACTTGGAAGGGGGCAGATCCTCATTTCTCTGCTGCCAGCCTTTACAACACACCGTTCCCCCTGGATGGGATTGCACATACCTACTCTGCCTGTACTCTGGAAATGATCCTGTCAAGAACTGAAGCCTGGGCCCCCCTGGGTCAATACTCTTTGTACCTGAGCAGCACCCAGTTCAGTGGGTTCATAAGGAGAGCGCACATAGGATCATAGAATGTTGGAGTTGGAAGGGACCTTGCAGGTCATCTAGTCCAACCCCCTGCACTCTGCAGGAGCACGGCCAAAAGACAGCCCTACAACAGACACTAAAGATGGTCGTCCAGCCTCCGCTTGGAAACGTCCAGGGAAGGAGCATCCACCACCTCCCGAGGCAGTCTCTGTTCCACTGCTCAACCACTCTTACAGTTAGGAAGTTTCTCCTGATATCTAGCCGGTAACAACTCCCTTGTCATTTCCACCCATCAGATCCAGTCTTGCGATCCGGAGGAAGAGAGAATAGATCTGCTCCATCTTCTACATGACAGCCCTTCAGATACTTGAAGACTGCAATCATGTCCCCCTAAGTCTTCTGTTATGGTCTGTTAGTGTTGCTGATATTTTAGGAAGGATGTTGACAAGCTGGAGCGTGAGTTCGGTCTGTTTAGCCTGGGAAAGAGAAGGCTTAGAGGGGACATGATGGCAGTCTTCAAGAATTTGAAGGGCTGTCATGTAGAAGATGGAGCAGAACTATTCTCTCTTGCTCCGGATGGCAAGACTAGATCTAATGGGTGGAAATGACAGGGGAGTTGTTACCGGCTAGATATCAGGAGAAACTTCCTAACTGTAAGAAGAGTGGTGGAGCAGTGGAACAGACTGCCTCGGGAGGTGGTGGATGCTCCTTTGCTGGACGTTTTCTAGCGGAGGCTGGACGACCATCTTTTGGGTATGTTGTAGGGAAATCCTGATCACCACTTTGGGGTCAGGAAGCAATTTTTCTCAAGGCTACTCTGGCTGGAGATCCTGGAGTATTTTTTTTTATCAATTTCTGGGCGTGGAACAGCTGTCACTGCAGGTGTGGAGGGGGAGGTATTCGTGAACTTCCTGCATTGTGCAGGGGGGTGGACTAGATGACCCTGGAGGGTACCTTCCAACTCTATGGTTCTATGATATTCTGGAGAAAGACGGAGGGGTGGTCAATGTTCCCTCTAAGCTGTGGAGCCTTGTGAGCAAAAATTCTACTCTGCGAGCGACTGGCACTAAAGTTGTGAGCGAGCGATTTGGCTGCTGCATAAATTAGTTTTGCTCCTTCCTGAGCGAAGACAAAAATGCGTGAACCGGAGGCTAAAAAGCTGTGAGTTAGCTCACACTAACTCAGCTTAGAGGGAACATAGGGGGTGGTTGAGATCAGCCAGGCTTGATGAGGCTAAAGGGCCATCAATCCTTTCCTAACGCAGCCGCATAGATACCTTTGGGCCTCTTCAGCCCTCCCAAAGACTTAACAAGATCTCTCTCTGTATTCCAGCAGAGGATGATCAGAGGAAGGAAGAGGATGAGGAACTTCATCAGCAAATGCCAGATAGAGTTAAAAATGAAGATTTGAAAGAAAATGTCAGGAATCGGGGCAGACCTAAGGGAAAGAAAAGGAGCTGTATGGTTGAGAAGAGAGATGGAAGAAAGTATAGTATACATCTTCTAGGCCACAAGATAATGAAGGCCAGTAAATCCATTCAATGTGGAAAGTACTTCAGAAAGAGATCACAGCTCCTTGTGCACCAAAAAATACATAGAGGGAAGAAACCTTTTGAAAGCTCCGAGTGGAGAAATAGATTTAGTGAGAGGGAGGATCTTCTACAGCATCGAAGAACCCACACAGGAGAGAAACCCGTTGAACGCTCAGAGTGTGGAAAGAGATTCAGTGTTAGGGAGAATCTTCAACAGCATGCAGGAAGCCACACAAGAGAGAAATCTTTTGAATATTCAGGGTGTGGAATGAAATTCAGTGAGAGAGGCCATTTTAAATTGCATCAAATAACCTACACAGGGGAGAAGTCTTTTGAATGTTCAGTGTGTGGAAAGAGATTCAGTCAGAGTAGCACTCTTCAACAGCACCAGAGAACCCACACAGGGGAGAAACCTTTTGAATGCTCTGAGTGTGGAAAGAGATTCAGTCTGAGTGGCAGTCTTCAAAAGCATCTAAGAATACACACAGGGGAGAAACCTTATGAATGCTCAGTGTGTGGAAAGAGATTCACTCAGAGCAGCACTCTTCAACAGCATCAGAGAACCCACACAGGGGAGAAACCTTTTGAATGCTCTGAGTGCGGAAAGAGATTCAGTCAGCGTGGCAGTCTTCAATATCATCGAAGAACTCACAGAAGGGAGAAACCTTTTGAATGCTCAGTGTGTGGAAAGAGATTCAGTGATAGCAGCAATCTTCAAGTGCACCAAAGAACCCACACAGGGGAGAAACCTTTTGAATGTTACGAGTGTGGAAAGAGATTCAGTCAGCGTGGCAATCTTCAATATCATCGAAGAACTCACAGAAGGGCGAAACCTTTTGAATGCTCAGTGTGTGGAAAGAGATTTAGTTTGAGTGACAATTTTCAAAAGCATCAGAGAACCCACAGAGGCGACAAATGTTACGAATGCTCAGAGTGTGGAAAGAAATTCAGTAGGAGTGGCACTCTTCAACAGCACCAAAAAACCCACACAGGGGTGAAACCTTTTGAATGTTCAGTGTGTGGAAAGAGATTCAGTCAGAGTAGCACTCTTCAACAGCATCAGAGAACCCACACAGGGGAGAAACCTTTTGAATGCTATGAGTGTGGAAAGAAATTCAGTCAGAGTGGCAGTCTTCAAAAGCATCTAAGGATACACAGAGGGGAGAAACCTTTTGAATGCTCAGTGTGTGGAAAGAGATTCAGTCGGAGTGACAATTTCCATCAGCATCAGAGAACCCACAGAGGCGAGAAATCTTTTGAATGCTCCGAGTGCGGAAAGAGATTCAGTAGGAGTGGCCATCTTCAACAGCACCAGAGAACCCACACAGGAGAGAAACCTTTGGTATATTCAGAGTGTGAAAATTGACTCAGTAATAGTGGCAGTGTTCAACAGCATCAGAGAACTCACACAGGGAAAACCCTTTTTGAATGCTCAGAGTGTTTGAAAAGATTCAGTTTGAGTTGCCATCTTGAACAGGACCTAGGAACCCGCATGGATGAAACATTTCGAATTATCTGAGTGTGGCAAGAGATAAAGTAACAATAGCAGTCTTCAGTGGCATTAGAGAACCCACACAAAGGAAAAACCGTTTGTACGCTTAGACTATGGAGTTTCACTCAGCATGGAAATCTTCAACAGCATCTAAGAACCCACACAAGGAGAAAATATGTAACTGCTTAGCCCAGGGGTGTCAAACTCATTGTTATGAGGGCCAGATCTGACATAAATGAGACCTTATTGAGCCGGGCCATGAGTGTCAAAAGATACAATGGCAGTTGGCGGAGATATAAATGTTATAAAGGATGCAAACCCAATTGAATTTTTTTTAACTTAAAAACATGCTTAAAACATTAGCACTCTTGCAATTATTTTTATTTAACAGTGTCTGATAACTGACACTTCTTGTTCTGAATTATTGCATCTAAATATGCTGTAGCAATCTTGAGTATGCTGTTCAAGTGTGCATCTGTAAGAAGCAAACCTGCTCTTATTGACATTTATTACAGAAATTTTATGGTCCGTGTTCTGAGCCTAGGACCCTGTAGAAAACATGTAATGACTGGGTATTGCGATCCTTTGCACATAAGTTGCTTCATGTGCTGGTCAAGAACGTGAGAAAGCATCCTGACACAGACTGAGGGCTGTGTTTTTGTCTATAAAACTATAGTTTTCCCCAGAGAAATAACTACAATTCCTATGAGGCAGTGCAAGACTAGAGAGATAGCAAATATCAGCCTGTTATCTGGGAAGTCTAGGTTCAAAATCTCTAGTCTACAAAGGAAATGTGCTGGGTGAACTTGGTCTGGACACCCACTCTTAGCCTAACCCACCTCACTGGCTTGTTGTTATTCCACATCTAAATAGTTCACATTGCTTACCTACTGGGAAAGACTGGATCAAGAGGGCTTGAATACAGTGAAGAAGAGGAGGGGAGCCCAGCTGTACCCAGGAGACCTAGCATGCCCAACAGCACTCACACTGTAGCAAGGCACACAAAGGCTCATACCTTGAATAAAATTTTGTTGGTCTTAAGGATGCTTTGTATCTCTCCCATGCGATGGAGGCAGCCAAGCAAAGCAAGCTGTACTTCCCTCCCTCCCTCCCTTTCTCCAGGGAGGAGCCTCAGCCAATGGAGGGGAAGAAAGGCTTGCCTTTGTCTTCTGTGTGATTCAGACAGCCTGGCCATGAAGCAAGCTCTGGCTTGTTCCCTCCCTCCCGCTGGGAGGAGAAGAAGCCTCAGCTAGTGCAGGGAACAGAAGCTTGCCTATCTGTCTCTCCTGAGCGATTGAGAGAGTCTGGCAAAGCAAGCTATGATGCAGCAGCAGCAGCAGAACTGGAGAAAGAAGCAGGCGGTGGCCAGTTCCTTGTGGGCCAGATGGGAGCCCTCCAGGGCCCTGATCCGGGCTGCGGGCCACATGTTTGAGACCCCTGGCTTAGACCATGGGGGGAAAAAGTTTTCTCTTATTTCACACCTAAAAGACAACCACAGACAACCCATATAAAACCCTAACAGCTTGAAATTACTCAGAAATCTTATTCTAACCAGGAAGAAATGTTAGCAATGCTAGGACTGTGGCTGGCGCTTTATCCATGTTGGAAGCCCTCAAATAGATCCCGCAGGGAAGAAAGCAGGAATGGGTTCTGCCGGTTGAAGGTGATTCGAGATCAGTTCATATCTCCTTTATCCTAGAGGAGTCCGTAAAAAGGGAGGAACCTCCTAAATGCTCAGCATGTGGGAAGAGCTTGAGGCACAGATCCGATTTTCATGTTTTTCAGAGAATTCATATGAGAGTGAAACATTCCTATCGCTGGTTTTGATGAGGAGAAGAAGAGATTGGATTTATGCCCCGCCCTTCACTACCCAAGGGAGTCTCAGAGTGGCTTACAAACTCCTTTCCTTTCCCCTCCCCACAACAGACACCCTGTGAGGTAGGCGGGGCTGAGAGAGCTCTGGCAGAAACTGCTCTTTTTCAAGAACAGCTCTGACAGAACTATGGCTTGCCCAAGGTCATCCAGCGGGTGCAAGTGGAGGAGTGGGGAATCAAACCTGGTTCTCCCAGATTAAAGTCCACGCACTTCACCACGACACCAAACTGGCTCTTTTTCGAGAACAGCTCTTATCAGAACTATGGCTTGCCCAAGGTCATCCAGCAGCTGCGAGTGGAGGAGTGGGGAATCAAACCGGGTTCTCCCAGATTAGAGTCCGCCGCTCTTAACCAGGACCCCAAACTGGCTTTCCAAGAAGATGAGGGTCTTCTTCAGACGCCCAGGTGTTGGAGGTTCAGAAAGGCTCAGGAAGTACTTACACAGAGGAGGGACATTTCGTGGTTGCCCTTCTCTGGATATTCATGACTTCATCTTATTTGCCAATCTGAATCTTTCTGACGTCTACGAAACTGGCAAAAACATTTCCTTTCCCGAATCCTGTGAGGAAACAGACACATTAAAGGTAACAGATATCTATGGCCTCTTTGCTACTGACATAAACATCCTTAATTTGCAGATATTTTTAGACAACCAGCAGTTGCAGAGAGGCATGACACAACCCAAATCTCTTCCCAGTCTGGCCTGCTGTGAGTTTTTTTTGGGGGGTGCCACCACCTTGAAGCCCAAACAGTTCCAGCCATAAGATTTATTTGGGTTGAAAGGGACATCATGCGTACTCCAACCACTGTTCCCTCTAAGCTGAGTGAGTGTGAGCTAACTCACAGTTTTTTAGCCTCCAGCTCACACATTTTTGTCTTGGCTCAGGAAGGGATGGCTCCGGAGGAAACTAATTTATGCAGCAGCCATATCGCTCGCTCACAAATTTAATGCCAGGAGCTCACAAAGAGAGCCAGTTTGATGTAGTGGTGAAGTGTGCGGACTGTTATCGGGGAGAACCAGGTTTGATTCCCCCACTCCTCCACTTGCACCTGCTGATGTGACCTTGGGTCAGTCACAAGCTCTGGCACAGCTGTTCTCTCAAGGACAGTTTCTGTCAGAAGTTCTCTCAGCCCCACCTACCTCACAGGGTGTCTGTTGTGGGGAGGGGAAGGGAAAGGAGTTTGTAAGCCGCTCTGAGACGCCTTTGGGCAGTGAAGGGCGGGGTATAAGTCCAAACTCTTCTTCTTCTTCTTCTTCTCTCTATGCAGGAGGCTAAATAATTTCATCGCACTATTTCAGTAGCAGTGTTCCCTCTAAGCTGAGTCAGTGTGAGCTAGCTCACAGTTTTTTTAGCCTCCGGCTCAAACATTTTTTGCCTTGGCTCAGGAAGGGTGGCTCCAGCGCAAACTAATTGATGCAGTAGCCAAATCATTTCCTCTCAACTTTAATGCCAGCAATGCTCCCTCTAAGCTGTGGAGGCTTGTGAGCAAAAAATTCGACTTGGTGGGCATTCAGTGTTCCCTCTAAGCTGTGTTAGTGTGAGCTAGCTCACAGTTTTTTAGCCCCCGGCTCACAGATTTTTGTCTTAGCTCAGGAAGGGAGGGCTCCAGAGCAGACTAATTTATGCAGTAGCCAAACTGCTTACTCACAACTTTACAGGCAGCAGCTCACAAAGAAGAAATGGTATCTTGGGGGCAGTGTTCCCTCTAAGCTGAGTTGGTGTGAGCTAGCTCACAGTTTTTTAGCCTCCAGCTCACACATATTTGTCTTTGCTCAGGAAGGATGGCTCCAGGGCAGTGTTCCCTCTAAGCTGAGTTGGTGTGAGCTAGCTCACAGTTTTTTAGCCTCCAGCTCACACATATTTGTCTTTGCTCAGGAAGGATGGCTCCAGGGCAGTGTTCCCTCTAAGCTGAGTTGGTGTGAGCTAGCTCACAGTTTTTTAGCCTCCGGCTCACACATTTCTGTCTTAGCTCGGGAAGGATGGCCCCAGATGGCTCGCTCACAACTTTAATGCTGTCAGGTTCAAAAGCCAGTAAATCCAAGCATTCTTACAGTAAAGATAAGCTTTATTGGAGTACAGTGCTATAACCCACAGTAACAAGGTTATTGTCAGGAATGGTGGGGCATATTGCTCAGGCATAGTTATAGTGTGATGCAAAAGCGCAACTAGCGAATGAACTTTTAGCGCGCGCGCAGGAAACTCCCAGCGGGAGGATTACTTAATGGTCAGGAGAACGCTCCCCCCACCCCTCGGATTCACAGGACTGGAAAATTCCCGTAGACACAAGAATAACCCAAAGCCTGTACTCTAGGCCACCGTGATAAGACCTGCAGTAGCAAGGCTCCCACGTTGCAGCTGGCAATGCTACGCAAGCGCATAAACAAAGACAAGATAGGGAACAGAGAACAATGGATTCAGTGTGATGCTAGGCTCAAGTTGCCATTTCTGACAAATGCCAGTAGCTCACAAAGTAGTATTTTTGCTCACAAGACTCCACAGCTTAGAGGGAGCATTGTTTGGTTGTCTGGAAAGGTATCTGCATTAGTGTTGCTAACAGGCCGGAAGGGGGGGAGAAATATCCCTGCCTCTTTCCTAGAGGTTTAGTGTGTGTAAATGGGCATTTACACCATCCCATCAGGCCTCTATTAAAAAGAAGAGTCTCCGTCTGAGTTCAGACTGACAGTTTGCCCCGCTATAGCCACATGTGAGCAACGTTTCACAAGCGGGTTAACGGGGCCGTTCACACAGGCACATCTGTCTGGCGTTCCCCACCTGTAGTCAACCCGTCATGTACCGCTTCGCCCCTGCGTTTATGGTGAAAGTGGTAGCAAGTCCCGGAGAGCGCCTTTATCCCGCTTCATTCCGCTTCAGGGAAATGTGAACGCTAACCCGAAAAGCCGGGAGCAACCCGCGGTAATAATGTCCACCAGGTGTTTCCGCGCATAAGGTGCACTTGATTGCTCTGGAGAGGCAGCAGTGATATGATTGGATGTGCTCCACTCTACCGCAACACAATCCTCCCCAAATCGCCCTGATGCGTTTATGCGCATGAGTGCATATGCGCATATGCACACATGCGCATATGCACACATACGCACATAGCCAAATTACCAGGGAAAAGCCGTTTACAGCCGTGCCTTCGGGCCAGCAGTCTGAACGCTCCCTCGGGCCTCCTCCCGGTATGGTCCCACACCAGTCCGCGCAGTGCGACCGGCAGAACCTGGAATGGTTTGTTCCAGGTCTTTTTTGCAACGACTCCCTCCCACTTCAAATTGCCAGTCTGAACTCAGCTTCCCTGAGCTCAGAGAAGGGGAGGAATTCATTAACAGGATCCTTGACGCCCTGCATAGGGAAGAAGAGACCAAGAACGGTAGATGAGTGCCCTAAAGAGGAATCTCAAAGCCCTATTGTCAGACTCGGGCAATAAGTTTCTATAAGAACATAAGAGAACATAAGAACGTAAGAGAAGCCAATGCTGAATCAGGCCAATGGCCCATCTAGTCCAACACTCTGTCACACAGCGGCCAAAATATACCAGGTGCCATCAGGAGGTCCAGCAGTGGGGCCTGGACACTAGAAGTCCTCCCACTGCTGCCCCCTCCAGCATCAAGAATAGAGTGCAGCACCTGCCCCAGACTGAGAGTTCCCATCTATACCCTGTGGCTAAGAGCCACTGATGGACTTCTGCTCCAGATGTTCATCTAATTCCCTCTTGAAACTGTCCATGCTTGTAGCTGCCACCACCTCCTGTGGCAGTGAATTCCATGTGTGGGTGAAGAAGGACTTTGGGTGAAGAAGGACTTCCTTTTATCTGTTCTAACCCGACTGCTCAGCAATTTCATGGAGTGCCCACGAGTTCTTGTATTGTGAGAAAGGGAGAAAAGTACCTCTTTCTCTACCTACTCTATCCCATGCATAATCTTATAAACCTCGATCATGTCACCCCTCAGCCGTCATCTCTCCAAGCCAAAGAGCCCCAAGCGTTTTAACCTTTCTTCATAGGGAAGGTGTTCCAGTCCTTTCATCATTCTAGTGGCCCTTCTCTGCACTTTTTCCAATGCTATAATATCCTTTTTGAGGTGTGGCGACCAGAACTGTACACAGTATTCCAAATGAGGTCGCACCAATGATTTATACAGGGGCATGATGATACTGGCTGATACCTGTTGTATTAGCTGCCTAGATTTTTCCTGCAACTGCTTTCTACATCTGTTCCTCAACCTCGTTCCCTTATCAATTTCCCTCGCTGCCATCACGTTCCTAAGGGGGGGGGTGGAGTGATCGTGCATGAATGTCTGTAGAATTAGGGAGGCACCGGCTTTGGTGTTTCTTCTCAAGTACCTCGGGGAACTTTCACACGAGAGTGTCCTTGAAGAGATAAGACTTCTGAATAGCTAGATGGGCCAATATATCATAGAATCATAGAAAGTTAGAGTTGGAAGGGACCTGGCAGGTCATCTAGTCCAACCCCCTGCACTCTGCAGGAGCACAGCCGAAAGAAAGCCCTTCATACCTGCAACATACCCAAAAGATGGTCGTCCAGTCTCCGCTTGAGAACATCCAGGGAAGGAGCATCCACCACCTCCTGAGGCAGTCTCTTCCACTGCTCAACCACTCTTCTTACCGTTAGGAAGTTTCTCCTGATATCTAGCCGGGAATGACTCCCCTGTAATTTCCACCCATTAGATCTAGTCTCGCAATCCGGAGCAAGAGAGAATAGGTCTGCTCCATCTTTTACATGACAGCCCTTCAAATACATGAAGACTGCAATCATGTCCCCCTAAGTCTTCTGTTATGGTCTGTTAGTGTTGCTGATATTTTAGGAAGGATGTGGACAAGCTGGAGCGTGTCCAGAAGAGGGCAACCGGGATGGGGAGAGGGTTGGAATCCAAGTCTTACGAGGAAACGCTGAAAGAGTTGGGTCTGTTTAGCCTGGGAAAGAGAAGGCTTAGAGGGGACATGATGGCAGTCTTCAAGTATGTCAGTCGGTCTCTGCCAGTTCGGACCCCATCAACGTGTATTTATAGTAAGGATTTTTGGCTCGAAGATGGACATTATTACTACGGGTTGCTCCCGGCTTTTCGGGTTAGGGTTCACACTTCCCTGAAGCGGGTAGCCAGAGAAAAATTTAGGAGAAAATGGCTAGAAAAATACTCAGCCTTCTCCGACACCTTAAGATTGAGGTTACTCTTCAGTAGTCTTTGTAAAGGTTACACTGTGGATGTGGCAAATTTCTCTTATACTGTGACTTCTCTTGAATTGCGTTTTCCTTTTACAGTGTACGGCCCATGGGCTGTTAAATAAAATGAAGCTGGTTTCATCTTTACAACTGCCTTGCAGGGTGAGTTAGCCTGAGGACGTGACTGGCTGAAAGGCATGCCAAGAGCTTCCAGGCACATGGTGGATCGGAACCCAGACCCACCAAGCCATAACCCAACCCTCTGGATCGTGAATGAGAACAAAAACAGTTGTGTCCTACCTGGAGTCTCTAGACATTCTTCCCTCGAATCTTCTGTACCTTAAATGGCTAACCCTCTAGAATCATTACTCTTAGTTTGACACAATAGCGCCGTTTCTCCAAATAACATTGAATATAAGCTATTTCTAATAACATTTAATATAAGCTATTTCTGACTGGACCACGGTAGTTTTACACCCAAGAAGACGCCCTTATAGAAACCTCTGGGACAACAATTCTCGGTTAAGGCCATAGGTGTAAGGGTCTCCAAGTATAAAACTCTGTATTACGTTTCAAAGTTTGGAGGTACTGTGTATCGTTTGATATGTTGCATGCCGATTACGAAAGAAATAAAAATGATTTATTTTAAAAAAAAAGGGGATGAGAGCAAAAGGTGCAGCTCTCAAGCATTCTGGATTTCTTATGCAGAGCTTTATAGACAATTGCCGCACTGGCCTTTGGCACATTTAATGAAAACCAAAGCAAAAACTCACACCAAAAAAAACTGAAAACACAAAGTCTGATTGACCTGGTACATAACTGAATAGCGTGAACTCTGCATTTAGATACAATAAAACTCCCATTTATTCAATCAAGAGATCTCGTCCTTCCACTGGTATCTCTTGCAATTGGACCCTCGTATACATAAGAGTATGAAAGAACCTTGTCCACGTGGGCTGCCTAGCATGTCTGTAATCAGACCCAGGCAATCCGTGTATCAGAACACCTCTCGCAAACCCTGTTTATTGACAAACTTTTTCTGCCAAAGGTGATGTGTTATCAGGTTGGTAGAAATCCAAGGGGGGTTGGAAGAATCTGATTGGATCAGAGAGGTGGTCAGACACCCCCCCCCCCAAAGGGTATAAAGGTGGAGGGAGAATCCAATGGAGGTCAGGTTGAGAGGGTTATAGCTTCTCTCCCTCACTTCTGTTTTGCAGGTATTCCTTAAGGAAGGCCGGGTGAAGGTGAGACCTTCTCCTACCATGTTGTCTCTGGGACTGGTGAGATATATACTGCTTGCTATATTATTTTTATGTTACTTGTGCTTCCAGCTGTTCTAAATAAAGCAGAGGTTCACCATGAATGGGATCTGGGACAAGCCACATTACTTGTTCACTGGAGAAGACCCTGATGCTGAGAAAGATTGAAGGTCAAAGAAGAAGGGGACGGCAAAGGATGAGATGGTTAGACAGTGTCATCGATGCAACGAACATGAAATTGAGCAAACTTCAGAGCACAGTGGAAGACAGGAAGGCCTGGCGTAATCTGGTCCATGGGGTCGCGAAGAGTTGGACTCGACTGTGCGACTGAACAATTGTGTTCAGTGCATTTCTTCCTGCAGAGGAATGTGTTTGAGGATCCCGACTGTGATTACAGAGAGAGAATCTTCGTTAGAGCTTGTTGTTGTTGTTCAGTCGTACAGTCGAGTCCAACTCTTCGCAACCCCGCGGACCACATCACTCCAGGCCCTCCTGTCTTCCGCTGTCTGCTGAAGTTTGCTCAATTTCATGTTCGTTGCATCGATGACACTGTCTAACCATCTCATCCTTTGCTGTCCCCTTCTTCATTGACCTTCAATCTTTCCCAGCATCAGGGTCTTCTCCAGGGAGGGCTCCCTTCTCATTTGGTGGCCAAAGTATTTGAGCTTCAGCTTCAGTCTCTGGCCTTCCAGGGAACAGTCAGGTTTGATTTCCTTTAGGATTGACTGATTTGATAAGAACATAAGAACATAAGAACATAAGAGAAGCCAATGTTGAATCAGGCCAATGGCCCATCTAGTCCAACACTCTGTCACACAGCAGCCAAAATATTATACCAGGTGCCCTCAGGAGGTCCAGCAGTGGGGCCAGGGCACCAGAAGCCCTCCCACTGCTGCCCCCTCCAGCACCAAGAATAGAGTGCATCACCTGCCCCAGACTGAGAGTTCCCATCTATACCCTGTGGCTAATAGCCACTGATGGACTTCTGCTCCAGATGTTTATCTAATTCCCTCTTGAAACTGTCCATGCTTGCAGCTGCCACCACCTCCTGTGGCAGTGAATTCCATATGTTAATGACTCTTTGGGTGAAGAAGGACTTCCTTTTTTCTGTTCTAACCCGACTGCTCAGCAATTTCATAGAGTTGATCTCCTTGCAGTCCAAGGGACTCTCTTCTCCAGCACCATAGTTCAAAAGAATCTATTCTTCGGCGCTCGGCCTTCCTTATAGTCCAACTCTCGCAGCCATACATTACTACGGGGCTTAGAGTTTATGTACTAATAAAATTGTACCAAATGATGAACCCGGTGTTTAGTTCTCTCTTTTCCCCGGAGGTATCTTTCCCAGAGTAAAATTCAAAAGATCCCCTCTCGCAAGCAGGGGCTTAGGCTAGACACAACACAGGGTAACAACATAGATACTGTTCCATTTCCACAATACTGGGTTTTGTGAGGGGGGGGGTTGACCCCTTAGAGCAGGGGTGTCAAACATGCCGCCCGGGGGCCAGATCAGGCCCCCCGAGAGCTTCTATCAGGTTTGCAGTGGCAATGGCTGTCTTCTTCCTCCAGATCTGCTGCTGCGTCATCGTCAGTTTGCAGCTTACAGATACACACCTGAACAGCAGACTCAAGATTGCAACAGCACACGGACATTTTGATGCGATAATTCAGAGCAAGAGGTGTCAGCGACCAGGCACTGTTAAATAAACAAGATTTTGCAAGAGCGCTAATGTTTTAGGCATGTTTCTATTTTAAGTTAAAAAAACAAGAGAGATCTTGGAGTCGTAGTGGATAACTCAATGAAAATGTCTAGACTGTGTAGCTGCAATAAAGAAGGCCAACGCTATGCTGGGGATTATTAGGAAGAGAATTGAAAATAAATCAGCCAGTATCATCATGCCCCTGTATAAATCGTTGGTGCAACCTCATTTCGAATACTGTGTACAGTTCTGGTCACATCATCTCAAAAAGGATATTATAGCATTGGAAAAAGTGCAAAGAAGGGCAACTAGAATGATAAAAGGGTTGGAATACCTTCCCTATGAAGAAAGGTTAAAACACTTGGGGCTCCTTAGCTTGGAGAAACGACGACTGAGGGGTGACATGATTGAGGTTTATAAGATTATGAATGGGACTGAGCAGGTTGAGAAAGGTTCAGAGTGTTGGACTGGATGGGCCATTCGCCTGATCCAACATTGGCTTCTCTTATGTTCTTATGTTCTTAAATTCTCCCAAACAAGCAGCATATCAGAAATCAAGTACAGTTGGATCTTAACTAAGAAGAGTAGGCACGTAATCTTCCCCCTATCTAGCACTTTTTCCACATTTGGTTTCTATCTCTTTGGCAGCTAGGGCCAGGAACTCCGCCACCCATTTGGAGACAGAGGAACGTTTGTTGGCTAACAGAAGTTCTACCCGTTTATTTAACATAAGGTTAGGGGCTAGGAAAAGTGGTTGAATCAGGCGGCATCGATGGGGAGTGAGCAATGGGCAATCTAACAGAATATGTTGCATAGAATCAGGTTCTTTGCCACACCTGCACAATCTCTGATCATGAGGGATACCCTTGTACCTGCCAGAAACCATGAACGAGGGGAATATATTGAACCTGTCCAACATAAAGGCTCGGCGTAGGCAAGGATTTATTAAATTTCAAAAGTACTAAAGCATACAATTTTGGGGAAGATAGCCACCACTGAAGTTTGTCCTTAGCTCTTCCATGGCCCTTGCCATTACCTGTTCCCCTTCCCCTCATCTGGCCATCTGGGATCACAGCTATTGCTAGTGTAAGGGAGGTGGCTGGGCTAATGATATATCAGTGAGCTTGGCAGGACAGGGTTCACCTTCTTCGCTGGGGTCGCGTTGCCATACCCTGAGAGCATATCCTGGTAATGCCGGGCTTGGAGCATTCAAAAGGTTTCTCCCCTGTGTGGGTTCTCCGATGCTGTTGAAGATTGCCACGCTGACTGAATCTCTTTCCACACTCTGAGCATTCAAAAGGTTTCTCCCCTGTGTGGGTCCTCTGATGCTGCTGTAGCTTGCCACTCAGACTGAATCTCTTTCCACACTCTGAGCATTCAAAAGGTTTCTCTCCAGTGTGGGTTCTTTGATGATACTGAAGATGGCCACTCTGACTGAATCTCTTTCCACACTCTGAGCATTCAAAAGGTTTCTCCCCTGTGTGGGTTCTCCAATGCTGTTGAAGATTGAAACTCTGACTGAATCTCTTTCCACACTCTGAGCATTCAAAAGGTTTCTCCCCTGTGTGGGTTCTTTGGTGCTTCTGAAGAGTGCCACTCTCACTGAATCTCTTTCCACACTCTGAGCATTCAAAAGGTTTCTCCCCTGTGTGGATTCTCCGATGCTGTTGAAGATTGCCACGCTGACTGAATCTCTTTCCACACTCTGAGCATTCAAAAGGTTTCTCCCCTGTGTGGGTTCTCCGATGCTGCTGCAGCTTGCCACTCTGACTGAATCTCTTTCCACACTCTGAGCATTCAAAAGGTTTCTCCCCTGTGTGGGTTCTCTGATGCTGTTGAAGATTGAAAATCTGACTGAATCTCTTTCCACACTCTGAGCATTCAAAAGGTTTCTCCCCTGTGTGGGTTCTTTGGTGCTTCTGAAGAGTGCCACTCACACTGAATCTCTTTCCACACTCTGAGCATTCAAAAGGTTTCTCCCCTGTGTGGGTTCTCTGATGCTGTTGAAGATGGCCACTCCGACTGAATCTCTTTCCACACTCTGAGCATTCAAAAGATTTCTCCCCTCTGTGTGCACTCTGATGATATTGAAAATGGCCACTCCGACTGAATCTCTTTCCACACTCTGAACATTCAAAAGGTTTCTCCCCTGTGTGGGTTCTTTGGTGCTTCTGAAGAGTGCCACTCCGACTGAATCTCTTTCCACACTCTGAGCATTCAAAAGGTTTCTCCCCTGTGTGGGTTCTCCAATGCTGTTGAAGATTGAAGCTCTGACTGAATCTCTTTCCACACTCTGAGCATTCAAAAGGTTTCTCCCCTGTGTGGGTTCTTTGGTGCTTCTGAAGAGTGCCACTCTCACTGAATCTCTTTCCACACTCTGAGCATTCAAAAGGTTTCTCCCCTGTGTGGGTTCTCTGATGCTGTTGAAGATTGCCACTCCGACTGAATCTCTTTCCACACTCTGAGCACTCAAAAGATTTCTCCCCTCTGTGTGTTCTCTGATGATATTGAAAATGGCTACTCTGACTGAATCTCTTTCCACACTCTGAGCATTCAAAAGGTTTCTCCCCTGTGTGGGTTCTTTGGTGCTGTTGAAGATGGTCACTCCGAATGAATCTCTTTCCACACTCTGAGCATTCAAAAGGTCTCTCCCCTGAATGAGTGATTTGATGCACTTGAAGATTGGCACTCTGTCTGAATCTCTTTCCACATTCTGAGCATTCAAAAGGTTTGTCCCCTGTGTGGGTTCTCTGATGCCGCTGAAGATTGCCACTCTGAAGGAATCTTTTTCCACATTCTGAGCATTCAAAAGGTTTCTCTCCTGTGTGAGTTCTTTGGTGCAGTTGAAGAGTGGCACTCTTACTGAATCTCTTTCCACACTCTGAGCAATCAAAATGTTTCTTCTCTGTGTGGGTTCTCTGATGATGTTGAAGATTGTCACTGCTACTGAATCTCTTTCCACACTCTGAGCATTCAAAAAATTTCTCCCCTTGGTGTGTTCTCTGCTGCTGTTGAAGATGGATACTCTGACTGAATTTCTTTCCATACTCTGTGTGTTCAAATGGTTTCTTCCCTGTATGGCTTCTTTGATGCTTCCGAAGAGTGCCACTCTGACTGAATCTCTTTCCACACACTGAGCATCCAAAAGGTTTCTTGCCTCTATGTATTCTTTGGTACACAAGGAGCTGTGATCTACTTCTGAAGGACTTTCTACATTTAATAGATTTACTTCCCTTCATTCTCCAGTGCTTTGCAAAAAGTTCATTACGCTGTTCGCCATCTCTCTTATCAATCAGATTGCTGCCTTTCTTTCTCTTACGTCTCCCTCGATTCCTGACGTTTTCTTTCAAGTCTTCATTTTGAACTCTATCTGGCCTTTGCGGATGAAGTTCCACAGCCTCCTCATTCCTCCGATCATCCCCTGCTGGAATAAAGAGAGTGATCCTGTTAGCATCTGGGAGGGCTGGTAAGGTCCAAAGGCACATTATGTGACCGCAGGAGGAAAGGATTGATGGTCCTTTGGCCTCATCCAACTTGGTTGATTTTAAACACCCCTCCACCAGTTCTGGCCTCTCATCCCCACCTTTGCATCAGGCCAGAACACCTTCTCTGGCTTGGGTGACGGCCACAACTTTGGCCTCAGTGGCCCCTGGGCAAGTAGACACACATGAGCAGCACAGGAAGCTGCCTTCTACTGAATCAGCCCCTGGGCTATTGAAGTCATTCTTGTCTACCTGGCAGGGGCTCTCCAGGGTCTCGGGCAGAGGTCTTTCACATTACCTCCTACCCAGTCCTTTCAACTGGGGATGCTGGTGATCAAACCTGGCTCCTTCTGCATGCCAAACAGATGCTCTGCCAGGGAGCCACGGCCCCTCCTTAAGTAGCGGGACAGGCCTCAAAATGACGTATTGCTAGTCAATATTTTGATTCATGCCTCCTCCAAACAATGGCAGCAATTTGCACCTTTGGCACCAAGGAAAGACCCTTACCCAGGAAGGCCACATTCTCATAGTTCTCCAGCATGACTTCCCTGTACAGAGCTCTTTGTCCCGGATCCAGCAGGGCCCATTCTCCCACCGTGAAATACACAGCCACCTCCTCGAAGGAAAAGGGACCCTGAAAGAAAAAGCAGATTCCCCCGTCAGAGGTCAGGCCAGGCAGAGATGGCACACGGGAAGGAAGTTGTCCAGGAAGGTACAAGATGTATGGGTCAAGGGAAGGCTGTTAAGAGGATCTTTTGTCTGGACACCTTTGATTGATGGATTCATTTTAATCCTGCCCTCCTTGGCCTAGGCTGGCTCAGGGCGGCTTATAAGGAAACATAACACTGGGAGTTTGTTATCACCCACCAGATCAAAAGATACAGGAGGATTATAAAATGATGAATAAATTAAAGATAGCGGCTAGACGAAAAAACTGTGTCGCAGTAGGTGATTTCAACTACCCATACATTGATTGGGTCGATATGAGTTCTAGTCGGGAAAAAGAGACTGAATTTCTAGACACTCTCAATGACTGTGCTATGGAGCAGATGGTCACGGAACCTACCAGGGGAGAGGCGATCCTGGATTTGGTCCTAAGTAACGCCCAAGACCTGGTGACAGATGTAGAAGTGATTGCACCGCTTGGGAACAGTGACCATAATGTTATTGAGTTCAACATTTGTATAAATAAGGAATTGGCCAAAAAGACTGACACGACCACTGTTAACTTTAAAAGGGGTAACTTCTCTGATAGGAGGGGACATGTGAGGAGGAAACTGAAAGGAAAAGTAGAAAGGGACAAAACCATTGGGGAAGCTTGGAGACTATTTAAAAAGACAATCCTAGAAGCTCAGAAAAAATATATACCGCAGGTCAGGAAAGGCACAGATAGGTACAGAAAAAAGCCTGCATGGTTAACAAACAAAGTAATGGAAGCTGTAAATGCTAAGAAGGATTCCTTTAAGCGGTGGAAAGCTAGTCTTAGTGAGGTTGATAAAAGGGAACACAGACTATGGCAAATGAAATGCAAGTCTGTGATCAGGCAAGCAAAAAGGGAATATGAGGAGCATATCGCAAAAAACATAAAGGCCAACAATAAAACTTTCTTCAAATACATTAGAAGTAGGAAGCCAGCCAGGGAGGCAGTGGGGCCCTTGGATGACCAAGGGGTAAAAGGAGTAGTGTGAAGGATGATAGGGAAATGGCTGAGAAGCTGAATGCATTTTTTGCCTCTGTCTTCACTGTGGAAGAGGAGAAGTGCTTGCCCACTCCAGAATCACTGATTTCGGGAGGGTGTTGAAAGACCTGAGTCAGATTGAGGTGACGAGAGAGGAGGTCGTATGGCTGATAGACAACTTAAAAACTGATAAATCACCAGGCCCGGATGGCATTCATCCGAGAGTTCTGAAAGAACTCAAATGTGAACTTGTGGGTCTCCTGACAAAAATATGTAATCTTTCCTTAAACTCTGACTCCATTCCTGAGGACTGGAAGGTAGCTAATGTCACTCCCATCTGTAAAAAGGGCTCCAGAGGAGATCCGGGAAATTACAAGCCAGTCAGTCTGACATCGATATCAGGTAAGTTGGTGGAAACTGTTAGTAAGGAAAGAGTTAGTAGGCACACTAAGAACATAAGAACATAAGAACATAAGAGAAGCCAATGTTGAATCAGGCCAATGGCCCATCTAGTCCAACACTCTGTCACACAGCGGCCAAAATATACCAGGTGCCATCAGGAGGTCCAGCAGTGGGGCCAGGGCACCAGAAGCCCTCCCACTGCTGCCCCCTCCAGCACCAAGAATAGAGTGCATCACCTGCCCCAGATTGAGAGTTCCCATCTATACCCTGTGGCTAATAGCCACTGGTGGACTTCTGCTCCATATGTTTATCTAATTTCCTCTTGAAACTGTCCATGCTTGCAGCTGCCACGACCTCCTGTGGCAGTGAATTCCATATGTTAATCACTCTTTGGGTGAAGAAGTATTTCCTTTTATCTGTTCTAACCCGACTGCTCAGCAATTTCATAGAGTGCCCACGAGTTCTTGTATTGTGAGAAAGGGAGAAAAGTACTTCTTTCTCAACCTGCTCAATCCCATTCATAATCTTATAAACCTCGATCATGTCACCTCTCAGCCGTCTGAGAGGTGATGAACAAAAACTATTGAGGCAGACTCAGCATGGGTTCTGTAAGGGAAGATCTTGTCTCACTAACCTGTTGGTGTTTTTTGAGGGGGTGAACAAACATGTGGACAAGGGGGACCCAATAGATGTTGTTTACCTTGACTTCCAGAAAGCTTTTGATAAAGTTCCTCATCAAAGGCTCCTAAGTAAGCTCAATAGTCATGGGATAAAAGGACAAGTCCTCTTGTGGATCAAAAACTGGCTTATAAATAGGAAACAGAGAGTGAGTATAAATGGGAAACTTTCTCAGTGGAGGATGGTAAGAAGTGGGGTACCACAGGGATCGGTACTGCGTCCGATGCATTTTAACTTGCTTATTAACGATTTGGAATTGGGAGTAAGCAGTGAAGTGGCTAAATTTGCAGATGACACGAAGTTGTTCCGGGTGGTGAAAACCAGGGAGGATTGTGAGGCACTCCAAAGGGATCTGTCGAGGATGGGTGAGTGGGCGTCAGTGTGGCAAATGGGGTTCAATGTGGCCAAGTGCAAAGTGATGCACATTGGAGCCAAAAATCCTAACTATAAATACACGTTGATGGGGTCCGAACTGGCAGAGACTGACCAAGAGAGAGATCTTGGAGTCGTAGTAGATAACTCACTGAAAATGTCAAGACAGTGTGCGACTGCAATAAAAAAGGCCAATGCTATGCTGGGGATTATTAGGAAGGGTATTGAAAACAGATCAGCCAATATCCTAATGCCCCTATATAAATCAATGGTGCAACCTCATTTGGAATACTGTGTACAGTTCTGGTCACCCGACCATAAAAAGGATATTATAGCTGTGGGAAAAGTGCAG
This sequence comes from Gekko gecko, assembly GCA_029375565.1. Taxonomy (NCBI): domain Eukaryota; kingdom Metazoa; phylum Chordata; class Lepidosauria; order Squamata; family Gekkonidae; genus Gekko; species Gekko gecko. Next base: position 3,239,145 of record JAPDNY010000002.1, on the reverse strand, counting down.
AAAAGGGCAACTAGAATGATAAAAGAGTTGGAGAACTTTCCCTGTGAAGAAAGGTTGAGGCACTTGGGGCTCTTTAGCTTGGAGAAACGATGGTTGGGGGGTGGCATGATCAAGGTTTATAAGATAATGCATGGGATAGAGCAGGTAGAGATAGAGGTACTTTTCTCCCTTTCTCACAATACTAGAACACATGGGCATTCCATGAAATTGCTGAGTGGTTGGGTTAGAATGGATAAAAGGAAGTACTTCTTCACCCAAAGGGTGATTAACATATGGAATTCACTGCCACAGGAGGGGTGGCAGCTACAAGCATGGACGGCTTCAAGAGGGAATTAGATAAACATCTGGAGCAGAAGTCCCTCAGTGGCTATTAGCCACAAGGTATAGATAGGGGCTCTGGGGCAAGGGATGCTCTGTATTCTCAGTGCTTGGGGGGGCAACAGTGGGGGGGGCTTCTAGTGTCCTGGCCCCACTGCTGGACCTCCTGAGGGCACTTGGTATTTTTGGCCACTGTGTGACACAGAGAGTGTTGGACTGGATGAGCTATTGGCCTCATCCAACATTTGCTTCTCTTATGTTCTTATAAGAACTCTCGGTCAGGGGCAAAGGATGCTCTGTATTCTTGGTGCTTGGGGGGGGGGCAACAGTGGAAGGGGCTTCTAGTGTCCTGGCCCCACTGCTGGACCTCCTGATGGCCCCTGGTCTTTTTGGCCACTGGGTGACACAGAGTGTTGGACTAGATGGGCCATTGGCCTGATCCAACACGGGCTTCTCTGATGTTCTTAAAGGATAAAACTTCTAACAAAACATAGAACACACTTCGTTACTTAATACAATTTCTAGCAACTAGTAATACAATAATATAAATCGGACATAATATTAAAGTGCTAGCAATTGCATTTTACTTTAGTGCTATTGGTCTCCTTCAGTTGGGGGTGGGGGTTTGGTCAGGCAGGAGTCTCTGGGGCCAGCGGATCACGGCTTCCACCACAGGTTCTCAGTTGTTATTACGTGGAAACAGTAATTAAGAACATAAGAGAAACCAATGTTAAATCAGGCCAATGGCCCATCTAGTCCAACACTCTGTGTCATACAGTGGCCAAAAAGACCAGGGGCCATCAGGAGGTCCAGCAGTGGGGCCAGGACACCAGAAGCCCTCCCACTGCTGCCCCCCCCAAGCACCAGGAATACAGAGCATCCCTTGCCCCAGTCTGAGAGTTCCTATAAGAACATAAGAGAAGGAAATGTTGGATCAGGCCAATGGCCCATCCAGTCCAACACTCTGGGTCACTCACTGGCCGAAAATAACAGGGCCAATCAGGAGGTCCAGCAGTGGGGCCAGGACACTAGAAGACCTCATAAGAACATAAGAACATAAGAGAAGCTAATGTTGAATCAAGCCAATGGCCCATCTAGTCCAACACTCTGTCACACAGTGGCCAAAATATACCAGGTGCCATCAGGAGGTCCAGCAGTGGGGCCAGGACACTAGCAGCCCTCCCACGGCTGCCCCCTCCAGCACCAAGAATAGAGTGCATCACCTGCCCCAGACGGAGAGTTCCCATCTATACCCTGTGGCTAATAGCCACTGATGGACTTCTGCTCCATATTTTTATCTAATTCCCTCTTGAAGCTGTCCATGCTTGTAGCTGCCACCACCTCCTGTGGCAGTGAATTCCATACGTTAATCACTCTTTGGATGAATAAGGACTTCCTTTTATCTGTTCTAACCCGACTGCTCAGCAATTTCATGGAGTGCCCACGAGTTCTTGTATTGTGAGAAAGGGAGAAAAGAACTTCTTTCTCAACCTGTTCAATCCCATTCATAATCTTATAAACCTCGATCATGTCACCCCTCAGCCATTGTTTCTCCAAGCTGAAGAGCCCCAAGCGTTTTAACCTTTCTTCATAGGGAAGGTGTTCCAACCCTTTTATCATTCTAGTTGACCTTCTCTGCACTTTTTGCAATGCTATAATATCCTTTTTGAGATGTGGCGACCAGAACTGTACACACAAATGAGGTCACACCAATGATTTATACAGGGGCCTTATGATACTGGCTGATTTGTTTTCAATTCCCTCCCACTGTTACCCCCCACCCAAGCACCAAGAATACAGAGCATCCCTTGCCCTAGACTGAGAGTTCTTATAAGAACACAAGAGAGGCCATTGCTGGATCAGGCCAGTTGCCCATCCAGTCCAACACTCTGTCACACAGTGGCCAAAAACACCAGGGGCCATCAGGAAGTCCAGGAGTGGGGCCAGGACACTTAGAAGCCCTCCCACTGTTGCCTCCCCCAAGCACCAAGAATACAGAGCATCCCTTGCCCCAGACTGAGAGTCCCTCTCTGTACCTTGTGGCTAATATGCACCGATGGACCTCTGCTCCAGATGCTTATCTAATTCCCTCTTGAAGCCGTCCAGGCTTGTTGCCACCAGCCCCTCCTGTGGCAGTGAGTTCCATGTGTTAATTGTAGTGGTGGTGGCAGCAGCTTCAAAGGCCAGGCGGTAGAGCTCCGTTTTACAGGCCCTGCGGTTTCGCCTTGTCGAAACTGCAGAAGCAACTCCACCCCGGAGAAAGGAAGAGGGTCCGAGGCCATCCCCCCACCCCACCCCGCTCATCTCTCCTACCTGGACTGGAGGTGCCGCAGCCGTTTCCACACATCTGAGAAGACGATGGCTCAACAGCATCTCTTCACTGCCTGTTATGGAGACAAAGGAGGAAGGAAGGGCGTTTGCTTGCTTGTTCCCTGCTTCACACACCCCCTTCCCAGGGTTGTGAAACCTTGCCCTGCGTTCACTCAACAAATCGTTGCACACCTTTTATTAAATTCTGGGAGAGGCAGAAGAGAAGTATCAGGTACCCATGTGCCTCTGAAGTTATAAATGCTGTCAATACATTTCAGACTCCTGTGAGACCTATGTCTCGCCTGCGGGGAGGGAAAGTGGGGGTGTGGAAATGATGTCACAGGAACACGTCACCGCCACCTTCAGCCCAGACATGACTTGAGCTCACCTGGGGAACAGAGGGGGTCCTACGAATGAGTTTCGGGAGCGTCTCACAGCATGCTGACTTCACAACTGGGGTTTTCAGCCAGGTGCAACATCAACAGGACACCCCGTCTTCCCCAAGCCCCTCCCAGAGACCCTCCCCAAAGCATCTGGAGGTGCTGGGCCATCCATAGCCTGCCATACCTCCTCCCGCATCCTGTTTCCCCCAGCAGCCTTCCGGATGCCATTTTCAGGATGGTCACAGAAGTCAGATTTCCCCCATGATTATTGGCCCTCTAGGAACTGATTTTCAGAGCTCTGCTGCCCCAGAAGATGGAGGCTCCCTTCATTCACCAGGCTGAAGAGCTCTGTCGACCTTTTCTCTTTTGAGCCACCTCGACTACTCTTACGGAAGGAAGGTGGGATGTGATTTTTTTTTAATAAATGGGAGGGATTTGCCCTCCATGAATATGTCTAATCTCCTTTTAAAGGCATTGCAGTTAATGGATACTGAGTGCTGCAAACCAAGGCTGATTTCACACAAGACTTTGTGCCGGGCTCAGCCCTCTGTTTCCTCCAGTGCATTTGGTCAATTTCACACCATTTGACCCGCTGCTGCCTTTTGGCCCGGAGCTTCCCCCCATTTGCTCCAGATCAGCATGATACTTGATTCCCAGGAATTTCCCGTTGCCTCGCAGTGAATCATACCCGCCCACCTTTCCCCCTCCCCATTTTGTCCACGCCCATCAGCCCAGCCTCCTCCTTTTGTTGTTGTTGTTTTAGAATGGTGTCGTTATACCGACCTATCGTACTAATGGGATGGATTTTGTCCAGGCCTGTAGCTAACGTGGGGCCCACGGGGCCTGGCCCCCTCACTTTTCTTCTGGGCCCCCTCCCTCCTGGACTGGCCCCCCAAACTGAATTAATGTAATTAACTTTGATTTGATTAGCGGTTGCAGCCCCCTGGAAACAAAGGGTCTCAGTTCATAAAATACGAGAGCTCAATACTGGGTGGGGGTGGTAAGCCAGGTAGCAGAAGGCTATTATGGTGCTGCCTGGATTGCTACAACTCCTCCCCGCCCCCCGCAACTATTTTGTATAGATCTGCTGCACGCCATTACAATCGCTTCAAGCTGTCCCCTGCAAACAAAGGAGTGCATCTGGCCAATCGATGCGTTGCGGCCACTCTGGCGACCAATCATTTTGAAGAGTCAGTGGCGGGGAAAAAGTGACCAGGAAGGAAGACAGGCTGCATTGTGGGTTGAAGAAGACCACCGGACGCCATTAGCTTCAGGTCCTTATCGGATCCATACCTGGGTCCTAGCTTTGTTTAAAAGTTTCCCGGGTCAAAGAACAAAGAGCAAGGATTCCCAATTAGAAAGCTGAGATGTGTCACATGATGCCCGATCATGTGACACAGATTTCCTCTGTTGTGAAATAACGACATAATGCGATTGAGCATGTGTTTAAAAAAAGAGGTGGGGGGGTTGGAGGGAGGATGGAAGGGGTTTGGAGGGCGAGGGGGAGTGGGAGGAGAGAGATTGCAGGAAGCTACGCCAAGGCTGTAATGGGAAAATGAAACCCCCAGAGCGGATCCGGGGCAGACTGCAGGGCAAAGGCTACAGTGTGAAATTGACGAAAATGGTCCGGGGCAGAAAACTCGGACGAAAACTAGTGGTGAGTGCCGTGTGAGAAACCCCACTGTGTTCTGCGAAGAAGTATTTAATTTCTTTCCTGACCTGAACTCTCTACCCATCAAAGTCACTATTGGGTGCCCCAATCGTATCCTGGCATGATGAGTCCTTACCACCGGAGAGGGCATCTTGGGCACGCTCCACGGCCTGTGCCCTCTGCCCTTGCTTCAAGGAAGCTCCTTCCACCTCAGGGACTGTCGCTTCTTTCTCCATGGATGGTGCCCCCATCTGAAAGAGCGGCGAGGGAGAGGGGTAAGAGGTGGAATGGGAAAGAGACCAAGGAATGGATCCTGCCCCACTCCCAGACTCTGCCCCCTTCCATCAGCAGACCTGGCGAGTTCTCTGGAGGGAACAGAAACTCTCTAATGGAAGAGGCTGCTGAAAGAGGCCATTAAATCTCCCACTTGGATGATTCACACTTGGACAAATACCTCTCAGGGATACTTCAGGATAAGGCCAGATATCCTTGCTTGAATTGGACACACCTGGAGGGAACCCCCCTCACCTGTTCTGCCCGCCTCTCCTCCTCTGCCTGACTCAGGAGGAAGCCTTCGGCCAGGGCCACCGCCTGGGAACTGGTCTCCGTCCCGCATCCTCGGACCCAGCCCTGCATTTCCCGGGGCAGGAGAGTCAGGAACTGCTCCAGGATCACCAGGTCCAGGATCTGCCTCTTGGTGCGCCTCTCCGGCTCCAGCCAGTGGCTGCAAAGTCCGTGGAGCTGGCTGCAAACCTCTCGGGGCCCAGCGGCCTCCTGGTAGCGGAACTGCCGGAAGCGTCGGCAATGGACGTCTGAGACTGCAGTGAGCTGATCACTGGTCTCTGGCCCCGGGCTTTCCCAGGATTCAACACCACTCCCAGCTTGGGTGGGACGGGGGCCTTTCCTCGCTGTCCTGCCAGTTCCGGGTCCTTCTGGGTCCTGCTCTTCCATCTCCTTCCCCTTCTCTCGGGTCACCTCTGACTGCGTAAAAGATTCCTTCAGTCACTTGGCTATGAAGAAAGGCTTCTTCCTGGGGGGAGAAGGAGAGACACAGACGGTCACATGGGAAACAAAAGAGAATGCAGATACACCACTGAGCATCACAAACCTTCACATGCTCAGGAGACACATAAGAATTGCCCTGGTGGATCAGAAGAAAAGGGCTTCTTGCGGTTTGTAGGCCAGGTTTCTATATTATAAACCAAGCTGTTTGAGATATGCCTCCATGGTTCTTTGGGAAAATTAAGTGTCTCTGTTTGGCTCTTTAAGGATGTCAACAAGCTTCGCCTCTCCTTACATTGGCTCAGTCTGTCCTGGGGGCTAATTCTTAAGGTAAACCCCAAAAGGACGAGAGGGACTGGTGACCCCTTGACCATCGCAAGCATCGCAAGGGTGGGGGTCCCTTGAATGCGGGAGTGGTGGTGCGGGGTTCGAATCCAGCCTTCTTCCCCGGAAATATGGATGACAGCCCAGCCCTCAGACTGCAAGAGATTCGGCCCAGGAGCTTTAGGTAAAGACCCAGAGGAGGGATGGGAAAGGGCCCCTCGGGCTCTGCGTGTCCCAGGCGGATGCTTGGCCTCCGGGCGGGGGGGGAGAGGGCACTCTTTGGGTCTGGCCCCTGAGTCTCTCCCCCCATGCCTCCTTCTTCCCCCCCCCCGGCAAGAGAGCAGGCGAGGGAGGAGGAGGAGCCCCCATGAAATATACTGAGTTCTAAGACGTAGCATAGGTAAAGGTGAATGTTCCCTTGCTCGAAAGCCAGCTAGGGTTGCAGTGCTCATCTCCATTTCAAAGCCGAAGAGCCAGCGCTGTCCGAAGACGTTTCCGTGGTCATGTGGCCGGCATGACTAAACACCAAGGCGCACGGAACGCTGTTACCTTCCCACCGAATTCTTTATTCCAATTCTGCTAAACAACAGATTTCCAAGCCGGCCGGGGGGGGGGGGGACAATTAAATCCCCATTGCATGCCACACCTCCACACCCGAGATAGGTCTATTTACAGTGCACACACATCCCGTAGGCTCCTACTTGGGTTTTAGGATCCGAGCAGCCCATTTTTCCTGCAGGCGAAGCTCTGCTCTGCCTCTTTTTGCCTGCCCCCGCGGCCTCCTCATCCGACTCGAAGAGCATCGAGAGGTCACAGCCACCGAGGACAAAACGAAGACCCAAAAGGAAACTGTACAAAATTGCGCTTGTATCATATTATACGTTAATAATGTGAAATCTCGTCGCACGGTGATGTAATAGGTTGCACAGGAGAACCAGAAGTCTTTTACACAACAAGGCGGTGGTAATGGCAGTGACGAAACTCTCCAGAGTAAATCACGTTCCGTGGACCACTCCTTCCAAAAGATCCTTAATAAATTACATAATATAATGTAGAATCATAGAATCATAGAATGTTAGAGTTGGAAGGGACCTTGCAGGCCATCTAGTCCAACCCCCTGCACTCTGCAGGAACACACTGTAGTATCAATGCCTTATTCTTAAAACATTTGGGAAATCCAAGCAATGTACATATCATACTCAATAAACAATAGACATACAAAGGTGTCTCTCCTTATTCCATTCTTTCAAACTAAGTAATTTACAAAGTCCGGTGTATTCACTCTTACATCAACGGGCCAAAAATTACAATCATGATGTAAGAATGGATGCACATCATGGATTGGACTTTGCAAATTACTTCATTTGAAAAAATGGAATAAGGAGAGACACATAAGAACGTAAGAGAAGCCAATGTTGGATCAGGCCAATGGCCCATCTAGTCCAACACTCTGGGTCACACAGTGACCTTTGATCTCTTGGAAGAAGTGGTCCACGAAACGTGATTGACTCCGGAGAATTCCGTTCCTGCCATTACATAAGAACATAAGAACATAAGAGAAGCCAATGTTGAATCAGGCCAATGGCCCATCTAGTCCAACACTCTGTCACACAGCGGCCAAAATATACCAGATGCCATCAGGAGGTCCAGCAGTGGGGCCAGGACACCAGAAGCCCTCCCACTGCTGCCCCCTCCAGCACCAAGAATAGAGTGCAGCACCTGCCCCAGACTGAGAATTCCCATCTATACCCTGTGGCTAATAGCCACTGATGGACTTCTGCTCCAGATGTTTATCTGATTCCCTCTGATTACCATCGCCTTGTTGTGTAAAAGACTTCTCATTCTCCTGTACAACCTGTTATGCCGCCGTGCAATGCGATTTCACGTTATTAACGTACGATATGATACAGGCGCGATTTTGTACAGTTTCCTTTTGGGTCTTCATTTTGTCGTCATCCGGCTCAGCAGCGCAGAGCTGCGGAGAGGGGCTTGGATCGGGCCAGGCTGGAAGCCCTGCTGGTTGGAAGGTGGAGAAGGCCAGGCCTGGCACCGGGGCTTGCTTGCCTTCTGGGGGGCGGAGGAGAAGGGGGAGCTGGGAGAAGGTGGGGAACATCCCGTGGGAGACTGAGCCCTGTGGATGGTGCTCCGACTGTGCGCAGCCAGCCCAATGGGGGAGAGGAACCTCCTGATGGCACCTGGTATCTTTTGCCCGATGGGGGAGAGGCCAATGTCCCCACTGATGGACCTCCTGATGGCACCTGGTATATTTTGGCCGCTGTGTGACAGAGTGTTGGACTAGATGGGCCATTGGCCTGATTCAACATGGGCTTCTCTTATGTTCTTATGGAATCTCCTCGGGGGGGGCCTGTCAGAAAGGGGCTGAATGGGGATCCCCCGCGCACCGGTAAGGTTACCCTGGAAGAGAGAGAGGTCAATCATTCAAACAGAGCAGCTCTTGAGGCCAAGCTTGCTTCCTGTCAGGGCCGGCGCACTCACTAGGCAAACTAGGCATTCGCCTAGAGCGCGCCGGCCCTTAGGGGTGCCAAAAGCCCCCTGCCCCTGCCAAAAAACCCCACTCCTTCCTTGGCTTGCCGGCACACCCCGCAGCTGCGGGGCGCGCAGGCAAGCCAGCGCTGGGATGGAAGGGGCGTGATTTTAAACCCCCGCCCCTTCCCTGGCTTGTAGCTCACCCACCCTCCCCCTCCCCCGGGGGTGGCATGGTGGGTCTCCAGGCCCCACTGGGAGGTTGGAATCTGTGCCTGCCTAGGGTGCAGAAATGCCTCCAGCCGGCCCTGCTTCCTGTGGAATCTCACTTGCCTGCGATCAACCAGATTTGGCAGATTTTTCACCCAGCGGGACCTGGGGGAGGGGGGGAAATCCTGCCGAAGCTGTTGATCAGAAGCAATAACTGTAGTCGACACCGCAGCCTTTCCCCAGCCTTTCAGAAGCACACCCTGCCTGCCCTTTCTCTGTCCCAGCTGATGAGGAGGGGTTTTCCCAGGAGCAGGAAGAGAGGCACTTCTGCTTGGCCGTATTTCCTGCCCGTTGTAGTTGCGGGGGAGGCACTGACAGCTCGCCTCCTCCTCCTCCGCCATTGCGACATTACATTCTGCACAGGAGGAAGCATTTGAAAGGGATACTCCTCCGCTGTGGGATGTACGGCAGGGAAAGCTGTAACAGCCTCCCAACCGCCCGAGCATTCAAAAATAACCACTGACTCGTTGCAAGTGTTTGGGGAAATAATGTAAACGGTGAGTTGGAGCCTATGACGCTCTTCTGCTACATCTTGCTTCATGAGGAGGAAAGTATCTGCAGAAGTGCACGCCCTCACCAAAGCCTGCCCCCAGAGTCCCACAAGAACAAAATTTGCCCCACAAAATGGAAAATCCTGGCTACGACCCAAGTGTGTGGTCCTCCATTAGTACATAACACCCCGGGGAGGCCCGGCCTTTGCCCACCCGTCGAGGAAGGTCGACCACTCAAGCTCCCAGAGCAGGCGCCGTCCCGTCCAGTGTTCCCTCTAAGCTGAGTTAGCGTGAGCTAGCTCACAGTTTTTTTAGCCTCACACATTTTTGTCTTAGCTCAGGGTTAGGGCTAGGGTTAGGGTTAGGCTCAGGAAGGATGGTTCCAGAACAAACTAATTTGCGCAGTAGCCAAGTCGCTGGCTCACAGCTTTAATAGAAAAATAGTCAAAGAACTGTGATAACAAGGCTTCATAAAATGTATCTATCCTTAAATACCAACAAATACAAAAATAATAAACACTTTACACTTCAGTTACAGAGGTTGGAGATGACAGAAGGTGACAGGAACGGTGGTCATTAACGGTGACGATTTTAAATTCGTTGTCCTCGAAGTCATCAAACCGCACAGATATGATAGGAAAGATTTGCGGAAGGTTCTCCTAATTGCCCCACAAAATTGCCCCTAAAGAGAAGGAGCTGCAGTGGCTCAAGTGGTTAAGATGCTGAACTGCAGGCTGTGGAAGGTCAGTAGTTCAGCAGTTTGAGACCCGAGAGTGCCGCATGATGGGGCGAGCTCCCGTCTCTAGTTCCAGCTCCTGCCAACCTAGCAGTTCGAAAGCAAGAAATTGCACGTAGATAAATAGGTACCACTTCGGTGGGAAGGTAACAGCGTTCTGTGCACCTTGGTGTTTAGTCATGCCGGCCACATGACCACGGAAACGTCTTCGGACAGCGCTGGCTCTTCGGCTTTGAAACGGAGATGAGCACCGCAACCCTAGGGTCGGATTCAACTGGCTTTCAAGCAAGGGAACCTTTACCTCCTAAAGAGAGAGGCATTCTGGATCTATAAATTGAATTCTGTTCATCCTTATGGACTTAATGCCTCTTTCGAACTGAACTGTTTTGTCTAGGATCTATAAGTAGTTGCAGAGGTCAGACTTATAGTAGGCTTATTTCATTATAAATACGTTCCCCTGGCCCACACTTTCAAAAGACTGATTCATTGATATTAGGAAGTTCCCTCCTTGTTATAAGTGGTTAAATGGAACATTGGTAAGTTGTGCTTTGAATTTTAATAGTAGAAAAATTGTGATGTATTCTAAAGAGCCTTGTACCTGTTTTTTTTCATGGATTTTTGTTATGCCTATACTTTGTGTATTTTAGAAACTGCTCAGAATGGCCTTAAGAGATTGAGGTTTTGAAATGATTTGACTCATCCATACAAGTTGTAAGATACTTATTCAGAATTCATTAATGAATATTGGGTACAATTGTACATGTATAATGATACTGATGGCAATTATCATATGAATTGTCGAACTTCGGGTTGGAAGAAGACTCCTTTAGAGTCGGAACGGCATCTTCATTCCGGAGACCACCGTTCCTGTCACCTTCTGCCGTCTTCAACCTATGCAACTGAAGTGTAAAGTGTTTATTATTTTTGTATTTGTTGGTATTTAAGGATAGATAAATTTTATGAAGCCTTGTGATCACAGTCCTTTGGCTATTTTTCTATTGTACGAGAGCTGTGACCATTTGGCTTTCTCACAGCTTTAATGCCAGGAGCTCACGAAGTAGAATTTTTGCTCCCAGGACTCCGCAGCTTAGAGGGAGTTCCGTCCCGGGGTGGGGGGCTGAGAACAGCCCGCAAAGGGGCCGGAGCAGAGGAGTGAGACCGAGAAGTCCCGGGGGGGGGTGTCCCTTGGTGTGTGGGGGCTTTTCGGGAACGGGCCATGAAACATATCCAGCCCTCTGTGTGGCCTTTGGAAACGGATCGTCACCAAGCTCCCCATCAATGTTCCCTCTAAGCCGTGGAGTCTTGTGAGCGAAAATTCTACTCTGTGAGCTACCGGCGTTAAAGTCATGAGTGAGCGATTTGGCTACGGCATAAATTAGTTTGCTCTGGAGCCCTCCTTTCCTGAGCTAGGGCAGAAAATCTGTGAGCCAGAGATTTAAAAACCTGTGGGCTGGCTCCAGGGGCAGAAGAACCATGAAGCGGACGAAGCAGGGGCTTAGGGCACTGGGGCCGAAGGGGGCACCACAAAGTTGGGGAAAGGGTGAAAAGAAAAACACACAAACGAAGATTTGTAAATAAATAAATAAATAAATAAATAAAACGAGTGCAAATTGATCCGGGTTGCACCCTAGGGGTTCTCTTCTGTTTTTGGTGGGCGAGGTGCAGTGTCATATAGGCTGTGCTTAAAAGTAAAATGCGGGTTTCTAAAAGTCAAACGATGGAGCCAAATTCAGGTGTCATGACAATCATTTCAATGACCATAAGAACATAAGAGAAGCCAATGCTGAATCAGGCCAATGACTCATCCAGTCCAACACTCTGTCACACAGCGGCCAAAATATACCAGGTGCCATCAGGAGGTCCAGCAGTGGGGCCAGGACAGGAGAAGCCCTCCCACTGCTACCTCCCACCCCAGCACCAAGAATAGAGTGCATCACCTGCCCCAGACTGAGAGTTCCCATCTGTACCCTGTGGCTAATAGCCACTGATGGACTTCTGCTCCGTATGTTTATCTCATTCCCTCTTGAAACTGTCCATGCTTGTAGCCGCCACCACCTCCTGTGGCAGTGAATTCCATGTGTTAATCACTCTTTGGGTGAAGAAGGACTTCCTTTTATCCGTTCTAACCCGACTGCTCAGCAAATTCATGGAGTGCCCACGAGTTCTTGTATTGTGAGAAAGGGAGAAAAGTATTTCTTTCTCAACCTGCTCAATCCCTCTCTGCCCCTTTTTAATTTCAGCCCCATGTAAACTGTCAAAAATGAAGTGTGCTCAGTTGAGTGGATCGCAAGAGACCAACGAGAGAGCGCCTTTCCAAATGTTGGAATTGCCTGAAGAATATTTTTAACATGTATGGTCATCAACCGCACAACAGAGAGGGCTTTCTCACAACTGAAACATCTTGTAAAATACCCAAATATATCAGTTATGCTTTGAGAAAGACTCGACTCACCGTGTATATTAACAATTGAAGCAGAGCCTGACGTTTCGCCAGTAGCTGTGACTGGCACCCTCAGAGGTATAACACAGAGAGATGGAGGACTCTCTGTGTCAAGATGAGCAGACAAATAGCACTACAGATAAGATTAGAGTTTCAACAGCCGATCCACACACAAAAGAACATCCTCAGGAAACAGGAAACCTCCTCAGGAAACAATCCATAGACAAAAGCTCAGGAAAGCTCCTCCATTAGCATGTTTCACGGCCTGGGGAACTACACAAGATAATGGCTCAGCCCTACCCCACCAGTTTGATGTAGTGTTTAAGTGGTTAAGTGGTGTAGTGGTTAAGTGTCCCAGGACTCTAATCTGGGAGAACCGGGTTCAGTTCCCCATTCCTCCACTTGCACCTGGCTGGATGACCTTGGGCAAGCCATAGTTCTGACAAGAGCTGTCCTTGAAAAAGAACAGTTTCTGTCAGAGCTCTCTCAGCCCCACCTACCTCACAGGGTATCTGTTGAGGGGAGGGGAAGGGAAGGGAGTTTGTAAGCCGTTCTGAGACACCTTTGGGTAGTGAAGGGCGGGATATAAATCCAAACTCTTCTTCTCTTCTTCTTCTTCTTCCAGGGTAGAATAAATTACTTGCCTACCATTTTTCTGCTCACCTTGACACAGAGTCCTCCATCTCTCTGTGTTATACCTCTGAGGATGCCATAAGAACATAAGAGAAGCCAATGAACATAAGAGGCCAAAAATACCAGGTGCCATCAGGAGGTCCAGCAGTGGGGCCAGGAGAACACTAGAAGCCCTCCCATTGCTGCCCCCCCCAGCACCAAGAATAGAGAGCATCCCTTGCCCCAGACTGAGAGTTCCCATCTATACCCTGTGGCTAATAGCCACTGATGGACCTCTGCTCCAGATGTTTATCTAATTCCCTCTTGAAACTGTCCATGCTTGTAGCTGCCACCACCTCCTGTGGCAGCTACTGGCAAAACGTCAGGTCCTACAATGCCAAGACCAGGGCCACAAGAACAGGCCCATAGCCAGGATTTTTTAAATTCAGGGGGCCTTTAAATAAGTCAGGGGCCACTCTGCACCCCCTCCAAGGAGCGCCACAAATAAAATAAAAAAATAGAAGTCGGGTGGGCGGGGCTGGGCTGGATGGGAAGTCAGAGGGCCTTAGCAGTAAGTCGGGGGGCCAGGCCCCGAGATGCCCAACTGTAGCTATGGGCCTGCACAAGAACACGGAAACTCTAAGCATCTAATGAACTCTGGCAGTGAAAGCCTTCGACAACAAATTGAAGCAGACCTTCTGAGAAGTATTAATTTCGAGGATGTCATCCCTGTTTTTTGCGAAAATGCAATGCAGAAAAATGCCTTTCAGGGTCATGACTATTGGGACTTTGATACATTTTTACTTGTATTAAAATAGGGGTCATGTTGCGTCTTTGTAGAACTTTGTGTCGCTCAAGCTTGGCTTAGTTTGTACAGTGTACATATAATTGTGTTCTCATCTGAATCAATGTTTGCATTGCTGCAAACCTGCCTTGTCTAGCTGGTCAGAGAGGTCAACCGCTCCAATGGACACTGGGGGTCAGTGTGGAAAGGAGGCGGGGGGCACCGAGATTGGTCAGTGCTGCTTAGGGGGCACCAGGGAGCCTTCCTCCGCCCCTGGCTGGCTCACACTAACTTAGAAGAAGAAAAAGTGAAGAAGAGATTGGATATATACCGCACGCTTCACTGCCCAAAGGCGTCTCAGAGCGGCTTACAAACTCCTTTCCCTTCCCCTCCCCACCACAGATACCCCCTGTGAGGTCGGTGAGGCTGAGAGAGCTCTTGGTCAAAAACTGCTCTTTTTCAAGGACAGCTGTGCCAGAGCTTGTGACTGACCCAAGGTCACACCAGCAGCTGCAAGTGGAGGAGTGGGGGAATCAAACCCGGTTCTCCCAGATAAGAGTCGGCGCACTTAACCACTACACGGAACTGGCTCTCCCACTGCTGCCCTTCAGATATTGACAGCCCTTCAGATATTGGAAGGCTGCAATCACTTCCCCTTTAAGCCTTCTCTTTCCCAGGCTAAGAACATAAGAACATAAGAGAAGCCAATGTTGAATCAGGCCAATGGCCCATCTAGTCCAACACTCTGTCACACAGCGGCCAAAATATACCAGGTGCCATCAGGAGGTCCAGCAGTGGGGTCAGGGCACTAGAAGCCCTCCCACTGCTGCCCCCCCCCAGCACCAAGAATAGAGTGCATCACCTGCCCCAGACTGAGAGTTCCCATCTATACCCTGTGGCTAAGAGCCACTGATGGACCTCTGCTCCATATGTTTATCTAATTCCCTCTGGAAACTGTCCATGCTTGTAGCTGCCACCACCTCCTGTGGCAGGGAATTCCATGTGTGAATCACTCTTTGGGTGAAGAAGGACTTCCTTTTATCCGTTCTAACCCGACTGCTCAGCAATTTCATGGAGTGCCCACGAGTTCTTGTCTTGTGAGAAAGGGAGAAAAGTACTTCTTTCTCAACCTGCTCAATCCCATGCATAATCTTATAAACCTCGATCATGTCACCCCCTCAGCCGTCGTTTCTCCAAGCTGAAGAGCCCCAAGCGTTTTAACCTTTCTTCATAGGGAAGGTGTCCCAACCCTTTTATCATTCTAGTTGCCCTTCTCTGCACTTTTTCCAGTGCTCAACATACCCAACTCTGTCCCCTCTGTCATGTAGAGGGGACACTGCTCCCCATCAAGGAAAAAGCACTGCAAGGCGCTCTCTCTCTCTCTCTCCCTCCCTCCCTCCCAGCAGGACTGAAAAGCCCATTCTCCCCCGCCTCCCCCCCGTCCAATGACTTCCTTGCAAGCAAACCTGCCCGGGGTCCGGCTAGCCAGGGGCTTCCCAGCCTCTCCTCCGGCGCAGATCGGAAGCGCCTCCCCGGCTAGGACGCAAGAGCCAAGCCAAGCCGCCCCGCCCGGCCCTCGCCAGCGACGCTGTAACCCTTTCCGCGCTGCAGACGGAGGAGGAGGAGGAGGAAGGCGCTTTCCTGCCTTGCAAGCTTGTCTTAAAACGGAACTGTGCAGCCTTCTCAGCGTCGGCCCAATCGACCCCGGGGTTATCCCAGCCCTCATTGTGACATCGGTAATTAAAAGGGAACTGCTACGGGATGTGGCTGCGAAGGGAGAGCTAATGCGGCGCCACCTGGCTGCGAAGAAAGCGAATGCAATCTTAGGAGGCATTAACAGAAGCATCGTGTCCAGATCAGGGGAGGTGGTGGTTCCGCTCTGTTCTGCCATGGTCAGGCCTCACCTGGAGTCCTGAGTCCAGTTCTGGGCACCACACTTTAGGAAGGATGTCGACAAGCTCGAGCGTGTCCAGAAGAGGGCGACCAGGATGGTGACAGGGTTGGAACCCAAGTCTTAGGAGAAAAGGCTGAAAGAGCTGGGTATGTTTAGCGTGGGAAAGAGAAGGCTCAGAGGGGACATGATGGCAGTCTTCCAGTATCTGAAGGGCTGTCATGTAGAAGATGGAGCAGATCTATTCTCTGTTGCTCCGGATTGCAAGACTAGATCTAATGGGTGGAAATTATGAGGGAGTCGTTACTGGCTAGATATCAGGAGAAACTTCGTAACTCTCAGAGTGGTTGAGCAGGGGAACAGCCTGCCTCAGAAGGTGGCGGATGCTCCTTCCCTGGACGTTTTCAAGTGGAGGTTGGACGACCATCTTTCGGGTATGTTGTAGGTATGTAGGGCTCTCTTTTGGCTCTGCTCCTGCAGAGTGCAGGGGGGTTGGACTAGATGACCTGCAAGGTCCCTTCCAGCTCTTAATTTTCTATGATTCTACCAGTCCATAAAAGTAGTAGCCCTGCAGTGCTTCTCCATCTTGGTTTCTCCAGCACTGACTTGCGGGGCTGCATCTTCCTTCCTAAATGCCCACAGGCAGGGCTATTTTGGGGCAGGAACGCACAGGGATGGACTTCCGGCTGGCTCCCGAGTTGGCCACGCCCAGCAGGAACTCATTAGCATAACAGGCCACACCCAACAGCAGAAACTCATTCAGATTGGCCACATTAGGGGTGTGTTGCCTAATATGCAAAGGAATTCCCCTGGGTTTTGACAACAAACAAGGTAACCTGAATAAGAAGCAAAAGGTGGGTGTGGCTGGATGACCACACTTCTGGTGACATGGGGGTGTGGACTAATATGCCAATGAGCTGTGCTGTCGGGGGTGTGGCCTAATAGGCTAATGAGTTCCTGCTGTTGAGTGTGGCCTAATATGCTCATGAACGCCTGCTCCCCTTTTTCTACAAAAATAGCCCTGGCGACAGGATTGTACTGAGGTCTGCTCTCAATACCAAAGAGTATCTAATGATGAACATGAGAGATCCCCAACGATTTTCCATGCAGGGGTCCATTCCCCCCCAGACTTTGCAAGTGTACATCCAGCATAACACTATTGAAAACAACAGGTGCGTGTTTTGAGAATTTCATATATATAATTTACTAGGGACCCTTCCCTGCCAACTCCATTTGCCAAGATTGTTCCATTTCTAGTATTAAACAGTGTCTGAATACAGAATCTGTTCCTCTACCTCTCGCCAAAAATGTTGTGACAATGAAGCAACATAAGAATGTAAGAGAAGCCAATGTTGGATCAGGCCCATGGCCCATCCAGTCCGACACCCTCTGTGTCACACAGTGGCCAAAACCACCAGGTGCCATCAGGAGGTCCAGCAGTGGGGCCAGGACACCAGAAGCCCTACCACTGCTGCCTCCCCCTCCAAAGCACCAAGAATACAGAGCCTTACTTGCCCCAGAGTCCCTAGCTATACCTTGTGGCTAATAGCCACTGGTGGACCTCTGCCCCATATGTTTATCTAATTCCCTCTTGAAACTGTCCATGTTTGTAGCCTCCACCACCTCCTGTAGCAGTGTATCCCATGTGTTAATCACTCTTTGGGTGAAGAAGGACTTCCTTTTATCCGTTCTAACCTGACCGCTCAGCAATTTCATGGCATGCCCACAAGTTCTTGTATTGTGAGAAAGGGAGAAAAGTTTCTCTACCTGCTCTATCCCATGCATAATCTTATAAACCTCGATCATGTCACCTCCTCAGCCATCATTTCTCCAAGCTAAGGAGCCCCAAGCGCCTCAACCTTTCCTCATAGGGAAAGTTCTCCAACCCTTTGATCAACCCTTTTCTGCACTTTTTCCAAAGCTATAATATCCTTTTTAAGGTCAGGTGACCAGAACTGTACCGTGTTCCAAATGAGGTTGCACCATTGATTTATATAGGGGCATTAGGATATTGGCTGATCTGTTTTCAGTTCCCTTCCTAATAATTCCCAGCAGAGCATTTGCCTTTTTTATTGCAGCTACACATTGTCTCGACATTTTCAGTGAGTTATCTACTACGACTCCAAGATCTGTCTCTTGGTCAGTCTCGGCCAGTTCAGACCCCATCAACGTGTATTTATATTTAGGATTTTTGGCTCCAATGTGCATCACTTTGCACTTGGCCACATTGAACCCCATTTGCCACGTTGACGCCCACTCACCCATCCTCGACAGATCCCTTTGGAGTGCCTCACAATCCTCCCTGGTTCTCACCACCCTGAATAACTTTGTGTCATCTGCAAATTTAGCCACTTCACTGCTTACTCTCAATTCCAAATCATTAATAAACAAGTTAAAAAGCATCGGACCGAGTACTGATCCCTGTGGTACCCCACTGCTTACCACCCTCCACTGAGAAAGTTTCCCATTTATACTCACTCTCTGTTTCCTATTTAGAAGCCAGTTTTCTATCCACAAGAGGACTTGTCCTTTTATCCCATGACTATTGAGCTTACTTAGGAGCCTTTGGTGAGGAACTGTATCAAAAGCTTTCCGGAAGTCAAGGTAAACAATATCTATTGGGTCCCCCTTGTCCACATGTTTGTTCACCCCCTCAAAGAACATTAACAGGTTAGTGAGACAAGATCTTCCCTTACAGAATCCATGTTGAGTCTGCCTCAATAGTTTTTGTTCATCAATGTGCCTACTAATTCTTTCCTTAATAACAGTTTCCACCAACTTACCCGGTATCGACGTCAGACTGACTGGCCTGTAATTTCCCGGATCTCCCCTGGAGCCCTTTTTAAAGATGGGAGTGACATTAGCTACCTTCCAGTCCTCAGGAATGGAGGCAGATCTTAATGAAAGATTACATATTTTTGTCAGGAAACATCTCTCCTTTTTTTGGTGAGTCATCCCGGTCACATGACCATGGAAATGTCTTCGGACAGTGCTGGCTCCTTGGCTTGGATACAGAGATGAGCACCACCCCCTAGAGTCGGATTCGACTGGCTTTACCTTTACTAGACAAAGATTAGATTCGTAACAAATGTCTTCCTAACTTTTCTCCCTATTGGGGACCCAGAGTGGCTTACGTTATTCTCCTGTGCTTTATTTTACCCTCACAAGAATAAGCTCGTGAGGTAGGTTTTGCTGAAGGTTATCTGGAAGACTGGATGATTAATTTAATTAACATGTAGCATGTTACCCAGGGTCTTGGAGAAAGGACCGTGAATGTTCCGATAAATCAGTCGATATCGTCTTGGAGAGGAGTAACAAGTCGAGTGCCTTAAGAATCTGTCCTGGGACCTGTTTTGTTCAACATCTTTACAAATTATTTGTATGAAGGAAAAGAAGAGGAGGAGGAGGAGGAGGAGGAGGAGATTGTATTTAAACTCCGCCCTTCACTACCCAAAGGAGTGTGAAAGAATATCCAAATTCTGGAGGCAGGTTAAGAAACTGATAATGGAGATGTTAGGAATGAATGTGGATTTAATACCTGAGATCTTTTTGCTAAATAGCGTGCCAGATGGTTTAGCTAAAAATGATGTGTATCTGCTCACCTGTATTGTAACTGCGGTGAGAATTATTTTGGCAATGTACTGGAAACCTGATAAAATCCTGTGTTAAACTGTTAAATTTGGCAGAAATGGAAAAGCTAACCATGTCATTACATGGTAAAGAAGAAAATGAATTTCAAAAGCGTTGGTCGAGAGTATATGTATACTTGAAAGACAAAATCTTTTAATAGACTTCACTCTTACATTATCGTTATATATACGTATGGCTGTAATTAAGAAAACCTTATAAATAAAAGATATAAAAAAGAAGCAGCAGCAGCAGCAGCGGAGGAGGAGGAGGAGATTGGATTTATATCGCCGCCCTTCACTACCCAAGGGAGTCTCAGAGCGGCTTACAAACTCCTTTCCTTCCCTCCCCACCACAGACAACCCCTGTGAGGTAGGCGGGACTGAGAGAGCCGTAGTTCTGTCAGAGCTGTTCTTGAAAAAGAGCCATTTCTGTCAGAGCTCTCTCAGCCCTGCCTCCCTCCCAGGGTGCCTGTTGTGGGGAGGGGAAGGGAAAGGAGTTTGTGAGCCACTCTGAGACTCCTTTGGGTAGTGAAGGGCGGGGTATAAATCCAATCTCCTCCTCTTCCTCCTCCTCCTCTTCTTCTTCAAGGGACTGGCTAGAGAGAGGCCAGAGAAGGCCGAGACGCCGGTCTCTTCAAACACAACAAGCCCAAACAGTTCCATGTCTAGCGTTGCCAACCTCCAGGTGGCACCTGGTAATTTGTTATTAGAATTGATCCCCAGACGACCCAAGATCAGTTCCTCTGGAGAAAGTGGCTGCTTTGGAATGTGGAGTCTATGGCATTATACCCCCCCCCCATGCAGTGTTCCCTCTAAGCTGAGTTAGTGTGAGCTAGCTCACAGTCTTTTAGCCTGTGGCTCACACAATTTTGTCTTGGCTCGGGAAGGAGGGCTCCAGAGCAAACTAATTTATGCAGTAGCCAAATTGCTCGCTCACAACTTTAATGCCAGGAGCTCACAAAGTAGAATCTTTGCTCAGAAGACTCCGCAGCTGAGAGGGAGCACTGCAGCCATGCTGAGCAATGCCCCCTCTAAGCCGTGGAGTCCCGTCAGCAAAAATTCTACCTTGTGAGCTACTGGCATTGAAGTTGTGAGCCAGCGATTTAGCGACGGCGTAAATTAGTTTGCTCTGGAGCACTGTTCCCTCTAAGCTGAGTGAGTGTGAGCTAGCTCACAGCTTTTTAGCCTCCGGCTCACACATTTTTGTCTCAGCCCACGAAGGGATGGGGCTCCAGAGCAAACTAATTGATGCAGCAGACAAATCGCTTGCTCACAACTGTAATGCCAGGAGCTCACAAAGTAGAATTTTTGCTCACAAGACCCCACAGCTTAGAGGGAACATTGCTCTGGAGCCCTATCCTTCCTGAGCCAAGACAAAAATGAGTGAGCCAGAGGCTAAAGAACTGTGAGCTGGCTCACAGTAACTCAGCTTAGAAGGAACAGTGCTCTGGAGCCCTCCTTCCTGAGCTAAGGCAAAAAAATGGGTGAGCCGGAGGCTAAAAGACTGTGAGCTGGCGCACACTCACTCAGCTTAGAGGGAACACTGCTCTGGAGCCCTCCTTCCTGAGCTAAGGCAAAAAAATGGGTGAGCCAGAGGCTAAGAGACTGTGAGCTGGCTCACACTCACTCAGCTTAGAGGGAACAGTGCTCTGGAGCCCTCCTTCCTGAGCTAAGGCCAAAAAATGGGTGAGCCAGAGGCTAAAAGACTGTGAGCTGGCTCACACTCACTCAGCTTAGAGAGAACACTGCTCTGGAGCCCTCCTTCCTGAGCTAAGGCAAAAAATGGGTGAGCCGGAGGCTAAAAGACTGTGAGCTGGCTCACACTCAGCTTAGAGGGAACACTGCTCTGGAGCCCTCCTTCCTGAGCTAAGGCAAAAAATGGGTGAGCCGGAGGCTAAAAGACTGTGAGCTGGCTCACACTCAGCTTAGAGGGAACACTGCTCTGGAGCCCTCCTTCCTGAGCTAAGGCAAAAAAATGGGTGAGCCAGAGGCTAAGAGACTGTGAGCTGGCTCACACTCACTCAGCTTAGAGGGAACAGTGCTCTGGAGCCCTCCTTCCTGAGCTAAGGCAAAAAAATGGGTGAGCCAGAGGCTAAGAGACTGTGAGCTGGCTCACACTCACTCAGCTTAGAGGGAACGCTGCTGCCGACAACCCTGTAAACGTATCAGCTATTGTTAGATACACTTAACTGTCCCATATGCTGTGTCTTATGAAGAAAGAAGGAATCTGAAGTTATTTTCAGGAGGCTGGCCGTGTTGGTCTGAAGCGGTGGAATAAAGTTGGAGTCCAGCCGGGTACCTTGGAGACTGATTTTTTTTTTAATTCATGGTATAAGCTTTTGTGTGCAGACACATTTCTTCAGATACAGTTGCTGTCGTGTTTTCATAAATGTTAAGTGTCACCACTCTGTCCCTGCAGGGCTAGTTTTCTACACGCGGGGAGTTCTTCCATTATTCAAAGGAACATGGACAGTTTCCCAGACCGGGGCTGCAATCTCCCACCCTCCTTCCCGTGGCAGGAATTCGAGTTCTAGCACCTTCCCACTTCCTGATCTCCCCTCAATATGTGGCTCAGGCGGGGGGGGGGTCTTGGCATCCATCGGAGGGGAGTGGGGTGGCTTCTGGCAGAGTCAGGGACTCAACGCCCAGGGAAGGAAGTGGCTAGTCTTGGGAGGACAAGAATACTGGATGGTCACAGTCACAATTCAGAGCCAAAAATGATCAAAAGAAACTGAAAAATGCGCTAGACAATGTTTAGATATCCAACATAAAATCCTTGTACAAAATGTCTACAATAGATAAACACGTCTAGTGTCCAAAATAATATTAAAGGGTGAACTTTTGCCGAAAGTCTCTGGACTGTTCCATCGTTTCGATGTCTCCTCTTCTTCCGAAAACAAGGATGGAAGATGTTGTGCTTCTTGGTTGAGTAATTCAAAAAGTATACAGATCACCGGTCTCATTCATTTTCATAGACGTGCCATAAACCTGGTTACAAAGATTCTTACAGCTTCATTCGAAGGGCAAAGTGCTCAAATAATGACTTGGGAACGTCTTGAGAGGAAACATAGTTAGGAGGGGAATGTCTGGGGAGGAAACATAGTTAGGAGGGAGGAGGGGGGGTTGTTCCCCCATGAAAAATGACTTGGAGAGGTTGGGTCAAAAATTCCAGAGTCTTCCTTGATCACCGTATCTGAAAAAGGACATCACAGAGTGGGGGAAACTACAGAGGGCAACTAAAATCATGAGTGGGCTCAAACGCCTTCCCTTGGAGGAACGGCTGTAGACTCTAGGACTTTTCAGTTCAGAGAAGAGACAACTAAGGGGGGAAGCATGGTGGAGGTTTGTAAAATCAGGCATGGGGTGGAGAGAGTTGACAAAAGGCTGCAATCTCACGCACGCTTTCCTGGGAGCAGGGCTCATTTCCCACAGGAGCGCGCAGGAGCGACGCTCCGGCAGTAAGGAGCCCAGGGGGTGGGCACATGCAGCAAGCCCTGCCCCCTGCTCCCAGCAGCCCCCCTCTCGCCTTTCCTGGCCCACTGGCTGACCTAGTGGAGCGCTGCCGCAAGCTGGCCCTAGAACTGGTCCGCCACTGCCTGGGCTGTGGCACCCAGCCCGCTCAGACTCTGCCTGTCCTCATGCCGGCCCTGGCGTGGCACCCTAACCCGGCTACTCCCGCGAGGCATGCGAGGAGCTCCGCCCCGGCCTCCTGCTCACTCGGCCTCCTCCTGCACCTCTGCCCTGCCACCACCCTGGCCCCTACCTGCTCGAGGCCACGCACGCCCTCCGCGCCACTGTCCTCGACTCACGAGCAGCCACACACTTTCCTGCGCTTGCCGGCCATCCAAAAGAGTCCCGTGGCACCTTGAAGACCAAGGTTTATTCAGGTACGAGCTCTCCCTCCTCTCTGAGGGCAGATCTGTGCGCTCCCCCCGCCATTGCTAGCAATCCAAAACAGTCCACTGGAACCTGAGCGGTGGGTGTTGCCTTCTGACACCCAGATGTCAGGGGGTGTGGCATATGCAAATAAGTTGCGCTAATGAGTTGTGCTAATGAGCCCCTTGCACCTCTTTTTCTATAAAGTGTCCCCTGCCTGGGAGTCAGCCTCAGGGAATGAAATGGGACTGACTTCCGAGTAGGCCTGTTTAGGATTGTTCCCAAAGAGGATTTTTTCTTCCTACTTTTATAGAATCATAGAACATTAAGAGTTGGAAGGGACCTTGCAGGTCATCTAGTCCAACCCCCTGCACTCTGCAGGAGCAGAGCCAAAAGACAGCCCTACAACGTACCCAAAAGATGGTCGTCCAGCCTCCGCTTGAAAACGTCCAGGGAAGGAGCATCCACCACCTCCCAAAGCAGACTGTTCCACGGCTCAACCACTCTCACCGTTAGGACATTTCTCCTGATATCTAGCCGGTAACAACTCCCTTGTAATTTCCACCCATTAGATCTAGTCTTGCAATCTGGAGCAACAGAGAATAGTTCTGCTCCATCTTCTACATGACAGCCCTTCACATACTTGAAGACTGCAATCATGTCCCCTCTAAACCTTCTCTTTCCCAGGCTAAACATACCCAACTCCCTCAGCCTTTCCTCGTAAGATTTGGACTCCAACCCTCTCACCATCCTGGTCGCCCTCTTCTGGACACGCTCCAGCTTGTCAACATCCTTCCTAAAGTGTGGTGCCCAAAACTGGACACAGGACTCCAGGTGAGGCCCGACCACAGCAGAATAGAGCGGAACCACCACCTCCCGCGATCTGGACACAATGCTTCTTCTGTTAATGCAGCCTAAGATTGTATTCGCTTTCTTCGCAGCCACATCACACTGCAGGCTCATGTTGAGCTTGTGATCAACCAGAACACCCAGATCCCTTTCACATGTGCTGCTGTCAAGCCAAGTCCCTCCCATTCTATATCTGTGCCTTTGATTTTTTGTATCTAAGTGCAGGCCTTTGCACTTATCTCTATTGAAATTCATTTTATTGGCCTCAGCCCCCTGTTCCAGCATATCTAGATCATTTTGAATCCTGACTGTCTTCTTCAGAATTAGCAATCTCACCCAGCTTTGTGTCATCTGCAAATCTGATAAGCGTCCCCTCTATGTCTTCCTCCAGGTCATTTACAAAAACATTAAACAACACCGGGCCCAGGACCGAGCCCTGTGGCACTCCACTCTAGACTTCCCACCACGTGGATGCAGAGCCATTTACAAGCACTTTCTGGGGTTCTTGTCAGGGGAAGGCCTTGGCCTCTCTGCCCTGTTGCTGGCCCTCCAGAGGAACTGGCTGGCCCCTGTGTGAGAAGCCAGGATGCCGGACTAGCTGGACCCTCCCTGGTCTGACCCAGCAGGGCTCTTCTGACGTTCTTCTCAGGGGAAGGCCTCGGCCTCTCTGCCCTGTTCTTGGGCCTCCAGAGGAACTGGCTGGCCCCTGTGTGGGACAGAAGGCTGGACTAGATGGACCCTCCCTGGTCTGGCCCAGCAGGGCTCTCCTGGGGTTCTTGTCAGGGGAAGGCCTCGGCCTCTCTGCCCTGTTGCTGGCCCTCCAGAGGAACTGGCTGGCCCCTGTGTGAGACAGAAGGCTGGACTAGCTGGACCCTCCCTGGTCTGTCCCAGCAGGGCTCTCCTGGGGTTCTTGTCAGGGGAAGGCCTCGGCCTCTCTGCCCTGTTCTTGGGCCTCCAGAGGAACTGGCTGGCCCCTGTGTGAGACAGAAGGCTGGACTAGCTGGACCCTCCCTGGTCTGGCCCAGCAGGGCTCTTCTGGGGTTCTTCTCAGGGGAAGGCCTCGGCCTCTCTGCCCTGTTGCTGGCCCTCCAGAGGAACTGTCTGGCCCCTGTGTGGGACAGAAGGCTGGACTAGATGGACCCTCCCTGGTCTGGCCCAGCAGGGCTCTCCTGGGGTTCTTGTCAGGGGAAGGCCTCGGCCTCTCTGCCCTGTTGCTGGCCCTCCAGAGGAACTGGCTGGCCCCTGTGTGGGACAGAAGGCTGGACTAGATGGACCCTCCCTGGTCTGGCCCAGCAGGGCTCTCCTGGGGTTCTTCTCAGGGGAAGGCCTCGGCCTCTCTGCCCTGTTGCTGGCCCTCCAGAGGAACTGGCTGGCCCCTGTGTGAGACAGAAGGCTGGACTAGCTGGACCCTCCCTGGTCTGGCCCAGCAGGGCTCTCCTGGGGTTCTTGTCAGGGGAAGGCCTCGGCCTCTCTGCCCTGTTCTTGGGCCTCCAGAGGAACTGGCTGGCCCCTGTGTGGGACAGAAGGCTGGACTAGATGGACCCTCCCTGGTCTGGCCCAGCAGGGCTCTCCTGGGGTTCTTGTCAGGGGAAGGCCTCGGCCTCTCTGCCCTGTTGCTGGCCCTCCAGAGGAACTGGCTGGCCCCTGTGTGAGACAGAAGGCTGGACTAGCTGGACCCTCCCTGGTCTGGCCCAGCAGGGCTCTCCTGGGGTTCTTGTCAGGGGAAGGCCTCGGCCTCTCTGCCCTGTTCTTGGGCCTCCAGAGGAACTGGCTGGCCCCTGTGTGAGACAGAAGGCTGGACTAGCTGGACCCTCCCTGGTCTGGCCCAGCAGGGCTCTTCTGGGGTTCTTCTCAGGGGAAGGCCTCGGCCTCTCTGCCCTGTTGCTGGCCCTCCAGAGGAACTGTCTGGCCCCTGTGTGGGACAGAAGGCTGGACTAGATGGACCCTCCCTGGTCTGGCCCAGCAGGGCTCTCCTGGGGTTCTTGTCAGGGGAAGGCCTCGGCCTCTCTGCCCTGTTCTTGGGCCTCCAGAGGAACTGGCTGGCCCCTGTGTGGGACAGAAGGCTGGACTAGATGGACCCTCCCTGGTCTGGCCCAGCAGGGCTCTCCTGGGGTTCTTGTCAGGGGAAGGCCTCGGCCTCTCTGCCCTGTTGCTGGCCCTCCAGAGGAACTGGCTGGCCCCTGTGTGAGACAGAAGGCTGGACTAGCTGGACCCTCCCTGGTCTGGCCCAGCAGGGCTCTCCTGGGGTTCTTGTCAGGGGAAGGCCTCGGCCTCTCTGCCCTGTTCTTGGGCCTCCAGAGGAACTGGCTGGCCCCTGTGTGAGACAGAAGGCTGGACTAGCTGGACCCTCCCTGGTCTGGCCCAGCAGGGCTCTTCTGGGGTTCTTCTCAGGGGAAGGCCTCGGCCTCTCTGCCCTGTTGCTGGCCCTCCAGAGGAACTGTCTGGCCCCTGTGTGGGACAGAAGGCTGGACTAGATGGACCCTCCCTGGTCTGGCCCAGCAGGGCTCTCCTGGGGTTCTTGTCAGGGGAAGGCCTCGGCCTCTCTGCCCTGTTGCTGGCCCTCCAGAGGAACTGGCTGGCCCCTGTGTGGGACAGAAGGCTGGACTAGATGGACCCTCCCTGGTCTGGCCCAGCAGGGCTCTCCTGGGGTTCTTCTCAGGGGAAGGCCTCGGCCTCTCTGCCCTGTTGCTGGCCCTCCAGAGGAACTGGCTGGCCCCTGTGTGAGACAGAAGGCTGGACTAGCTGGACCCTCCCTGGTCTGGCCCAGCAGGGCTCTCCTGGGGTTCTTGTCAGGGGAAGGCCTCGGCCTCTCTGCCCTGTTCTTGGGCCTCCAGAGGAACTGGCTGGCCCCTGTGTGAGACAGAAGGCTGGACTAGCTGGACCCTCCCTGGTCTGGCCCAGCAGGGCTCTTCTGGGGTTCTTCTCAGGGGAAGGCCTCGGCCTCTCTGCCCTGTTGCTGGCCCTCCAGAGGAACTGTCTGGCCCCTGTGTGGGACAGAAGGCTGGACTAGATGGACCCTCCCTGGTCTGGCCCAGCAGGGCTCTTATGGGGTTCTTCTCAGGGGAAGGCCTTGGCCTCTCTGCCCTGTTGCTGGCCCTCCAGAGGAACTGTCTGGCCCCTGTGTGAGAAGCCAGGATGCCGGACTAGCTGGACCCTCCCTGGTCTGGCCCAGCAGGGCTCTTCTGGGGTTCTTCTCAGGGGAAGGCCTCGGCCTCTCTGCCCTGTTCTTGGGCCTCCAGAGGAACTGGCTGGCCCCTGTGTGGCACAGAAGGCTGGACTAGATGGACCCTCCCTGGTCTGGCCCAGCAGGGCTCTTCTGGGGTTCTTGTCAGGGGAAGGCCTTGGCCTCTCTGCCCTGTTGCTGGCCCTCCAGAGGAACTGTCTGGCCCCTGTGTGAGAAGCCAGGATGCCGGACTAGCTGGACCCTCCCTGGTCTGGCCCAGCAGGGCTCTTCTGGGGTTCTTCTCAGGGGAAGGCCTCGGCCTCTCTGCCCTGTTCTTGGGCCTCCAGAGGAACTGGCTGGCCCCTGTGTGGCACAGAAGGCTGGACTAGATGGACCCTCCCTGGTCTGGCCCAGCAGGGCTCTTCTGGGGTTCTTGTCAGGGGAAGGCCTTGGCCTCTCTGCCCTGTTGCTGGCCCTCCAGAGGAACTGGCTGGCCCCTGTGTGAGAAGCCAGGATGCCGGACTAGCTGGACCCTCCCTGGTCTGACCCAGCAGGGCTCTTCTGGTGTTCTTAACTGCTGGATCTCAAATTGTGCTCTGAAGCAAACCTGGAGAGAAAGTGATTCTACGGCCAGTTTGGTGTAGTGGTTCAGTGCGCGGACTCTAATCTGGGAGAACCGGGTTTGATTCCCCACTCCTCCAGTTGCACCTGCTGGTGTGACCTTGGGTCAGTCACAAGCTCTGGCACAGCTGTTCCTGAAAGAGCAGTTTCTGTCAAGAGCTCTCTCAGCCCCACCTACCTCACAGGGTGTCTGTTGTGGGGAGGGGAAGGGAAAGGTGTTTGTGAGCCGCTCTGAGACTCCTTTCGGTAGAGAAGGGGAGGGGTATAAATCCAATCTCCTCCTCCTCCTCCCCCTCCTCCTCCGCCTCGAACAGAAATTCTATGTAGGGCGAAAAATAGTTAGAATACAATCAAAGAGTTGGAAGGGACCTCCAATGAAGGAAATTCACAAATACCTCTCCCCCATACCCCAGTGACCCTCGCTCCATGCCCAGAAGATGATCAGAAAACTTCAGAATCTCCAGTCAAACTGACTTGGAGTACAGTTGCTTCCTGACCCCAAAGTGGTGATCAGCATTTCCCCGAGCATGTAAGGAAGGGCCACAAGAACTAAACACCGAGGCAGCCCTTCCTGCCCTCCCTCTCATGATCTGCCCAAGCTCACAGAACCAGCATTGCTGTCAGATGGCCAACTAGCCTCTGTTTAAAAACTAGAGCCCACCACCTCCTAAGGGTACAAAGTGTTTTCTCCCGTGTGTATTTTCTGATGCTGTTGAAGAGGGCCACCTCACTGAATCTCTTTCCACCCTCTGAGCCTTCAAAAGGTTTCTCCCCTGTGTGGATTCTCTGATGCTGTTGAAGACTGCCACTCCGACTGAATGTCTTTCTGCACTCTTGAGCATTCAAAAGGTTTCTCCCCTGTGTGGCTTCTTTGGTGCGTTCGAAGACTGCCACTCTCACTGAATCTCTTCCCACACTCTGAGCACTCAAAAGGTTTCTCCCCTGTGTGGGTTCTTTGATGCCGATGAAGAGTCCAACTCATACCGAATCGCTTTCCACACTCTGGGCATTCAAAAGTCCTCTCCCCTGTGTGGGCTTTCTGATGCTTGTGAAGATTCCCCCTCTCACCGAATCTCTTTCCACACACTGAACATTCAAAGGGTTTCTCCCCTATGTGGGCTCTTTGATGCCGTTGAAGAGTGGCCCGCTGGCTGAATCTCTTTCCACACTCTGAGCATTCAAAAGGTTTCTCCCCCGTGTGGGTTCTCTGATGCTGTTGAAGAACGGCACTCACTCTGAACCTCTTTCCACACAGTAAACATTGAAAAGGTTTCTCTCCTGTGTGGGTTCTTTCGTGTTCTTGAAGATGGCCACCGTGACTGAATCTCTTTCCACAGACTGAGCATTCAAAAGGTATCTCCCCTGTGTGGGTTCTTTGGTGCATTTGAAGATTGCCCCTGTGATTGAATCTCCTTCCACACTCTGAGCATTCAAAAGGTTTCTCCCCTGTGTGTGTTCTTCGGTGCACTTGAAGAGTGCCACTGTGACTAAATCTCTTTCCACACAGTAAACATTGAAAAGGTTTCTCTCCTGTGTGGGTTCTTTTGTGTTCTTGAAGATGGCCACTGTGAATGAATGTCTTTCCGCACACCGAACAATCAAAAGGTTTCTCCCCTGTGTGGGTTCTTTGGTGCACTTGAAAATCACCACTCCTTCTGAATCTCTTTCCACACTCTGTGCATTCAAAAGGTTTCTCCCCTGTGTGGGTTCTTTGGTGCACTTGAAGATCGCTACTTCTTCTGAATCTCTTTCCACACTCTGCGCATCCGAAAGGTTTCTCCCCTGTGTGGGTTCTTTGGTGCACTTGAAGACTACCACTGTGACTGAATCTTTTCCCACATTCTGAGCATGTAAAAGGTTTCTCCCCTGTGTGTGTCCTCTGATGCCGTTGAAGGTCACCACTCCTACTGAATCTCTTTCCACACACTGAGCATTCAAAAGGTTTCTCCCCTGTGTGTATCCTTTGGTGCACAACGAGCTGAGATCTATTCTTGAAGTACTTTCCACACTGATTGGACGTACTTGCCTTCCTTATCCTCTGCTTTGGAAAATGTACATTACAGTTTCTTCCATCTCTCTTCTCAACCATATGGCTGCCTTTCTTTGTCTTAGGTCCGCCTCGATTCCTGATGTTTCCTTTCAGGTCTTCATTTCTAACTCTGTCTGCCCTTTGCTGATGAAGTCTGTCAGCCTCCTCATTCCTCTGATTATCCTCTGCTGCAAGAAAGAGAGAGATCCCGTTAGCTCCTGGAAGGGCTGGTAAGGTCCATTAGCCATCTATGTGACTGCAGTAGGAAAGGATTGACGGCCCTTTGGTCTCGAAAAGCTTCACTGATCTTAACCACCCCTCCACATCTTTCCCCAGAATATCTATTAGTCAAGAATACTCCCAGGAACCGCAGCTGAGCTCTTCCCAAAAAGGAGCTTTGGAGCCTCCACATTTCAGTCCCCCAGAAGGCCTCCCTCCCTCCTTACCCAGCCGGCTCTATGATTGTACCCAATCAAATGTTGCTCAGAAGTGAATCAGAAATCCCCCATGGCTATTCCTTGCCCTTTCCCGAGAGAGAGAAAGAGAGAGACAGGCAGACAGATAGAATCATTCTTATATGGAGAAGAAAAGAAATTCAAGAGTAAAAATTCTTCCGGAAGGACAGAACCATGGTCCAGATCAAAGCCCACAATCCCAACCGGTATAATGGGAATGGATCTGTGAGGCAAAGCCCCCTAGTTCCCCCCAAGGGGTTAAGGTGATTATTAAGTGGCCTGGTCTGACTTGCAGGTGTTCAGTATTTGAGTCTTCCTGCAGCTAACACCCTTATCTTTTTCAAGGCCAGAGAAAATTCCATTTGCTTGGGTCGTTAGGACCACCTGACCCTAGAGAGTGTAATACAGGTATAGGGCAGAAGGAAGCCATGTTAACTTGATGCTCACGCCAAGTGACCGCAGTTTGACATTTTCTTGCTTCGTCACAGTGAATAGTTTTATGTAGAGTAACTTAGGCTACAGCGGGAACACCTTATGCTGCAACAAGAGGTGCCACTGAACACCAGGTATTCCAAGGTATTAGACAGAATCATAGAATGTTAGAGTTGGGAAGGGACCTGGCAGGTCATCTCGTCCAACCCCCCGCAGAAGAGTTAGCTTTTCTCTCTCTCTGTTGCTGAGCTGCAGAAAAGGTGCTGTTTAGTGGCACCTTATTTGTAAACCCTCAATAAACCTTCACACATATATATATATATATATATATTAAAAGGGGTCTGGTTTCCTTATGTGCACTCTCCTCGTGAACCCATTGGACAGGGTCGTGCTCTCTCAGGTACAAAGAAAGTAGTGACCCAGGAGGGGGACCCAGGCTTCGGTTCTTGACAGGATCACTTCCGGATCACAGGCAGAGCAGAAGTTTCTAATCCCAACCAGGGGGAAGGGTGTGTTGCAAAGGCTGGCAACAGAGAAATGAGGATCTGGCCCCAAGCAGATGCTCTGCCAGTGAGCCACAGCCCCTCCCCAAGAAGCGGGTCAGGCCTCAAAACGGTTTGTTCTTATTCAATATTTTAATACATGCGTCATCGCCATGGCAGCAATGCGCATCTTCGGCACCAAGGAAAGAATCCTTACCCAGAAAGCCCACATTCTCGTAGTTCTCCCGCATGACTTCCCTGTGCAGAGCTCTTTGCCCCGGATCCAGCAGGGCCCATTCAGCCTCGGTGAAATCAATGGACACCTCCTCGAAGGAAATGGGACCCTGAAAGTAAAAGCAGATTCCCGCATCAGAGATGGCACCTGGGAAGGGAGCAGTCTGGGAGGGGGCAGGATGTCAGGCTTGGGATGGGTAAAGGGAACGGCGTTCAGAGGATCTCTCGCCCAGACACCTTGTAGAAACTGCAGGAGCAGAAGCCCCCCTCCAGGAAAGGAGGAGGGACACAGGCTGCCCCCCCCCCCGCTCATCTCTCCTACCTGGGCTGGAAGGGCAGCAGCCGTTTCCACACCTCTGAAAAGATGACAGCTCAGCAGCATCTCTTCACTGTCTGTTCCTGAGACAAAGGAGGGAAGGAAGGGAGTTTGCTTGCTTGTTCCCTGCTTCACACACGCCCCTCCCAGCGTTGTGAAATCTTCCCCTGTGTACAACTCAACACGTTTCTTAAGCACTTTTTAATGAATTCTGGGAGAGGCAGAGGAGAAGCGCCGGGTACCTATGAGCCTCAAGTGTTATAAATGCTGACAATGTATTTCAGACTCCTGTGTGGGTGTGTATAGCCTGTTGGAGAGCGGTGCCTGTTTGAGGAAGGGTGGGCTCTGTGTGTCTCTTTTGCCTGGGGGTCACTGGTTGCAGCTTTCAGCAGTTTTGCCTGAGGCTGACTGCTGGCCCCGCCCTCTACTGGATGTCAGGCAGGCTTTAGTAAACTCAGAGCCATAAGGAGAATCATTCCATGGGCAAGACTGCTGGAATGGAAAGGATCAAGTGAAGACTGTGCTCTCCTTAAACAAGAGCTCTTGCAAGCTCAAGGTGTCCCGATTCCAACAAGAAGGAAATATGGTTATAAATGCTGACAATGTGTTTCAGACTCCTGTGTGGGTGTGTCCAGCCTGTTGGAGAGCGGTGCCTGTTTGAGGAAGGGTGGCCTCTGTTTGTCTCTTTTGCCTGGGCGTCCCTGGTTGCGGCTTTCCGCAGTTTTGCCTGGGGCTGACCGCTGGCCTCACCCTCTTCTAGGTGAGCCCTTAATTATATAAGGCTCCTCCTTGCCAGAGGCACAAGCCGAAGGGCAAGAGCTAAAGGGCTCTTAGCCTGGGGATCGGGCCTCAGGACTCCATAAGTAGTTAAGAAAATTGTACATTGTTGTGCTTGTTTCCCTTTTGGCTCAGGTAGCCCATTGGTCAGTTCTCTAAATTTCAGGGTACCTCGGCACACCAAGGTGTTTCTAGGAGAGAGAATCCACTTGGGGAGGTGATAATGAATGCTCACGGACCATTTCCAGTCACCTGTGGGGAATGTGCCATGTTGGTCTTCGGCCCTGAGGACGAAGACAGCGTACACGTGACAGAAGCACAAGTTGTCAGGACTCTAAGAGGAGAAGGTTCGGAGCCTGGGGGAAAGGATTACTAGTCTCCGTGAGCTCAAGGAAGGGGAGGAGTTTGTTAACAGAAGCCTTGAAGGGAAGGAGAGACCCGTCAAAGGGGCAACAGGGTGTGGCTGACTGCCCTAACAAGACTCCCCAGAGAGCTCCAGCAAGACCCCAAAGGCTTCAAGCGAGACGGCACTCCACGCCATGAGAACTGAGGAAGCGATTCCAGGCCCTTGCGATGGGAGGCAGAGATGGAAACACAGCCAGTGGAAGTATCACAAACACAAGGGAGGGAGAAGAACCGGGAGATACCAAGAAAGGGCACTGGAAGGGAAAGGAAGGTGTCGGCCATAGGCGACTCCCTGCTGAGGGGTGCGGAACATCGTGTGGCCGGGTTTGACCCCCTGGTCCGTGAGATGCGTTGCTTCCCAGGGGCGAAAACTAAAGATATGACAGAGAGGACCCCTAAACTCATCAAACCTACAGAGCATTACCCATTTGTGATGGTCCGTGTGGGAACTAATGACATGGCCGTGAACAACATCAGAAACATTAAGGCTGACTATGAAGTTCTTGGGAGGAAGCTGAAGGGGACGCAAGCGCAGGTGGGTTTCTCTTCCACCCTTCTTCACCCAAAGAGTGATTAACACGTGGAATTCACTGCCACAGGAGGTGGTGGCAGCTACAAGCATGGACAGTTTCAAGAGGGACTTAGATAAACATATGGAGCAGAAGTCCATCAGTGGCTATTAGCCACAGGGTATAGATGGGAACTCTCAGTCTGGGGCAGGTGATGCACTCTATTCTTGGTGCTGGAGGGGGCAGCAGTGGGAGGGCTTCTAGTGTCCTGGCCCCACTGCTGGACCTCCTGATGGCACCTGGTATATTTTGGCCGCTGTGTGACAGAGTGTTGGACTGGATGGGCCATTGGCTTGATTCAACACTGGCTTCTCTTATGTTCTTATGTTCTTATGTACCCTTCCAGTCATCGGAAGGGGAATACGACGGGAACAGATGATAATGGAGGTGAACCACTGGCTGCGTTGGTGGTGCCAGCAGGAGCGATTTGGATTCTGGGACCACGGGCTAGGTTTTCTGGCACGCGATGGACTTCACCTGTCAAGGTCATGGAAGACCGTGTTTGGCAGAAGCCTGGAGAGATTCATCAAGAGGGCTTTAAAGTGAGACCGCAAAGGGAAGGAGGCGACCAACACAGGGATTTCAATGAAGGAGAGCAAACATCAGAGGCCCACCTGGGAGGGCCGGGTCTAATGCAGCCAAAGGTGCGGGGCTTCAGGTGCCCGTGTACCAATGCCCAAAGCCTGGGCAATAAGAAGGAAGAGCTTGAGCTTCTAATGCAGACGGAGGGATATGATTTAGCAGGCATTACAGAGACTTGGTGGGACGATTCCCAGGACTGGAATGTAGTACTAGATGGATACGAGTCATTCAAGAAAAACCGAAAGGGTCGAAGAGGAGGCGGAGTGGCGCTGTCTGTGAAGAGAGGGTTTGTTTGCCAGGAAATACTGCAAGAAGAGGGCGGCAGCCCAGTGGAAAGAATGTGGCTGAGGATAAAGGAAGGAAGGACAAACATGATTGTGGTTGGAGTCTGCTAAAGACCTCCTGACCAGGATGAGGAGGTGGATACTTTCCTCCTTGGACAGCCTGACAGGATATCCAGACAACATGACCTGGTAGTTATGGGTGACTTCAACCTCCCTGATGTGTGGTGGGAGACAAACACTGCAAAGCGTCCACAGTCACTCACGTTCCTGACCTGTCTGGTTGACAACTTCGTTCATCAAATGGTGGAGGAAGCTATGAGGGGCTTGGCCATACTTGACTTAGTATTGACCAACAGGCAAGAGACGGTAGATGGGGTGAAGGTGGTGGGGACCTTAAGGGGAAGTGACCGTGTCCTGCTAGAATTCCTTTTGCTGTGGGGGGACCAAGGAAGTCCGTAACTACCTGTGTCAGTTAGATTCCCGTAAGGCAGACCTTAATAAACTCAGAGGCATGATGGGAATCATTCCAGGGGCAAGACTGCTGGAAGGGAAGGGGGCATGTGAAGGGTGGGGCTCTCCTGAAACCAGAGCTCTTCTTGCAAGCTCAAGCGGTCACCGTTCCAACAAGAAGGAAACGTGGATGGTCGGGGATCCAAGAAGCCAGTGTGGATGGACGGAAAACTGTGTGAGGGGCTAAGGGAGAAAAAGGAAACGTTCAAGAAATGGAGGCAAGGACATGCCTCTAAAGAAGAGTATCTCTGGAGGTTGCCAGGCCCTGTCGGTCAGCCATCAGAGAGGCTAAAACTCACAGTGAGCTAAACCTGGTCAGGGAGGCTGGCTTATAATGAGAAACTCTTCTTCAGATATGTGAGGAGAAAACACAAGATAAAAAGAGGCGATGGGCCCGCTGTTGGGTGAAAACGGAGAGACTCTGACAGAGGACAGAGAGAAAGCAGAAAGGCTCAGTGCCTATTTTGCCTCAGTTTTTTCCCCTGAAGAAGAGAAGAGGCTCATCTAGAGATGGTGGTAGGCAAGTCACAGCATCTGGGTTGCTGGGTGACGTGGACAGAGAGGAAGTTGAGACGCACCTGACTCCAGTAAATGGGTACAAATCCCCCCAGGGCCAGATGGTATGCACCCAAGAGCATGTTCCCTCTAAGCTGTGGAGTCTTGTGAGCAAGAATTCTACCTTGTGAGCTACTGGCATGAAGGCTGTGAGCAAGCAATTTAGCTACGGCATAAATTACTTTGCTCTGGAGCCCTCCTTCCCTGAGCCGAGACAAAAATGTGTGAGCCAGAGGCTAAAAAACTGTGCACGAGCTCACACTAACTCAGCTTAGAGGGAACACTGCTCACGGAACTTTCTAGAGAGCTGGCAGAGCCTTCGTCCATCGCCTTCCAGACCTCTTGAGAGCCAGTTTGGTGTAGTGGTTAAGTGTGCGGACTCTAATCTGGGAGAACCGGGTTTGATTCCCCACTCCTCCACTTGCACCTGCTGGATGACCTTGGGCAAGCCACAGTTCTGGCACAGCTGTCCTTGAAAAAGAGCAGCTTCTGTCAGAGCTCTCTCAGCCCCACCTACCTCACAGGGTGTCTGTTGTGGGGAGCGGAGGGGAAAGGAGCTTGTAAGCCGCTTTGAGACACCTTTGGGTAGTGAAGGGCGGGGTATAAATCCAGTCTCTTCTTCTTCTTCTTCTCTTGGAGGACAGGAGACGTGCCACAAGACTGGAGGAGGGCAGATGTGATCCCAGTTTTCAAAACAGGGAGGACCTAGGAAACGACAGGCCAGGCAGTCTGACCTGTAGAGAGGTCAGTTCAGGAAAGAGCAGATTTTAAAGGGATCAATGTGTAAGCATCTAAAGGACAACTTGGTGATCTGGGGAAGTCAGCACGGATTTGTCCCCAACAACTCCTGCCAGGCCAACCTCATTTCCTTCTTTGATCGAGCGACGAGCTCCCTGGATCGAGGGAATGCTGTTGAGGCTGCTTACCTGGATTTCAGTCAAGCTTTTGACAGAGTTCCCCGTGGTGTTCCGATGGGCAAATTAGAGGACTGTGGGCTGGACTGTAGGATAGTGAGGTGGAGAGGGAACTGGTTGGAGAACCGCACGCAGAGAGTACTTGTCAAACTGGAAAAGTGGGCAGATGTGAACACGATGCAACTTTCACAAGGTTAAGTGCTGAGTTCTACATCTGGGTGCAATTTGCAAGGTTAAGTGCTGAGCTCTACATCTTGGGTGCAATTTACAAGGTTAAGTGCTGAGTTCTACATCTGGGTAACAAAAATGAGTAACACGGAGCCTGGACACACTTCTGAGTAGCAGTGTGTGTGAACAAGTTCTTGGGGCACGGGTGGGCTGTAAGTTAAATATGAACAGCCAGTGTGATGCGGCGACAGAAAAGGTGAATGCGATCTCGGGGTGTATCAGCAGAGGGATAACACCCAATTTGAGTGCTGCAAAACTAACTGTGTTCTGTGAAGAAGGATTTAGCTTCTTCCCTGAACTGAACACTGTACACACCAAATTCACTGGGTGTCCCAATCGTATCCAGGCACGACGACTTCTTACCACTGGAGAAGAAGGCATCCCGGGCACGCTCCACGGCCTGCGCTCTCTGCCCTTGCTCCGAGGAAGCTCCTTCCGCCTCAGGGACTGTGGCTTCTTTCTCCACGGATGGTCCCCACACCTGAAACAGCAGCGAGGGAGAGGGGTAAGAGGTGGAATGGAAAAGAGACCAAGGAATGGATCCTGCCCCCCTCCCAAACTCTGCGCCCTTCCATCATCAGACCTGGTTTGTTCTCTGGAGGGATCAGAAATTCTCTCATAGATGAGGCTGCTGAAGGAGGCCGTTAAATCTCCCATTTGTTTGATAAACACTTGGACAAATATCTCCCAGGGACACTTCAGGATAAGGCCAGATATCGTTGCTTGAATTGGACACACCTGGAGGGAATCCCCCTCACCTGTTCTGCCCGCCTCTTCTCCTCCGCCTGACTCAGGAGGAAGCCTTCGGCCAGGGCCACCGCCTGGGAACTGGTCTCCGGCCCGCATCCTCGGACCCAGCCCTGCATTTCCCGGGGCAGGAGAGTCAGGAACTGCTCCAAGATCACCAGGTCCAGGATCTGCCTCTTGGTGCGCCTCTCCGGCTCCAGCCAGTGGCGGCAAAGTCCGTGGAGCTGGCTGCAAACCTCGCGGGGCCCAGCGGCCTCCTGGTAGCGGAACTGCCTGAAGCATCGGCAATGTAGGTCTGAGACTGCAGTGAGCTGATCACGGGTATCTGGCCCCGGGCTTTCCCAGGATTCAACACCACTCCCAGCTTGGGAGGGACGGGGGCCTTTCCTCGCTGTCCTGCCAGTTCCAGGTCCTTCTGGGTCCTGCTCTTCCATCTTCTCCTTCCCCTTCTCTTGGGTCACCTCTGAGTGTGTAAAGAGGCTTTCAGTCACGTGGCTGTGAAGAGAGGAGAGACACAGGCAGTCACACTGGAAATAAACGGGAATGGAGATGCACCACCGAATATCATAAACCTTCATATGCCCAGGAGACACACGAGAATTGCCCCGGTAGATCAGAACAAAAGGGCTTCTTTGTGGCTTGTAGACCAGGTTTGATATCATCTTTCTATATCACAAAACCAGTTATTTGAGATAAGCCTCCTTGGTCGCTTGGGAAATTTAAGCGCCGCTGGCTCTTTAAGGATATTAATTAATTAATTGGTTGTCTTTATACCCGGCCCTCCCTGCTGAGCTTAGCCTCTCCTGACATTGGCTCAGTCTGTCCTCAGGGCTGATTCTTAAGGTAAACCCCAGAGGGACAAGAGGGGCTGGTGACCCCTTGACCATCGCAGGCGTCTCTTCGACAGGCCTGAAGCGTGAGGCAAGAGCTCTCTGTCTGAGTACCCGGCCAAGGGGAAGGGGCTGGAATGTCTCTGTGGGAAGAAGGAGCAGCTGAGATTGGAAGTCAGACAGGCTGAGATTGGGCTCAAGGATGTGGAGGGGCAGAAATGCTCCCCTCTGGGCACCTGACGTGGGGTGGTGGGCCTGCTCCTCTGGGGGAATCTCTCTGGTCTCCACCCTCGCTCAACTCTACCAGGGTATTTGTCATGAAAGCAAACAATAACAAGAAACCAGATAATTCAGGGCTTCCTTCTCCTTCTTCCAAGGGGAACCAACCCAAATAAACAGGACCCCTGGGAACTTCTTTCCCCTTGAAGAAGCTGGGTGGAGGAAACACACCTTCCATCCAGAGCAGAACCACAGTTTCCACCTGGCCCTGTGTTCCGGAGTCCGGCCTCTCTGGGGAAACAGCCTCAGCCCAGCCCTTGAACAACTCTGGATGGCGACCGAGTGCGTTGGGAGATGTGCCCACCCAAGGGCTGCCGGGACGGAGAGGCAACCAACTCTGCCGAATACACCAGGTTGCCAACTCCCGGTTGGGAATCCCCTGGAAATTTGGGGCTGGAGCGTGGGGCGGGCAGGGCGCAATGGCAGGGAGTCCCCCCTCCAAAGCAGCCATTTGCTGAACACAAACTCATCTCTGCAGGCGGGAGATCCGTTGTCATTGGAGACAAATCTCCAGACTCTTCCTGGAGATTGGCATCCCTACATCAGGGAGATCGTAGCTGGGGTGGGGGGAGCAGCCAAAACGCTTGGCATTGGCGCCACTGAATCAACAGCCATCCCATCTGGTCCCAGGTGGGCCTCTTGGATGGGCCTCCGATCTTTGCCTTCTTCCTGGCACACGCCCCTCCCTTAGCAAGACTCGAACCCGGGACTGGGCCCTCGGGTTTCTCCCTGTTGTGTTGTCCAAGGGGGTGTGTGTGTGTCTGTCTGTACCTCTCTGGCCTGGCAAACAGATGCCCCCCCTCCCAGCCAAACCCCGGGGCAGGAGGGAGGATTTGGGACTGCGTGAAAGGCCGCCTCTGCCAAGGGAGCTGCGGGGCGGTGGCGGGGCCGGGGAAGACCCTGCGGCTGGAACCCGACGCTGCCTGCCTCCCTCCCTCCAAGCGGTGCGGTCTGCCAAGATCCCGGGCGCCCCGGGCATTCGAGCGGCGAGCGAGCCCTCCGGCGGCTGCATCAGTTAGTCGCCTCCAGCCCGGAGGAGGATGCGGAGGCGGAGAAGGAGGAGGCGGCCTTCGCTTCCCCGCCGAGGAAGATCGACCCCTCGAGCCTCCAGAGCGGGATCCGTCCGGTGGAGGGGGGGGGCCGAGAGCAGCAGCCCGCAGACTCCCCATCCCGAGAACAAGCGAGCAGACTATGGCCGCAGGGCTCCCCCCGCCCCTCCCCTCCCCAGCAAGACCCAGACCCTCATTCCCCCCCTCCCCCCCAGCAGAGACTTACCTGCAACCAAACCAGCCCGGGGTCCGGCTGCCAGGCGTCTTCTCCCCCCCCTCCTCCGGTGCAACCCTGAAGCTCCTCCTCGGGCCCTGCGGCCCGGATGCAAGAGCAGAGCCCCCCCCCCGTCGAGACCGTTTCCTCCTCCCCCCCCCCCCCCCCGGCCCTCTCCAGCAACGCCGCTCGCTGGCTGTAACCCTTCCCGTGCTACAAGGCCCGGTGCAGCCGTGCAAAAATGTGTTCCTCTAGGATCGCGCAACATACTGTAGAAACCAAGCCACGCTCTGGCTACATCAAGTCCTGCAAAAAATGCAAATGCAGCCTGTGTTTTTAATAGTTCGCGAGTTGGAATGTGTCAAAGTTCCAGTACTCCTGACCGGAAAGGCATCTCTCTACATTTCATTTTCGCAAAAAGCACTGATGATAACCTCCTCGAAATGAATACTGCTCGGAAGCCTGCTCCAATCCTGAACATAGGATTGAAGCTAGCGATTTGGGTTTTTTTAACACCTTTCAGTGGTGGGGAAAGCCCTCTCTCTGTCCCGCAGTTGGTGACCATGAATGTTAGAAATCCCAGAGTTCTGAAAGAACTCAAATGTGAACTTGTGGATCTCCTGACAAAAATATGTAATCTTTCTTTAAAATCTGCCTCCATTCCTGAGGACTGGAAGGTAGCTAATGTCACTCCCATCTTTAAAAAGGGCTCCAGGGGAGATCTGGGAAATTACAGGCCAGTCAGTCTGACATCGATACTGGGTAAGTTGGTGGAAACTGTTATTAAGGAAAGAATTAGTAGGCACACTGATGAACAAAAACTATTGAGGCAGACTCAGCATGGGTTCTGTAAGGGAAGATCTTGTCTCACTAACCTGTTAGTGTTTTTTGAGGGAGTGAACAAACATGTGGACAAGGGGGACCCAATAGATATTATTTACCTTGACTTCCGGAAAGCTTTTGATACAGTTCCTCATCAAAGGCTCCTAAGTAAGCTCAATAGTCATGGGATAAAAGGACAAGTCCTCTTGTGGATCAAAAACTGACTTATAAATAGGAAACAGAGAGTGAGTATAAATGGAAAACTTTCTCAGTGGAGGGTGGTAAGCAGTGGGGTACCACAGGGATCGGTACTCGGTCCGATGCTTTTTACCTTGTTTATTAATGATTTGGAATTGGGAGTAAGCAGTGAAGTGGCTAAATTTGCAGGTGACACGAAGTTGTTCAGGGTGGTGAAAACCAGGGAGAATTGTGAGGCACTCCGAAGGAATCTGTCGAGGATGGGTGAGTGGGCGTCAACGTGGCAAATGGGGTTCAATGTGGCCAAGTGCAAAGTGATGCACATTGGAGCCAAAAATCCTAGATATAAATACACGTTGATGGGGTCTGAATTGGCAGAGACGGACCAAGAGAGAGATCTTGGAGTCATAGTGGATAACTCGCTGAAAATGTCTAGACAGTGTGTAGCTGCAATAAAGAAGGCCAACGCTATGCTGGGGATTATTAGGAAGGGAATTGAAAACAAATCAGCCAGTATCATCATGCCCCTGTATAAATCATTGGTGCGACCTCATTTGGAATACTGTGTACAGTTCTGGTCACCACATCTCAAAAAGGATATTATAGCATTGGGAAAAGTGCAGAGAAGGGCAACTAGAATGATAAAAGGGTTGGAACACCTTCCCTATGAAGAAAGGTTAAAATGCTTGGGGCTCTTCAGCTTGGAGAAACGACGGCTGAGGGTGACATGATTGAGGTTTATAAGATTATGAATGGGATTGAGCAGGTTGAGAAAGAAGTACTTTTCTCCCTTTCTCACAATACAAGAACTCCTCATGGGCACTCCATGGAATTGCTGAGCAGTCGGGTTAGAACAGATAAAAGGAAATACTTCTTCACCCAAAGAGTGATTAACATATGGAATTCACTGCCACAGGAGGTGGTGGCAGCTACAAGCATGGACAGTTTCAAGAGGGAATTAGATAAACATATGGAGCAGAAGTCCATCAATGGCTATTAGCCACAGGGTATAGATGGGAACTCTCGGTCTGGGGCAGGTGATGCACTCTATTCTTGGTGCTGGAGGGGGCAACAGTGGGAGGGCTTCTAGTGCCCTGGCCCCACTGCTGGACCTCCTGATGGCACCTGGTATATTTTGGCCGCTGTGTGACAGAGTGTTGGACTAGATGGGCCATTGGCCTGATTCAACATTGGCTTCTCTTATGTTCTTATGTTCAGAGGTGGTTTGCCATGGCCTGCCCCCTGCGTCCCGACCCCGGCATTCCTTGGAGGTCTCCCATCCAAACAGTAGCCGGGGCTGACCCTGATTAGCTTCCAAGATCTGAGAAGATTGGGCCACCCTGGGCTACCCAAGTCTGAGTACAGATGCATAGAGCTTATTGCAAGTAGGGTCCTGTTGGGTAATTTTTGTATTGCCCTAGGTTGGATCCTTCTGGGTAATTCTGCTTTCAGTGGCTCATGTTAACGTTTCTGCTTTCATTCCGTACAGATTTTTAGATTCCTGTTTTGGTTCCACCACCCAAATTCCATGTCTGTGTCTACGTGGAAGGAAGTCTCGAGTGGAGTGCTGCAGGGCTCGGTCCTGGGCCCGGTGTTGTTTAACGTTTTTGTAAATGACCTGGAGGAAGACATAGAGGGGATGCTTATCAAATTTGCAGATGACACAAAGCTGGGTGGGATTGCTAATTCTGAAGGAGGCAGAGTCAGGATTCAAAATGACCTAGATAGGCTGCAACAGTGGGCTGAGGCAAACAAAATGAAATTCAATAGAGATAAGTGCAAAGTCCTACACCTGGGCACAAAAAATCAAAGGCACAGATATAGAATGGGAGGGACTTGGCTTGATAGCAGCACATGTGAAAGGGATCTGGGTGTTCTGGTTGATCACAAGCTCAACATGAGCCTGCAG
This sequence comes from Gekko gecko, assembly GCA_029375565.1. Lineage (NCBI taxonomy): Eukaryota > Metazoa > Chordata > Lepidosauria > Squamata > Gekkonidae > Gekko > Gekko gecko. Next base: position 3,196,491 of record JAPDNY010000002.1, on the reverse strand, counting down.
TGTGATGCGGCTGTGAAGAAACCAAATGCCATCTTAGGATGCATTAACAGAAGCCTTGTGTCCAGATCACGGGAGGTGGAAGTTCTGCTCTATTCTGCTACGGTCAGGCCTCTCCTGGAGTCCTGTGTCCAGTTCTGGGCACCACACTTTGGGAAGGATGTTGACAAGCTTGAGCGTGTCCAGAAGAGGGCAACCAGGATGGTGAGAGGGTTGGAATCCAAGTCTTACGAGGAAAGGCTGAAAGAGTTGGGTCTGTTTAGCCTGGGAAAGAGAAGGCTCAGAGGGGACATGATGGCAGTCTTCAAGTGTTTGAAGGGCTGTCATGTAAAAGATGGAGCAGATCTATTCTCTCTTGCTCCGGATTGCAAGACTAGATCTAATGGGTGGGAATGACAAGGGAGTCGTTACCAGCTAGATATCAGGAGAAACTTCCTAACTGTAAGAAGAGTGGTTGAGCAGTGGAACAGTCTGCCTCGGGAGGTGGTGGATGCTCCTTCCCTGGACATTTTCAAGAGGAGGCTGGACAACCATATTTTGGGTATGTTGTAGGTATGTAGGGCTATCTTTTGGCTACGCTCCTGCAGAGTGCAGGGGGTTCAACTGGATGACCTGCAAGGTTCCTTTCCATCTCTAACATTCTATGATTCTAAGTACGATGGCGAGAACCATTTCTGGCTTCCTCCCGCACAGAAGCCCCGTTGGAATTTCCCCGGGGCTTTTTCTGCTTCAATGCTTGGGAAGGATTTGGGGATCTTAAAGGGGCTGAGGGAGGGAGGGGGAAGAAATGGGGCGGGGTCCTGCCTCCGAGTTGGCAGCTTCCTGACTCCCCTGGCTGTGCGGAAGGGGGAGGGGCTTCCCTCCAAGGCTACCAGAGAGTATTTTTAAAATTTCATTTATTGATTCATATTTGCATCCCGCCCGACCCGTGAGCGGGCTCAGGGTGTGTTAAAGGTAAAGGTAAAGGTAAAGGTTCCCTTGCTCGAAAGCCAGTAGAATCCAACTCTAGGTGCTCATCTCCGTTTCAAAGCCGAAGAGCCAGCGCTGTCCGAAGACGTTTCCGTGGTCATGTGGCCAGCATGACTAAACACCAAGGCGCACGGAATGCTGTTACCTTCCCACCAAAGTGGTACCTATTTATCTAGTTGCAATTTCTTGCTTTCGAACTGCTAGGTTGGCAGGAGCTGGAACTAGAGACAGGAGCCCACCCCGTCATGCGGCACTCTCGGGTCTTGAACTGCTGAACTACTGACCTTTCCAAAGCCTGCAGTTCAGAGTCTTAACCACTTGAGCCACCACAGCTCCCAGATGTGTTACATCATCTCAAAAGAATACAATAATGTTTAAAACACAATAAAACATTTACCTTATAAACATTTAAAACCAATAGTTGTAGCTGCTGCTGGAAAGTCCGGCCCGTTAGTACTGATTGTTATGGCTGGTTGCTGGCAGATGGGTGGCCTGTAGGTAGGAGACGGCAACCTCGGGGAGGCCCTATGTGGACGATTGCAATACCTTTTCAGGGCCAGCCCTGCCAGTTGCTGGACAGAAGGAAGGAGACAAGGCCTTGAAGACGTGTGCTTCTGACATGATTCACACAAGCAGAGACAATGGGCAGAAACTTTGTCCCTGCAGTGCTAGTTTTCTACATGCAGGGAGTTCTTCCATTATTCAAAGGAACTTTGATCATTCCTCAGATCAGGGCTCCAACCTGCGTCAGGCAGTCCAGTTCGAGCACCTCAGGGCCTTCCCAACGCCTCCTCTCTCCTCCATACGCGGATCAGGCTGGGGTGGGGGTCTTCGCATCCGTCGGAGGGGAGTGGGGTGGCTTCTGGCAGAGTCAGGGACTTAACGCCCAGGGAGGGATGTGTCAACTAAGGAGGGGAGACACGGTATAGGTTTACAGAATTACGAATGGGGTGGAGATAGTTGATAAAGGCTGCAGTTTCATCCAGAGAAGCAGATGGCTTTAATATTCCTGGATGCTGAAAAAGCATTTGACAATGTAAACTGGCAATTTATTGTCCGACAGATGAAAATAACGAAGTTTGGGAGTAACTTTATAAGGGCTATTGAAGCTATCTATACAAAGCAGAGAAGAAGAGATTGGGTTTATATCCCGCCCTTCATTACCCAAGGGAGTCTCAGAGTGGCTTACAAACTCCTTTCTCTCCCCCTCCCCACAACAGGCACCCTGTGAGGTCGGTGGGGCTGAGAGAGCTCTTGACCTAAACTGCTCTTTTTCAAGAACAGCTGTGCCAGAGCTTGTGACTGACCCAAGGTCACATCAGCAGGTGCAAGTAGTGGAATGGGGAATCAAACCCGGTTCTCCCAGATCAAAGTCCGCACACTTAACCACTACACCAAATTGGCAAAAATAGTAGCAAATAATGAATTGAACGATAATATATGGATTGAAACAAGGACAAGACGAGGCTGTCCAATACCTCCACTGCTGTTTACATTAACATTGGAAATGCTGACCAGAACCATCAGGGAACTATGCCATTAAAGGTGTCTGAATGGATGACTGAAAGAACTGTTGGGGATGACTTCCGTATTAAAGGGACATCAATAAGAGGAAACAAATATAAATTACAAGCCTTTCCTGATGATCTGTTATTTATCTTAGAAGACTAATGGATTTGGTACAACAACTAATCAATCGGATTAATGAATATGGGGAAATGGTGGGAACGAAAATAAATCATCAGAAGACGAAAATGATCATGAAAAAATATGACATCAAAACAGAGATGCGAAATAGCAGAACTGACAGGATTTCAACTGGAAAAGAAAGTCATGTATCTGGTGTTGTGATCTGTGCAGGATGGAGGCAGGGCCTCGAGGCCTAAGTTCTAGGAGGGGCCTGTCTGACAGTGAAAAACAGACAGCCTGCAATCCCCATAATGCTTAGAGACAGGTTTTAACCAATGGGAGTGCAGAGATTCTGTGTAGGCCTCTGGAGATCCATACATGACTGGGAGAAAAGCCTGAGGCCTAGGGCCCAAAAGAGGCCTGTGTGGTAGTAGAAAGCTGCCTACGATTCCCACAATGCCTAGAGCCAGCTGCAACCAACGGGGATACTAGAAGTCTCTGAGGTGATGTGTTCTTATACTTGGTTTCAGTTTTAACTGAGGTTCTTTTTCTCTGCGGTCTGTGAGGAGACTGGTCTGGGACAAAATTCCCTCACTTGGGAGAGTGAGTACGTTAAGCCTGGTCTATAGAGGGCTGTGAGGAAATGGTTCTTTGGCTCTTCTGCAGACTTCTCACAGAGGGGAAAGTCTGGTCTGAGGAGAAAGACCCCTCCCTTGGCTCAGCGTGAATACAGGCAAGAGGCCTGGTCAGAAGGCTTGTAGGCCTGAAGTAGTAACAGTTAAGGAGTAATAGGTAGCTGCGTTAGCTTTGTGTTCTTTTTGCCTTTCAACACTGTTATACCTTTTTAAAGCACCTTGCCTTACTTGCGTTGCCCCAGTATTGTTCTTAATAAACCATTTGTGTCATCACGCCTAAGGTTCTCGGCTTGGAAAGGGGCATTTTGGATGGGCTTGAGAGGGTACCCTAGGCCTTCTCAAGGGACCGTAAGTCCAGGGTGGTGGCAGCAGAAGGCGGCGGCCCGCTGGGGTCATAACACCTGGGTATTAATTTTACAGCAAAAGGTAGCTCTCTGATGAAAGATAACTATAATCAAGTCTTACAAGACATTTAAAAAGATTTAGAGAAATGGACAAAGCTTCAAGTATCACCAATGGGTAGAACAGCAATTTTGAAAATGAATACTCTACCACATTTGATGTTTCTATTCCACACTCTGCCGATACATATTAAACAAAACTTTTTTGACACACTGAATAAACTGACACAGCACTTGATATGGCAAGAGAAAAAACAAGCAGTTATCAGATACACAGAATTGCTAGATGATGGAAATAGTTTAAAGTGTCAGGAAGAATTAAAGAAAAAGGAGATAAATTTAGATTGGTAGACCAGAGTACAAGTGGCATCTAGCTATAGTAGGGATAAACAGACTGAATTTGAAAAATTATTATGCACTTCAAGAGAGAAACTTATTAAGAAAGTACATGGTACGTTGATGCAATTCAAAATGCAGGATGAAAAATAATGTATGATTAAATGGATGCAAAATATAGGTTGTAACACAGATTTGTCACAATGAAGTAAAATACGGAATGTGAATATCAAGTTGAATAAATCTGTTTCATTTAAAGAAAATTTGTATAAAATGTTCTATAGTTGGCACCGAACCCCAGATAGGTTAGCTAAACTGTATAAAAACTTGAGTAACAGATGCTGGAAATGTAATAATCATATTGGATCCTATTATCATATGTGGTGGACATGGAAAAAGGTTCATTCATACTGGACTGAAATACATACTCTCTTACAATCAGTATTGAATAGTACAATATTTTTAAACCAGAAATATTCCTGTTAAACTGTCCACCAGATGACTTAGATAAGAACCACAGAGACTTTATTTTACATGTTATAACAGCTGCCAGAATCTTATTCGCAACGACATGGAGGACAGTGAAAACCCCAACGTTTAATGAGTTGATAATGAAGACTATGGAATGTGCCGAAATGGACAAATACACAAAAAGGAAAAGTGGAAGAAGAATTTATGGGACCCTGGAGGATGTTCTATGACTGGTTAAAACAGAAGTACTGAGAAACTAAGACTAAATGAAGAATAATAAGAAAGATGGCTATTAGCTGCTGTAGATTTTCCGGGTTGTTTGGCCATGGTGGTCTTGGCATTGTAGGACCTGATGTTTCGCCAGTAGCTGTGACTAGCATCCTCAGAGATATAACACAGCTCTGTGTCAAGCTGAGTAGAAAAATGGTAGGCATGTAATTTAAATCTGCCCTGGAAGGTGAAGATTTATAAGATGGTTATAATAGTTGTGAAACTTTCAGGAAAAGATTGGCATGCAGAATGTTAAATTGGTTTTTTATATATATAATCACTCTATATTCATTCTTTCCCCCTCATCTCCCTTTCCCCCTTTCTATATATAAACTAATAAAATTATTTTTTTTAAAAAAAAAAGACAAAGGGTGCCATCTCAAGCACACTTTCCTGGGACTCAGCCTCGGGGAATGAAATGGCACTGACTTCCGAGTAGGCCTGTTCAGGATTGCTCCCAAAGAGAACTTTTTCTTCCTCTCCCAAAAAGACTAGAACTCGAGGGCATCCAATGAAGCTGATGGGCAGTAGGTTCAAGATGGACAAAGGGAAAGACCACTTTCCATAGAGAGTGATTCCAATGTGGAGTTTGCTGCCAGAGGATGTAGTGAAGGCCACAGGAATAAACAGCTTTAAAAAGGGATGAGATAGATTCATGGAGGAGAGGGTCTATCAATGGCTACTAGCCATGGTGGCCGAGAGGGACCTCCACCTTCGGAGGCACTGAGCCTCTGAATCCCAGAGCCAGGAGGCACCATCAAGGGAAGCCCTCGGCCTCTGAGCTCTGTTCTTGGCCCTCCAGAGGAACTGGCTGGCCACTGAGTGAGACAGGATGGTGGACTAGATGGACCCTCCCTGGTCTGATCCAGCAGGACTCTTCTGATGTTCTTCTCAGGGGAAGCCCTCAGCCTCTGTGCCCTGTTCTTGGCCCTCCAGAGGAACTGGCTGTCCGCTGTGTGAGACAGGAGGCTGGACTAGATGGACCCTCACTGGTCCGATCCAGCAGGACTCTTCTTTTTTTTTTTTTTTTTTGGTAAATACAATTTATTATCAGATATATTTTCCACAATCATACAAATTAAGCAATTAAATACATATCCATTTCCTTTTACCCTCTCCCCCCCAAACACGGCTTCCCGCAATGCTCCAACCCCATTGATATTTCTTATTCAATTACATTTAACTAAACTTACTTTATGGAGCTGCGGTGGCTCAAGTGGTTAAGACACTGAACTGCAGGCTATGGAAGGTCAGCAGTTCAGCAGTTCAAGACCCATGAGTGCCGCATGACGGGGTGAGCTCCCGTCTCTAGTTCCAGCTCCTGCCAACCTAGCAGTTCGAAAGCAAGAAATTGCAAGTAGATAAATAGGTACCACTTCGGTGGGAAGGTAACAGCGTTCCGTGCACCTTGGTGTTTAGTCATGCCGGCCACATGACCACGGAAATGTCTTCGGACAGCGCTGGCTCTTCGGCTTTGAAACGGAGATGAGCACCGCAACCCTAGAGTCGGATTCGACTGGCTTTCGAGCAAGGGAACCTTTACCTTTAAACTTACTTTATCTTACTAATGGTAACAATTTAAAAAACTAGTCCCTTTCACTTTCTCCTTAGTAGTTGTCAAAACAAATCAAACCACGTTTTACATCCCAATTTTTCAACAGATATTCTTGAAAGTCTTTCCAAACTTCGAAAAACTTTTCATCTTCTTCGTTATTTAATTTTCTTGTTAATTTGTCCATTTCTGCCATAAACAGCATCTTCTTAATCCATTCCCATGTTTCAGGTGTTTTTTCTTGCTTCCAACATTGTGCAAAAGTCATTCTGGCTGCTGTAACCAAATACCATAGTAATGTTCTCTTGGTTACATTTATTTCTTCCATTTTAAGACCTAACAATAACATTTGTGGGTCTTTCTTAAAAGTACATTTCAAAATTTTTTGTATCTCATTATGAATCTCAGTCCAGTACCTTACAGCCTTATCACAAGTCCACCACATATGGTAAAAAGACCCTTCTTTTTTCTTACATTTCCAACATTTGTTAGACATGCTATCATTTATAATAGCAATTTTTTAGGAGTCATATACCATCTGTACATCATTTTATAGCAATTCTCTTTAACATTTATACAAGTTGAAATTTTCATTGACTTTTTCCACAAATATTCCCAAGATGACATAGATATTTCATTATTTATATTTACTGCCCACTTTATCATTTGCTCTTTTACTGTTTCATCTTCAGTATACCATTTCAATAACACCTTATACAATTTTGAAATCATTTTTTTACCCTTTTCGACCCATACAGTTTCAATTTCATTATTTTTTTCTCTAAAGCCATATTTCCTTTTATCAGCTTTACATAAATCATAAATCTGTCTGTAACTCAACCAATCATATTCAAATTCAACATCAGTTCTGTCTTTTAATACAAAGTTTTTCCCTTCAATATTTAAAAGGCTTTTGTAAGGTAACCAATCTAGACCTTGGTTTCTTGAATATGGATTAATCACTTCTGCCGGCACTATCCAAAGTGGTCGCTCTTCCGAGAAGAATTTTTTATATCTCATCCAAGTCTCGAACAGTGATCGTCTTATATAGTGGTGTTTAAAAAACTTGTCTATTTGTACTTTTCTATACCATAAATATGCATGCCATCCAAACTTATTATCATGACCTTCCAAAGCCAACAACTTCTTATTCTCAAGGTTAATCCACTGCTCCAACCATGTTAAGCAGACGGCATCATAATAAAGTCTTAGATTTGGTAGTTGTAGTCCTCCTCTTTCCTTTGCATCACATAAAATTTTCATTTTAATCCTTGGTTTTCTTCCTGCCCATACAAACTTCGATATTTCTTTCTGCCACGTATCCAATACTTTACTTTGTTTTAATATTGGAATAGTCTGAAATAGAAACATCAAGCGAGGCAAAACATTCATTTTTACAGTTGCAATTCTTCCCAATAACGATAGATTCAAGGTATTCCATTTTTTGAAGTCTTGTTGAATCTTATACCAAACTTTTTCGTAGTTATTTTTAAACAAATCAATATTTTTCATAGACAATTCAATACCTAAATATTTAGTCTTTGTAACTACTTCGCATTTAATTTTCTCTTGAAGTTCAATCTGTCTCTGTTTCGTCATGTTTTTGCACATCACTTTCGTTTTATTTTTATTGACGTAAAATCCAGCAATTGTTCCAAATTCTTCAATTTTTCCCATCAGTTGTGGTATATTCTCAATTGGATCTTGAATCATAAACATTACATCATCTGCAAATGCTCTATATTTATACGTAAAGTCTTTCACTGTAAGTCCTTTGATATTATTGTCATTTCTTATCTCTGCCAATAATATTTCCGGTATCCAAATAAACAATAACGGAGACAACGGGCAGCCTTGTCGTGTTCCCTTTTGAATTTGAAAGAAATCTGTTTTCTCTTTATTTATATTCAAAGCTGCTTTCTGTTCTAAATATATTGCCACAATCATGTTTGAAAAAGATTGTCCTATATCCATTTTTTCGATTACTTGCAGCATAAAGTCCCAATTCAAGTTATCAAAAGCTTTTTCCGCATCCAGAAAGAGGAATCCAACTTCTTTTTCTGGGTGTTTGTCATAATATTCAATTGCATCAATCACCACTCTCAAATTGTCTCTTATTTGTCTATTTGGTAAAAAACCAGCTTGCTCTTCCGCTATCCAGCAGGACTCTTCTGATGTTCTTCTCAGGGTAAGGCCTCGGCCTCTGAGCCTGTTCTTGGCCCTCCAGAGGAACTGGTTGGCCCCTGAGTGGTATGGGATGCTGGACTGGATGCACCATTGGTCTGATCCAGCAGGGCTCTTCTTACGTTCTTAACTGCTGGATCTCAAAATTGTGCTCTGAAGCAAACCTGGACAGACAGTGACTGTGGGGACTCGAGCAATATGCCTGGCAAAAAAGGGGTTTCCCACCATTTGTCTTTTTCACCCTTCTAGGCAGCAGCAGAAAGAAAACCTTAGTGCGTTCTCTGTGCTATGTCCGTGTGGTGGTGGTGGGGAAAGCCACCATGTAGCTTACTCAAGTAAGGGGGGGGACGTGATCCCTGGGGAGATGAGAATGGTTTCTTCTCTGTCACAGGGCTCACAGAATCAGGCTGTTTGCCCTCGGTCCCACTCAAAGCCTGTCTGGGATTATAGAATCCCAGAACAGAGTCATAGAGTTGGAAGGGACCTCCAGGGTCATCTAGTCCATCCCGCTGCACAATGCAGCAATTTCACAAATACCTCCCCCCCACACACACCCAGTGACCCCTGCTCCGTGCCCAGAAGATGGCCAAAAACCTCCAGGATCCCTGGCCAAACGGGCAAAAATAAAAATGGCTTCCTAACCCAAAGTGGCAATCAGTATTTCCTCTAGCATGTAAGGAAAGGTCACAAGAATTAAGTACTGAAGCAGCCCTTCCTGCCCTCCCTCTCATGATCTGCCTAAGTTCACAGAATCAGCATTGCTGTCAGATGGCCATCTAGCTTCTGTTTAAAAACATCCAAAGAAGGACAGCCCACCAACTCATAAGAGTAAAAGGTTTTCTCTCCTGTGTGGATGCTGTTGAATTTTGACACTCTCCCTGAATCTCTTTCCACACTCTGAGCATTCAAAAGGTTTCTACCCTGTGTGGGTTCTTTGATGTAATTGAAGACTGCCACTCAGACTGAATCTCTTTCCACATTCTGAGCATTCAAAAGGTTTCTCTCCGGTGTGGCTTCCGTGGTGATATTGAAGACTGCCACTCAGACTGAATCTCTTTCCACACTCTGAGCATTCAAAAGGTTTCTCCGTCTGTGTGGGTTCTCTGATGAAGCTGAAGGTCGCTACTGTCAGTATATCTCTTTCCACACAATGAGTATTCAAAAGGTTTCTCCCCTATGTGGGTTCTTTGATGATATTGACAACTGCCACTCTGAATGAATCTCTTTCCACACTGAGCATTCAAAAGGTTTCTCCCATGTATGGGCTCTTTGATGTAATTGAAGACTGCCACTCTGACTGAATCCCTTTCCAAACTCTGAGCATTCAAAAGGTTTCTCTCCTGTGTGGCTTCTTTGATGATATTGAAGACTGCCACTCCTACTGAATCTCTTTCCACACTCTGAGCACTCAAAAGGTTTCTCCCCTGTATGGGTTCTTTGATGATATTGAAGACTGCCACGCTGACTGAATCTCTTTCCACACTCTGAGCATTCAAAAGGTTTCTCCCCTGTGTGGGTTCTTTGATGATATTGAAGACTGCCACTCGTACTGAATCTCTTTCCACACTCTGAGCATTCAAAAGGTTTCTCTCCTGTGTGGGTTCTTTGATGTAATCGAAGATGGCCACTCTGACTGAATCTCTTTCCACACTCTGAGCATTCAAAAGGTTTCTCCCCGGTGTGGATTCTTTGATGTAATTGAAGACTGCCACTCCTACTGAATCTCTTTCCACACTCTGAGCATTCAAACAGTTTCTCTCCTGTGTGGGTTCTTCGATGTAATCGAAGATGGCCACTCTGACAGAATCTCTTTCCACACTCTGAGCATTGAAAAGGTTTCTCTCCTGTGTGGATTCTTTGATGATATTGAAGACTGCCACTCCTACTGAATTTCTTTCCACACTCTGAGCATTCAAAAGGTTTCTCACCTGTGTGGGTTCTCTGATGCTCTTGAAGATGGCCACTGTGACTGAATCTCTTTCCACACACTGAACATTCAAAAGGTTTCTCACCTGTGTGGGTTCTCTGATGCTCTTGAAGACTGCCACTCTGACTGAATCTCTTTCCACATTCTGAGCATTCAAAAGGTTTCTCTCCTGTGTGGATTCTTTGATGATATTGAAGACTGCCACTCTGACTGAATCTCTTTCCACACTCTGAGCATTCAAAAGGTTTCTCTCCTGTGTGGCTTCTTTGATGTAACTGAAGACTGCCACTCCGACTGAATCTCTTTCCGCACTCTGAGCATTCAAAAGGTTTCTCTCCTGTGTGGCTTCTTTGATGTAATTGAAGACGGCCACTCAGACTGAATCTCTTTCCACACTCTGAGCATTCAAAAGGTTTCTCTCCTGTGTGGGTTCTTTGATGTGATTGAAGATGGCCACGCCTACTGAATCTCTTTCCACACTCTGAGCATTTAAAAGGTTTCTCCCCTGTGTGGATTCTTTGATGTAATTGAAGACTGCCACTCAGACTGAATCTCTTTCCACACCCTGAGCATTCAAAAGGTTTCTCTCCTGTGTGGGTTCTTTTGTGTTCTTGAAGATGGCCACTGTGAATGAATGTCTTTCCGCACACTGAACAATCAAAAGGTTTCTCTCCTGTGTGGGTTCTTTGGTGCACTTGAAGATTGCCACTCTTACTGAATCTCTTCCCACACTCTGAGCATTCAAAAGGTTTCTCCCCTGTGTGGGTTCTTTGGTGCACTTGAAGATTGCCACTCTTACTGAATCTCTTCCCACACTCTGAGCATTCAAAAGGTTTCTCCCCTGTGTGGGTCCTTTGGTGCACTTGAAGATTGTCACTCTTACTGAATCTCTTCCCACACTCTGAGCATTCAAAAGGTTTCTCCCCTGTGTGGGTTCTTTGATGCCATTGAAGAGTCCAAATCCTACTGAATCTCTTTCCACATACTGAGCATTCAAGACTTTTCTCCCCTCTGTGTATTCTTTGGTGCACAAGGAGCTGTGATCTATTTCTGAAGTACTTTCCACACTGATTGGACAGAGTTGCCTTCCTTATCCTTTGCTTTGGAAAATGTACATTACAGTTTCTTCCATCTCTCTTCTCAACCACATGGCCACCTTTGTTTCTCTGAGGTCCGCCTCGATTCCTGACGTTTCCTTTCAGGTCTTCATTTCTAACTCTGTCTGTCCTTTGCTGATGAAGTCCCTCAGCCTCCTCATTCCTCTGATTATCCTCTGCTGGAAGAAAGAGAGAGATCCTGTTAGCTCCTGGAAGGGCTGGTAAGGTCCGTTAGCCATCTATGTGACTGCACCACCCCTCCACACCTTTCCCCAGAATATCTAGTAGTTAAGGATACATCACACACCCTCCCTCAAGAGCTGCAGCTGAGCTCTTTCCAGAAAGGAGTTTCGGAGCCTTGAGATTTCAGGCCCCCAGAAGGCCTCCCTCCCTCCTTACCCAGCGGGCTCTATGCTTGTACCAAATCAAATGTTGCTCACAAGTGAATCAGGAATCCCCCATGGCTATTCCTTGCCCTTTCCCAAGAGAGAGAGAGAGAGAGAGAGAGAGAGAGAGAGAGAGAGAGAGAGAGAGAGAGAGAGAGAGAGAGAGAGAGAGAATCATTCTTATATGGGGAAGAAAAGAAATTCAAGAGTAAAAATTCTTCTGGAAGGAAGAAGATCAAAGCCCACCATCCAAAACAGTATAAAGGGAATGGATCTGTGGGGCGAAGCACCCTCGTTCCCCCAAGGCATTAAGGGGATTATTAAGCGGCCTGGTCAGACTTGTGGGTGTTCGGTATCCTGAACTAACATCAAGGCTAGAAAAATTCCATCAGATAGGATCCTTGATTGGGTTGTTAGGACCATCTGACAGCAGCAGTAGCAGGAGGAGCAGGAGGAGGAGGAAGAGATTGGATTTATACCCCACCCTTCACTTGGAGTCTCAGAGCATCTTACAAACTCCTTTCCCTTCCCGTCCCCACAACAGACACCCTGTGAGGTCGGTGGTGTTGAGAGAGATCTTTCGAGGACTGCTTTTGAGAGAACAGCTCTGACAAAACTGTGGCTTGCCCAAAGTCATCCAGCAGCTGCGAGTGGAGGAGTGGAGAATCAAATCCTGTTCTCCCAGATTAGAGTCCATGCACTTAACCACTACACCACACTGGCAGAAAGTATAATATGGGTATAGGGAAGCCATGCTAACTTTCTGCTCATGATATTCTCTTGATTCATCATGATGAATGGTTTTATGTAGAGTAACTTAGGCTGCAGCTGGAATACCTATGTTGCAACAAGAGGCGCCATCGAATACCAGGTATTTCAATGTATTAGATAGAAGAGTTAGCTTTCCTTGTTTTTCAGTTGCTTAGCTGCAGAAAAGGTGCTGTTTAGTGGTATCATATTTTTAAATCCTTATTAAGCTTATATATATATATATATATATATAAACAATGGCCCGTCTGCATGTCCCACTCAGGAGAGACTGCGGCAAAACTTAGCAACCAGGCAAAAAGAGGCCAGGCTACAGGGAAGACACTCGGCCAGCCCAGAGTTCTAACAGAAGCCTGGCCGATCGTGCAGCTGGCTAATGAGAGGCAGCATTTAACACCACACTCTGGGCAGTACTCTTTGAGGGAGCCAAGATTCAGCTTTGTGCTGCTGGCATCCACTCCGGCTCATTAATGATTTGGAGTTGGGACTAAGCAGTGAAGTGGCTAAATTTGCAGATGACATGAAGTTCTTCAGGGCGGTGAAAACCAGGGAGGATTGTGAGGCACTCCAAAGGAATCTGTCGAGGATGGGTGAGTGGGCGTCAACGTGGCAAATGGGGTTCAATGTGGCCAAGTGCAAAGTGATGCACATTGGAGCCAAAAGTCCTAACTATAAATACATGTTGATGGGGTCTGAACTGGCAGAGACAGACCAAGAGAGAGATCTTGGAGTCGTAGTGGATAACTCAATGAAAATGTCTAGACAGTGTGTAGCTGCAATAAAGAAGGCCAACGCTATGCTGGGGATTATTAGGAAGGGAATTGAAAACAAATCAGCCAGTATCATAATGCCCCTGTATAAATCATTGGTGCGACCTCATTTGGAATACTGTGTACAGTTCTGGTCACCACATCTCAAAAAGGATATTATAGCATTGGAAAGAGTACAGAGAAGGGCAACTAGAATGATAAAAGGGTTGGAACACCTTCCCTATGAAGAAAGGTTAAAGCGCTTGGGGCTCTTTAGCTTGGAGAAACGATAGCTGAGGGGTGACATGATTGAGGTTTATAAGATTATGAATGGGATTGAGCAGGTTGAGAAAGAAGTACTTTTCTCCCTTCCTCACAATACAAGAACTTGTGGGCACTGCATGAAATTGCTGAGCAGTCGGGTTAGAACAGATAAAAGGAAATACTTCTGTGTTTTTTTAAAGAAAATTTTATTAACAGGATATAATAACATGTTCCATAATTCATAGTCAATTCTTAACATATCCTCTTTTTACAATTTTTCTCCCTTCCCCTCCCCTGGCTCCCAGCAATGCTCCACCCCCATTAATATTTCAATCAATATTCTCTTACTTATAGTTCTTACTCAGTAAACAAACCTTCATTTAAAACATTTTCTTTTTCTATTTTTCCTTCCTAGGTAACATTATGAATACAATCCATTTCTTATACTACAACTTCTGTTCTTAATAGTCTTCAAAGCAAAATAATCTATTTTTAACATCCCAGTTCGATTCTAGATAAACTTTAAAGTCTTTCCAATCTGCTAAAAATTCTGCATCTTCTTTTCCATTGAGTTATTTTGTCAACTTGTCCATTTCTACCATGAAAATCATCTTCTTTATCCATTCCCATTTATCTGGTATCTTCTCTTGTTTCCAAAATTGAGCATAAGTCATTCTTGCCGTAGTAATTAGATACCATAGCAATGTTCTCTTTGTTACATTGATTTCTTCCATTTTCAACCCTAAAAGTAGCATTTCTGGCTCCTTTTTCAAAGTACATTTCAGGATCTTCTGGATTTCGTTATGAACCTCAGTCCAAAAAGCCACTGCTTTTTCACATGTCCACCACATATGGTAAAACGAGCTCTCTTTTTTCTTACACTTCCAACATTTGTTAGACATATTCTCATTCATATTAGCAGGTTTTTTTGGTGTCATATACCATCTATACATCATTTTATAACAATTTTCTTTCACATTAACACATGTTGAAATTTTGATCGATTTTTTCCACAAACACTCCCATGATGACATATCTATTTCTCTATTAATATTTATAGCACATTTTACCATTTGCTCTTTTACAGTCTCATCTTCTGTATACCATTTTAACAAAATCTTATAAATTTTTGAAATCATTTTTTTACCTTTTTCTACCCATACCATTTCAATTTCACTATTTTCTTTCCTGAAACCATACCTTATTTTATCAGTCTTAAATAAATCAAAAATTTGCCTGTAATTTAACCAGTCATATTCAAATTCTAATTCCTCTCTAGGTCTTATCGCGAAACTACTTCCCTCGACTTTTAAAAAGTCTCTATAAGGTAACCAATCTTCTCCTTTGTGCCTTGAGAGTGGTTTAATTACTTCTGCCGGTACAATCCCTAAAGGTCTCATATCGAAAAAAAATCTCTTATATCTCATCCAAGTCGTAAACAGTGATCTTCTTATGAAGTGGTGTTTAAAAAGGTTATCCGCTTTAGATTTCTCATACCATAGATAGGCATGCCATCCAAATTTACGGTCGTGTCCTTCTAACGCTAACATTTTTCTATTGTCCAAATTAATCCATTGTTCAAGCCAGGCCAAACACACAGCATCATGATACAGTCTAAAATTGGGGAGTTGTAAACCTCCCCTTTCTTTTGCATCACATAGTATCTTCATTTTGATCCTGGATTTTTTTCCAGACCATACAAACTTTGAAATCTCTTTCTGCCATAAGTTCAACACTTTGTAGTCCTTTACAATCGGAATTGTTTGGAATAAGAACAACAAGCGAGGTAAAATATTCATTTTAACTGCAGAAATTATACCCAGCATTGACAAGTTCAAAGTATTCCACTTCTTTATAACCTGTTGGACTTTACACCAGGTTTTCTCATAGTTATTCTTAAACAAGTCTATATTTTTCATTGTAATCTCAGTTCCCAAATATCTAGTTTTTTTCACCACTTCACATTGAACTTTTTCTTGCAATTCCAGTTGATCTTTTTTCACATTCTTACAAAGTATCTTCGTTTTATTCTTATTCACATAGAATCCAGCCAAATCTCCAAATTCTTTAATCTTTTCCATCAAAAGCGGTACACTATTAACTGGATCTTCAATCACAAACATTACATCATCTGCAAAGGCCCTATATTTATATGTAAAGCCTCCAATTGTAAGTCCTCTTATGTCTTTATCTTCTCTTATTTTCCCCAGCATCACTTCCAAAATCCATATAAATAGTAAGGGGGATAACGGACATCCTTGTCTAGTCCCTTTTTGTACTTTAAAATAATCCGTCATCTCCTTATTTATATTTAGCGATGCTTTCTGTTCAAAGTATATCGCCCTGATCATGTTAGAAAAGGGCTGACCAATGTCCATTCTTTCAATCACTTGAAACATAAAGTCCCAATTTAATTTGTCAAAGGCTTTTTCAGCATCTAAAAATAGAAAAGCAACCTCTTTTTCTGGATGTTTATCATAATATTCCATAGCATCAATCACCATCCTTAAATTGCCTCTGATCTGTCTGTTTGGTAAGAAACCGGTTTGTTCCTCCATTACAACATCTTTCAAATAATTCTTCAATCTTTGCGAAATTACTTTGGCAAACAATTTATAATCTGTATTGAGTAGTGAAATTGGTCTATAATTCTTAACATCTGTTAAGTCTTGTCCTTCTTTTGGTATGAGTGATATATTAGCTTCTTTCCAGGATTCTGGTATTGTCCTCGTCAGCTGAATTTCATTTACTAGAAGTTCCAAACTCGGGGTAGCTCCTCTTTTAATTTTTTATAAAATTTTGCGGTAAAACCATCTGGGCCCGGAGCCTTCCCCATCTTGGCATTCTCTATAGCATTACATATTTCATCTGTCTGGATTGGACCATTCAACATTTCCTTGATTTGTAAGTCAATCTTAGGTAAATCTACTTTGTCCAAATATTTTTTAATTTTCTCCAGATCAATCTTTTTCTTTTGGAATAATTTCACATAATACTTGAAGAAGACTCTTTTTAGGCCATTCATGTCCATAATTTCTTTACCATCCTCAATTATTCTACTAATTATCCTTCTCTCCCTTCAGTTTTTCAATTGCCACGCCAAAAATTTTCCTGGTTTATTTGCTCCCTCAAAAGATTTTTGCTGCAATTTCTTTAAGCTCCAGTAGAGTTCTCTATTTAATATCACGTTCAATTGATCTTGTAAAATTTGAATTTCTTTAACAAGTTTCTTCTTTCCCGGTCTTCTTTTCAATTCTTTTTCTTTTTGGTGAATTTTTTCCTGCAACTCTTTTTGTTGCTTCATCTTCTGCTTTTTATCAGCCACATTCATTGATATCAATACTCCTCTCATCACCGACTTGTAGGCATCCCAAACTGTCTGTACTTTAACATTTTGGTTTAAATTCATTTGGAAAAAAAAATTGAGTTTCCATGCGTAATGTCTCAACTAACTTTGTCATGTCTAATAGATCTTCATTTATTCTCCAATGGAACTGCTTCTTTTTTTCTCTTAATGTCCAAATTACTGGATTGTGATCCGAATTGGTTTTTGGCAAAATCTCTACCTTCTGAGTTTTTAATGCTATTTCACCCGACATCCAAATCATATCTATTCTGGAGAAGGATTTATGCCGATTGGAGTAAAAAGTAAAGTCTTTAATTTTAGGATTCCACTTTCTCCAAACATCTTCAAGTTTCTCTTGTTCCATCAACTTAAAAAAAAGTTTGGGAAGCTTTCCAATCTTCTCATCACCCTTTTTTGATTTCCTGTCCAATTTATTATTAACTGTACCGTTAAAGTCTCCTGCTAGTATTATCTGTTCAGAAGTCACTTGATCCAATTCCTTCGTCAAATCCTATAAAAAGTTTTCTTTAGCTCCATTTGGCGCATATAAATTAACCACCAATGTCTTTTTTTGAAGCATTGTAATCTCTACAGCAATATATCTCCCGTCTTTGTCGCTAAAAAATTTTTGGCTCCAAATTTTTATTTACATAAGTCACAACTCCCTTATTTTTCTTCTCTGCCAATGAGTAAAATTCTTCTCCTAATTTCTTATTAGTCAAGTACTTATTGTCCCGCTTTCTAATATGTGTTTCTTGCAAACAGATGATGTTAGTTTCTGCTTTTGCAGCCAATAATTCACTACCCTCCTTTTGGAAGGTGCATTAAGTCCATTTACATTCCACGATAACAATTTGTAATCCATCATGGCTTATTTTTAAATATCTCCAAAGTCCTCGGAGTTCTCCGCCTTAAACCTGTACATGACTCCAGGTGTTTTGATCACATGTCTTTTCGAGTTGTAGGTGAATGACAGTCCCTGAGGTATCTCCCATCTGAATCTGATGGTTAACTGTTTCAGTTTATCCACCAATTTCTTATATTTCTTTCTGTCTTGCAAAATGGATCTTGGGAGTTCTCTCATTATTATTATCTTTTTACCATCAATCTCCAGTGGTTGAGTAAATTGCTTCTTGAATTTATCCTCTTTCATTTTCCTTGTTACAAATTGAACAATAACATCTCTTGGCAAATTTTTCCTTTGAGCATAAGCTGAATTCACTCTGCAGATTAAATCAAAATCAGAATCCAAATCTCCTTGATCTTCTCCCAAATATTCAGTCAAGGCTGTCACCACTACCGTGCGTATATTTTCGTCTATTTTTTCTTCTATTCCTCTTAACCTCAAATGGTTTGACATTGCTCTATATTCCATTATAGCCTCCAAATTATGGTTGTTTTGCGCCATTGAGTCCATTTTTTTCTCCATATCTTGTGATTTTTGCTCCAATTCAGTTGATTTTGTTGCCAAAGCTGTTACTTGACCATTTGTATTAGCTACTTCTTTCTTGATTTCTGCCACCTCTGCTAATACCAACTCTCTCAAGGCCGCCACATTTTTTTCCTGGACTTCTTCCAACTGTTCCAGCTGTTTCACCATTTGTTTTTCCATTTGTTGATCTATCTGTTTCACCATGCTCTGAATCGCTTCAATCATGCGCTTCTCCATTGCTTCTATTGTGGCTTGCCATTCTTTCTTCTCTTTAGATGACATACTTGGGCTCGCAGCCGAGGCAGCTCTTTGCCGAAATTTTGGCTCCATTTTGAAAGTTCTCCGATATGCTTCAGCTGTCCTCTGGTTCTTCTCTTAAATCCAACCTTTTTCGCTGTTTCCTACAGTCAATTTCACCTTTAAAATTGCATTTTAAAATTCAGTCCTCCTCAAAATGGCGGACGCAATTTCTCTATGGTTTCTGAGGCTAGAGTAGGCTTTCTTTTAACCTCCTGTTTCCGGTCCGACGTTGAAAAGGTCCGACCGGCAACACTTCCACTCAGCCGCTCTTTCGGTTTTCCAACACCCATTCTAGCCTAGTCCCAATTCCAGCCGGACACAGCTTTTTGCAACACCGTCGTCTCGCGATCTTTCCAGACTCATTCACTCATGCGCTTATCACTCAGTTTTTTAACCACAGGAATGTTAAACAAAGTCTATTTAATCCAAATTTAACGCTTTATCGAGCTCTTCAAAATTATACGATGGATCGATTGTTTAGCTTTAAATCTTATGCGCTTAACCGTCTCGATCAAGTTTGGTTATATCTTCATCCCGGTAAGCAAAACGGCTTTGTTACCTTGCATGTTTATCTTGGGACTTCGCATCACTTCTTTCTGTTTCCAACTTTACACTGTTTCTTAAGAGATCGGGAAATGGCGAATTTAAGCTGAAGATTCAGCTCGGCTGGCTTCTTTAGTGCTGGTATGCAATCGCCCGCTTCTGAGAGGAGTTCAAAGCGTAAACAAGCCCCCTCCGGGACTTGTACACGCCGATCTCAACTCTCACTTGGACCTTGTTGCTTGCTTGTCACCCCCCTGCCTGGGCGATGCTGCGCTGGGCAGTGGAATTGCCCAAACTGTCAGAAGAAGCTGCCGTCCACCCTGCTCGTCGCGAGGTGCGTCAGTTCGCCATTTTTCTCCGACCAGAAGCCAAAAGGAAATACTTCTTCACCCAAAGAGTGATTAACATATGGAATTCACTGCCACAGGAGGTGGTGGCAGCTACAAGCATGGGCAGTTTCAAGAGGGAATTAGATAAACATATGGAGCAGAAGTCCATCAGTGGCTATTAGCCACAGGGTATAAATGGGAATTCTCAGTCTGGGGCAGGTGATGCACTCCATTCTTGGTGCTGGAGGGGGCAACAGTGGGAGGGCTTCTAGTGTCCTGGCCCCACTGCTGGACCTCCTGAGGGCACGTGGTATATTTTGGCCGCTGTGTGACAGAGTGTTGGACTAGATGGGCCATCGGCCTGATTCAACATTGGCTTCTCTTATGTTCTTATGTTCAAGAACACACACATGAACAATACAGGAAGCTGACATGCTGAATCAGACCCCCCTTGGTCCCCTGAAGTCACTCTTGTCTACTCAGACCAGCAGTGGTTCTCCGGGATCTCAAGCGGAGGTCTTTCACATCACCTCCTACCTGGTCCTTTTAACTGCAGGTGCTGGGGATCGAACCTGGGACCTTCTGCATGCCAAGCAGCTGCTCTGCCAGTGAGCCACAGCCCCTCCCCAAGTAGCGGGAAAGGCCTCAGAATGGTGTGTTGCTATTTAATATTTCCATTCATGCCTCACCCCAAAGGCAGCAAATCGCACCTTTGGCACCTGTGAAAAAGATCCTTACCCAGAAAGGCCACGTTCCCATAGTTCTCCAGCATGACTTCCCAGTGCAGAGCTCTTTGCCCCGGATCCAGCAGGGCCCATTCAGCCTCGGTGAAAGAGACGGCCACCTCCTCAAAGGAAAAGGGACCCTGAAAGAAAAAGCAGATTCCCTCATCAGAGATGGCACCCGGGAAGGGAGGAGTCTGGGAAAGGTACAGGATGTCTGGCTTGGGGTGGGAAAAGGGAATGGCGTTCAGAGGATCTCTCGCCCCGACACCTTGTGGAAACTGCAGGAGCAAAAGCCGCCCCCCGGAAAGGAGGAGCAACCCAGGCTGTGTCCTCCCCCCCCCCGGCTCATCTCCCCTACCTGGACTGGAGGGGCAGCAGCCGTTTCTACACCTCTGAAAAGACATGGGCCCAAAAGCATCTCTTCACGGCCTGTTACTGAAACAAAGGAGAAAGCAAGGGTGTTTGCTTGTATTACCCCTGCTTCACACACGTCCCTCGCAGGGTTGTGAAACCTTGCCCTGCGTACACTCAACACATTTCTTAAGCAATGAATTCTGGGAGAGGCAGAAGAGAAGCGCCGGGTACCTATGAGCCTCAGGGGTTATAAATGCTGACAATGTATTTCAGACTCCTGTGTGGGTGTGTCCAGCCTGTTGGAGAGCGGTGCCTGTTTGAGGAAGGGTGGACTCGGTGTGTCTCTTTTGCCTGGGCGTCACTGGTTGCGGCTTTCAGCAGTTTTGCCTGGGGCTGACTGCTGGCCCCACCCTCTGCTGGATGTCAGGCAGGCTTTAATAAACTCAGAGCCATAAGGAGAATCATTCCATTGGCAAGACTGCTGGAATGGAAAGGATCCAGTGAAGGCTGCGCTCTCCTAAAACAAGAGCTCTTGCAAGGTCAAGGTGTCCAGATTCCAACATGAAGGAAACAAGAAGGAAACATGGTTATAAATGCTGACAATGTATTTCAGACTCCTGTGTGGGTGTGTATAGCCTGTTGGAGAGCGGTGCCTGTTTGAGAAAGGGTGGGCTCGGTGTGTCTCTTTTGCCTGGGTGTCACTGGTTGCGGCTTTCAGCAGTTGTGCCTGGGGCTGACTGCTGGCCCCGCCCTCTGCTGGGTGTGAGGCAGGCTTTAATAAACTCAGAGCCATAAGGAGAATCATTCCATGGGCAAGACTGCTGGAATGGAAAGGATCAAGTGTAGGCTGCGCTTTCCTAAAACAAGAGCTCTTGCAAGCTCAAGGTGTCCAGATTCCAACAAGAAGGAAACAAGAAGGAAACAAGAAGGAAACATGGTTATCAATGCTGACAATGTATTTCAGCCTCCTGGGTGGGTGTGTCCAGTCTGTTGGAGAGCGGTGCCTGTTTGAGGAAGGGTGGGTTCTGTTTGTCTCTTTTGCCTGGGTGTCACTGGTTGCGGCTTTTGGCTCCTCCTGGCCAGAGGCAAGGAACTAAAGGGCTCTTGCGCAGTGGCTCTTAGCCTGGGGATCGGGCCTCAGGACCCCATAAGTAGTTAAGAAATTTATACATTGTTGTGCTTGTTTCCCCTTTTGGCTCAGGTAGCCCGTTGGTCAGTTCTCTTCTTCCCCCCCCAAAAAATGGTCTTATTCATTTTACATTAACAACAAGATTAACAACAAGATAGGCGTGTACATATAGCCTGCATATATTACTTTATACACAGAAATAAATATAGCTCTATATAGTCTAGTCTAAGAATGCTGTTTTCCAATGTCTTACAAGTCAAAACTTACAATGTAAGAGCTTGGAGTCTAATCTAAAAAGTCCAAAGAGTGATACTTTCCATTACACGCTGTCCGTACAGGATGTCTAGAATACCTGTCGAGGTGGCTAAATGAGGTGAAGAGTATTTATTACATCAGGTATGGCTCCTTTAGGGGTTAGATGTGCTAACAGGGGAGATCATAAACTTGTGATATCGTCGTGTTCACCTTTAGATTTGTTTTGTTTCAGAATGTCTGAGGTTTTTCCCATTATGTATACGTTCCAAAGTTCTTTATACCAGAGGATGGCGTTTAGATTGTTTGTGGCTTTCCATGTAGATGCTATTGCGGTTTTGGCTGCCAACAGTAATAAGCTGTTTCTCTTCCTTTGTGTAGTACATAGGCGGTTTCCTCTCTGAGGTTGAGAAGTTGTGCTTCCAGGGATTTATCTATCCTCTGTTCAGCTATGATCCTTATTTCTTCTATTATTTTGTCCCAGAAGGGTGCTACTACAGGGAGTTCTTTTAGGTTTCAGGGTTCTTCAGCACACCGAGGTATTTCTAGGTGAAAGAATCCACTGGGGGAAGTGATCATAAATGCTCACGGACCATTTCCGGTCACCTGTGGGGAGTGCGCCACGTTTCTCTTCCTCCCTGAGGACAGGGTGGACTACACCTGTCAAAAGTGGAAGTTGACAGGACTCTAAGAGGAGAAGGTTCAGAGCCTGGGGGAAAGGACTACTAGTCTCCGTGAGCTCAAGGACGGGGAGGAGTTCATTACCAGAAGCCTTGACGTCCTCCGTAGGGAAAGAGAGACCCGTCAAAGGGACAACAGGGTGTGGCTGACTGCCCTAACAAGACTCATCAGAGCGCTACAGCAGGACCCCAAAGGCACTGAGCGACACGGCACTCCGCGCCATGAGAACCGAGGAAGCGATTAACAAAGAGTGATTCACATGTGGAACTCACTGCCACAGGAGGTGGTGGCAGCTACAAGCTTGGACAGTTTCAAGAGGGAATTAGATAAACCTATGGAGCAGAAGTCCATCAGTGGCTATTAGCCACAGGGTATAGATGGGAACTCTCAGTCTGGGGCAGGTGATGCACTCTATTCTTGGGGCTGGAGGGGGCAGCAGTGGGAGGGCTTCTGGTGTCCTGGCCCCACTGCTGGACCTCCTGAGGGCACCTGGTATATTTTGGCCGCTGTGTGACAGAGTGTTGGACTGGATGGGCCATTGGCCTGATCCAACATTGGCTTCTCTTATGTTCTTATGGATAAACATAAGGAGCAGTGGTCAATCAGTGGCTATTAGTTACAGGGTATAGATGGGAATTCTCTATTCTTGGTGCTGGAGGGGGCAGCAGTGGGAGGGCTTCTAGTGTCCTGGCCCCACTGCTGGACCTCCTGAGGGCACCTGGTATTTTTGGCCGCTGTGTGACAGAGTGTTGGACTGGATGGGCCATTGGCCTGATCCAACATTGGCTTCTCTTATGTTCTTATGGATAAACATATGGAGCAGCGGTCAATCAGTGGCTATTAGTTACAGGGTATAGATGGGAATTCTCTATTCTTGGTGCTGGAGGGGGCAGCAGTGGGAGGGCTTCTAGTGTCCTGGCCCCACTGCTGGACCTCCTGAGGGCACCTGGTATATTTTGGCCGCTGTGTGACAGAGTGTTGGAATGAATGGGCCATTGGCCTGATTCAACATTGGCTTCTCTTATGTTCTTATGTTCTTATGATTCCAGGCCCTTGTGATGGGAGGCAGAGATGGAAACACGGCCGGTGGAAGTATCACAAACGCAGGGGAGAGAGAACGACCGGGAGATATAAAGGAATGGCACTGGAAGGGAAAGGAAGGTGTCGGCCATAGGTGACTCCCTGCTGAGGGGTGCGGAACGTCATCTGGCCAGGCCTGACCCCTGGTCCGTGAAGTGTGTTGCTTGCCAGGGCGAAAATTAAAGATATGGCAGAGAGGATCCCTACACTCCTCAGACCGACAAAGCATGACCCATTTGTGATGGTCCGTGTGGGAACTAACGACACGGCCGTGAACAACATCAGAAACATTAAGGCTGACTATGGAGTTCTCGGGAGGGAGCAGAAGGGAATGGGGGCACAGGTGGGGTCCTCTTCCACCCTGCCGGTCATCGGAAGGGGAATACGACGGGAACAGACAATAACGGAGGTGACCCACTGACTGCGTTGGTGGTGCCTTAAAGCAAAAACGATGGATTACAGTATTGAGGTGTACAAAAGGAACAACAGTAAACTGTGAAAAGGGACGCAAAAATAAAGGCTCCAAAGACTGTTGAAGTCAAAGGATATTACGAATAATAAGGCAAGTCTATACGCACAACAAGAAAACTTCCAATCAGCATCTGTGGTGCACGAGGCCAGCACATTCCTATCGATACATTTTGGCCGTACAAAATAGTTCAAGAAGTTGACGACGTGCTTCGGAAGGCCTAGTGACGTTTCGACGTTCCTTCTTCGGAACCTTTTGTACTTTGCCCGACTAGAATGATTTCCACATGGAACTCTGAGCATAGATCGATGTTTCTTGAAGAATCGTGTTTAGCGTCCAGTTTTGAACCCACTGTTTAGATACATCAGGAAGCAGAGACGTTTTGTTCATCGATTTATTCAACTTGGTGCAGAAGAAGGAACGTCGAAACGACACTAGGCATTCCGGAGCACGTCGTCAACTTCTTGAACTATTTTGTATGACCAAAATGTATTGATAGGAACATACTAATCTTGTGCACCACTTAGGTTGACTGGAAGTTTTCTTGTCGTGTGTATAGACTTACCTTATTATTCATAACATCCTTTGACTTCATTGGTATTTGGATCCTTTATTTTTGCGTTCCTTTTCACCTTTTGTGCACTGGTAGTGCCGGCAGGAGCAATTTGGATTCTGGGACCACAGGCTAGGCTTTCTGGAAGACAACCCACTAGCAGTGGGAGGGCTTCTAGTGTCCTGGCCCCACTGCTGGCTCTCCTGATGGCACCTGGTATATTTTGGCCGCTGTGTGACAGAGTGTTGGACTAGATGGGCCATTGGCCTGATTCAACATTGGCTTCTCTTATGTTCTTATGTTCTTAGCACACAATCAAGGTTGGGGAAGACTGTGTTTGGCAGAAACCTGGAAAGATTCATCAAGAGGGCTTGGAACTGACACCACAAATGGAAGGAGACGACCAATGCGAGGAGTTAAACGAAAGAGTACAAATATGAACAGCCAGTGTGATGCTTTTTTCAGCAAAAAAGGCTAATGTGATCTTGGGGTGTATCAAGGGAGTCACAACATCCAAACTGAGTGCTGCAAAGTTAACTGTGTTCTGTGAAGAAGTATTTAGTTTCTTTCCTGAACTGGACAGTCTACCCAACAAATTCACTGGGTGCCCTAATCACATCCAGGCATGACGATTTCTTACCACTGGCGACGAAGGCATCCTGGGCACGCTCCATGGCCTGCGAACTCTGCCCTTGCTCCAAGGAAGCTCCTTTCTTCACGGATGGTGCCCACACCTGAAACAGCAGTGAGGGAGAGGGGTAAGAGGTGGAATGGGAAAGAGACCAAGGAATGGATCCTGCCCCACTCCCAGACTCGGCACCCTTCCTTCAGCAGACCTGCTGAGTTCTCCGGAGGGATCAGAAATTCTCTAGTCGAAGGGGCTGCTGAAAAAGGCCATGAAATCTCCCATTTAGATGATTCAGACTTGGACAAATATCTCTCAGGGAAACTTTAGGATAAGGCCAGATATTGAATTGGACATACCTGGAGGGAACCCCCCTCACCTGTTCTGCCCGCCTCTTCTCCTCGGCCTGACTCAGGAGGAAGCCTTCGGCCAGGGCCACCGCCTGGGAACTGCTCTCCGGCCTGCATCCTCGGACCCAGCCCTGCATTTCCTGGGGCAGGAGAGTCAGGAACTGCTCCAGGATCACCAGGTCCAGGATCTGCCTCTTGGTGCGCCTCTCCGGCTCCAGCCAGTGGCTGCAAAGTCCGTGGAGCTGGCTGCAAACCTCTCGGGGCCCCGCGGCCTCCTGGTAGCGGAACTGCCGGAAGCGTCGGCAATGGGCGTCTGAGACTGCAGTGAGCCGATCACGGGTATCTGGCCCTGGGCTTTCCCAGGATTCAACACCACTCCCAGCTTGGGTGGGACGGGGGCCTTTCCTTGCTGTCCTGCCAGTTCCAGGTCCTTCTGGGTCCTGCTCTTCCATCTCCTTCCCCTTCTCTTGGGTCACCTCCAACTGTGCAAAGATTCCCTCAGTCACTTGGCTAAGAAGAGGGGCTTCTCTCTGGGGAGCGGGAAGGAGAGACACAGACAGTAACACAGAAAATCAAAGAGAATGGAGATACACACTTGAACATCACAAACCTTCACAGGAGACACACGAGAATGGCCCTGGTGGGTCAGAACAAAAGGGCTTCTTGTGATTTGTAGACCAGGCTTAATCTCAATTTTCTATATTACAAAACAAGCTATCTGAGGTATGCCTCCATGGTTCTTGTGTCTCTGTTTGGCTCTTTAAGGATGTTCACAAGCTCAGCCTCTCCTGACGCTGGCTCAGTCTGTCCTCGGAGCCAGTGCTTAAGAGAAACCCCAAAGAGACAAGAGGGACTGGTGACCCCTTGACCATTGGAGGCGTCTCTTCGACAGGCCTGAAGCGTGAGGCAAGAGCTCTCTGTCCGAGCCCCCAACGGAGGGGAAGGGGCCGGAATGTCTCTGTGGGAAGAAGGAGCAGCTGAGATTGGAAGTTAGGCAGGCTGAGATTGGGCTGAAGGATGTGGAGGGGCAGAAACGCTCCCCTCTGGGCACCGGACGTGGGGTGGTGGGCCTGCTACTCTGGGGGAATCTCTCTGCCTTCCACCCTTGCTCAGCTCTGCCAGGGTATTTGCCATGAAAGCAAACAATAACAAGAAACCAGAAGGTTCCAGGGCTTCCTTCTCCTTCCAAGGGGAACCAAACGAAATAAACAGGACCCCTGGGAACTTCTTTGCCCTCGAAGAAGCAGGGCGGATGGAAGAAAACTTTCATCCAAAGAAGAACTAGTTTTCTCCTGGCCCTGTATTCGAACTCACCGGGGCAGCAGGGCCGTTTTCCGGAGTCCGGCCTCTCTGGGGAACCACCCTCAGCCCAGCCCTTGAACAACAACTCTGGATGGCGACCGAGTGGGTCGGGAGATGTGCCCACCCAAGGGCTGCCAGGACGAAGTGGAGCCGGAAGAGGCAGCAAACTCTACCAATTGCACCAGGTTGCCAACTCTGGGTTGGGAAACATGTGGAAATTTGGGGCTGGGGCCTGGGCAGGGTACAACGGCAGGGAGTCCCCCCTCCAAAGCAGCCATTTGCTGAACACAAACTCATCTCTGCAGGCTGGAGATCAGTTGTCATGTGAGACAAATCTCCAGCCTCTTCCTGGAGATTGGCATCCCTTCATCAGGGAGATCGTAGCTGGGGGGGTGGTAACCAAGCAAAATGCTTGGCATTCGGGCCATTGAATCAACAGTCATCCCATTTGATCCCATCTGGGCCTCTTTTTGGGGCCTCAAAACCACAGGAACTTAAGAACATCAGAGACGCCCATGCTGGATCAGGCCAAGGGCCCCTCCAGTCCAACACTCTCTAGGTCACACAGCGGCCAAGAAGACCAGGGGCCACCAGGAGGTCCAGCAGTGGGGCCAGGACACTAGAAGCCCCTCCCACTGTTGCCCCCCCCCAAGCACCAAGAAGACAGAGAATCCCTCACCCCAGAATGAGAGTTCATATAAGAACATCAGAGACGCCCATGTTGGGTCAGGCCAAGGGCCCCTCCAGTCCAACACTCTCTGGGTCACACAGTGGCCAAAAATACCAGGGGCCATCAGGAGGTCCAGCAGTGGGGCCAGGACACCAGAAGCCCTCCCACTGTTGTCCCCCCAAGCACCAAGAAGACAGAGCATCCCTTGCTCCAGACCGAGAGTTCATATAAGAACAGAAGAGAAGCCCATGTTGGATCAGGCCAAGAGCCCATCCAGTCCAGCACTCTCTGTGTCACACAGTGGCCAAAAATACCAGGGGCCATCAGGAGGTCCAGCAGTGGGGCCAGGACACCAGAAGCCCTCCCACTGTTGCCCCCCCCCAAGCACTAAGAAGACAGAACATCCCTTGCCCCAGAATGAGAGTTCATATAAGAACATCAGAGACGCCCATGTTGGGTCAGGCCAAGGGCCCCTCCAGTCCAACACTCTCTGGGTCACACAGTGGCCAAAAATACCAGGGGCCATCAGGAGGTCCAGCAGTGGGGCCAGGACACCAGAAGCCCTCCCACTGTTGTCCCCCCAAGCACCAAGAAGACAGAGCATCCCTTGCTCCAGACCGAGAGTTCATATAAGAACAGAAGAGAAGCCCATGTTGGATCAGGCCAAGAGCCCATCCAGTCCAGCACTCTCTGTGTCACACAGTGGCCAAAAATACCAGGGGCCATCAGGAGGTCCAGCAGTGGGGCCAGGACACCAGAAGCCCTCCCACTGTTGTCCCCCCAAGCACCAAGAATACAGAGCATCCCTTGCTCCAGACCGAGAGTTCATATAAGAACAGAAGAGAAGCCCATGTTGGATCAGGCCAAGAGCCCATCCAGTCCAGCACTCTCTGTGTCACACAGTGGCCAAAAATACCAGGTGCCCTCAGGAGGTCCAGCAGTGGGGCCAGGACACTAGAAGCCCTCCCACTGTTGACACCCCCCAAGCACCAAGAAGACAGAGCATCCCTGGCCCCAGACCGAGAGTTCATATAAGAACAGAAGAGAAGCCCATGTTGGATCAGGCCAACGGCCCATCCAGTCCAACACTCTCTGTGTCACACAGTGGACAAAAACACCAGGGGGCATCAGGAGGTCCAGCAGTGGGGCCAGGATGCTTCCACTGTTGCCCCCCCAAGCACCAAGAAGACAGAGCCTCCCTTGCCCCAGATGGAGAGTTCCAAGGCCAAGGGGAGGCGCCTGAGGTCTCCCCAGGTGGGCACTGCTGCAGGGACCCTGCTGGCCTTGCAGAGAGGAATTCAGGAGACCCCCACCCACCCCCTCCGGCCAGAATCATAGAATCCTAGAATGTTAAGAGTTGGAAGGGACCTTGCAGGCCATCTAGTCCAACCCCCTGCACTCTGCAGAAACACAGCCAAGACCCCTACATACCTACAACATACCCAAAAGATGGTTGTCCAGTCTCCTCTTGAAAACGTCCAGGGAAGGAGCATCCACCACCTCCCGAGGCAGTCTGTTCCACTGCTCAACCACTCTTCTTACAGTCAGGAAGTTTCTCCTGATATTAAGCCGGTAACGACTCCCTTGTAATTTCCACCCATTAGATCTAGAAGGAAGAGGCTCTCTCCAGCCTCCCCCCCCATCCCATTTGCAAGGAGGCCCTCCCAGGCTCGGGGGTCCCCTTCCTTCCTTTGGCCGAGCCCCTCCGGTCGCCCCCAGTGGTGTCCCCCCCCCTTTCGCAGTCACTCCACCCCTCCCTCCCCTCCCGCATTTCCCCCTCTTGCCTTTTGCATCCAGGGTCCCAGTCCGGCTCCTGCAAAGGGGGGGGTCAGCCCGGGAGGCGCCCCTTCCCCGTCGCCCCTCCGTTTGGCTCCCGCTTGCAGGGGGGGGGCGACGAGGCTGCGCTCCGGGAGAGAAGGGAGGGGGCAGCACTGCGCCACACACACCCCCGCCACAACCCCTCCCCCCCTTGGTGCACTGCAGGAGGCGTCGGGCGCGTTGCAGCAGGGCGTTGCGACGGGGGCGGAGGGTGGGGGGTTCGAATCCAGCCTCCTTCCCTGGAAGAGGGATGACAGCCGAGCCTTGGGCCCAGGAGCTTTCCGCAGAGACCCCGGAGGAGCGGCGTGAGAGGCAGGGTCGGGCTCTGGGCGCCCCAGATGGATACCTGGGTCTCCGGCGGGGGCCACTCTTTGGGGTCCCGCCCGGGAGGGAGGAGTTGACCCGCCCCGGCCTCCCCGACACCTCCTTTTGCTCCCGGGCGGGCGCCTCCGCAAGAGGGCAGACGAGGGAGGAGGAGGAGGAGCCCCCCGGGAGGCCGGGCCTTCGTCCGCGCTTCGGGGAAGATCGACCCCTCGAGCCCCCAGAGCAGGCGCCCTCCGGTCCTGAGAACAGCGCCGTCCCCCCTTCAAATGGGGATGTACTAAAAGGCTCCCATTATTTCCAATGGGCCTTCAAGTCTTTCCCATTGTTTCCAGTGGGCAATCCTGTCCTTCCTTTTAGTACATCCCCTTCGAATGGATTGCATTTTGAAGCCGTGGAATACCAAACTCCCCGTGAAAATGCAGGCGATGGCAGCGCTTCTCCCAGCAGGACTGAAAGGCTTATCCCTCCCCTCCCATGACTTACTTGCGAGTAAACCAGCCCGGAGGCGGCTGAAGGGCTTCCCCCTTCCAGTTGCAGATCTGAAGCCTCTCCACCCACCCCGCCAGATTGCAAGAGTTCACACCCACACACCCCCCGCCTCCCTCGGTCCCTCCGGCCAATTACAGCTCGCTCGCTTTAACCCTTTCCGTGCTGCAGACGGAAGAGCAGGAAGGCTTCCTCCTCCCTCCCTCCCACCCCCGATCCCCACCGCCCTCCTTACGAGGCACGGGCCGGACCGGGGACGCTCTGGGATGCAGCCGGAGGGGGCCGCTGGCGAGTCACTCCGCCCAAGATTATGAGTGGGATGGAGCAGGCTGAGAAAGAAGTCCTTTTCTCCCTTTCTCACAAGACAAGAACTCAAGTGGGCGCTCCATGAAATTGCTGAGCAGTCGGGTTAGAACGGATAAAAGGAAGTCCTTCTTCACCCAAAGAGTGATTAGTAACACATGGAATTCACCGCCACAGGAGGTGGTGGCAGCTACAGGGATGGACAGTTTCAAGAGGGAATTAGATAAACATCTGGGGCAGAGGTCCATCAGTGGCTCCTGTTGTTGTTCAGTTGCACAGTCGAGTGGAGACCAGATCACGCCAGGCCCTCCTGCCTTCCACTGTCCGCTGAAGTTTGTTCAATTTCATGTTCATTGCATGGATGACACTGTCTAACCATCTCATCCTTTGCCATCCCCTTCTTCTCTGACCTTCAATCTTCCCCAGCATCTGGGTCTTCTCCAGTGAATGCTCCCTTCTCATTGGGTGGCCAAAGTATTTGAGCTTCAGCTTCAGGATCTGGCCTTCCAGGGAACAGTCAGAGTTGATTTCTTTTAGGATTGAATGATTTGATCTCCTTGCAGCCCAAGGGACTCTCAAGAGTGGCTCTTAGCCACAAGGTATAGATAGGGACAAGGAGCTGCGGTGGCTCAAGTGGTTAAGACGCTGAACTGCAGGCTGTGGAAGGTCAGTAGTTCAGCAGTTCGAGACCCGAGAGTGCCGCATGACAGAGTGAGTTCCCGTCTCTAGTTCCAGCTCCTGCCAACCTAGCAGTTCGAAAGCAAGAAATTGCAAGTAGATAAATAGGTACCACTTCGGTGGGAAGGCAACAGCGTTCCGTGTGCCTTGGTGTTTAGTCATGCCGGCCACATGACCACGGAAACGTCTTCGGACAGCGCTGGCTCTTCGGCTTTGAAACGGAGATGAGCACCGCAACCCTAGAGTCGGATTCGACTGGCTTTTGAGCAAGGGAACCTTTACCTTTACCTATAGAGAGGGACTCTCAGTCTGGGGCAGCTGATGCATTCTGTTCTTGAGGGGGCAGCAGTGGGAGGGCTTCTGGTGTCCTGGCCCTATTTGCTGGCCCTCCTGATGGCCCCTGGTATTTTTGGCCACTTTGTGACACCGAGTCACAGGGGCCATTGGCCTGATTCAAGATTGGCTTCTCTTATGTTCTTATGTTCAGGGGGCGGTGCTAACGGGGGGGATAATCTGCAGCATGGAAAGCCAGCTGCATTGGCTGGAGAGGCCGAGCGGGGGGTGGGGGAGGAAAAGTTCTTTCCGGGGTGGGGTTTTGGTCTTGCATCAGGGCCAGAGAGACCCGGGAGAGCTGCAGATCTGAAACAGAAGAGGAGGTGGGGGAGGAGATTGGATTCACACCCGGCCCTTCACTGGGAGTCTCAGAGTGGCTGACAAACTCCTTTCCCTTCCCCTCCCCAGGACAGACACCCTGCTGGAGCTGAGAGAGCTCTCTCCAGGACTGCCCTTGAACGAACAGCTCAGGAACGAACTTGTGACTGACCCAAGGCTACCCCAGCAGCTGCAAGTGTGGAGGACTGGGGAAATCAAACCCGGTTCTCCCAGATTAGAGTCTGTGCACTTAACCAACACCAAACTGGGAGGAGGAGGAGGAGATTGGATTTATGCCCCCTGCCCTTCACTCTGAGTCTCAGAGCGGCTGACAAACTCCTTTCCCTTCCCCGCAACAGACACCCTTGTGAGGTAGGTGGGGTTGAGAGAGCTGTCTCCAGGACTGCCCTTGAGGGAACAGCTTGGAGAGAACTTGTGACTGACCCAAGGTCACACCGGCAGCTGCATGAGGAGGAGCGGGGGAACTCAAAGCCTGTTCTCCCAGATTAGAGTCCAGCGCTCTTAACCAGGACACCAAACTGGGTGTATATATGAGAAGAAGAGGAAGAGGAGATTGGGTTTATACCCCGCCCTTCACTACCCAAGGGAGTCTCAGAGGGGCTCACAATCTCCTCTCCCTTCCCCTCCCCACAACAGACACCCTTGTGAGGTAGGCGGGGCTGAGAGAGCTGTCTCCGGAGGACTGCCCTTGAGGGAACAGCTCGTGAGAGAACTTGTGACTGGCCCAAGGTCACCCCAGCAGGTGCCAGAGGAGGAGCGGGGGGACTCAAAGCCTGTTCTCCCAGATTAGAGTCCAGCGCTCTTAACCAGGACACCAAACTGGTGTATATATGAGAAGAAGAGGAAGAGGAGATTGGGTTTATCCCCCGCCCTTCACTCCCCAAGGGAGTCTCAGAGGGGCTCACAATCTCCTCTCCCTTCCCCTTCCCACAACAGACACCCTTGTGAGGTAGGTGGGGTTGAGAGAGCTGTCTCCAGGACTGCCCTTGAGGGAACAGCTCGGAGAGAACTTGTGACTGACCCAAGGTCACACCGGCAGGTGCAAGAGGAGGAGCGGGGGGACTCAAAGCCTGTTCTCCCAGATTAGAGTCCAGCGCTCTTAACCAGGACACCAAACTGGTGTATATATGAGAAGAAGAGGAAGAGGAGATTGGGTTTATCCCCCGCCCTTCACTCCCCAAGGGAGTCTCAGAGGGGCTCACAATCTCCTCTCCCTTCCCCTTCCCACAACAGACACCCTTGTGAGGTAGGTGGGGTTGAGAGAGCTGTCTCCAGGACTGCCCTTGAGGGAACAGCTCGGAGAGAACTTGTGACTGACCCAAGGTCACACCGGCAGGTGCAAGAGGAGGAGCGGGGGGACTCAAAGCCTGTTCTCCCAGATTAGAGTCCAGCGCTCTTAACCAGGACACCAAACTGGTGTATATATGAGAAGAAGAGGAAGAGGAGATTGGGTTTATCCCCCGCCCTTCACTCCCCAAGGGAGTCTCAGAGGGGCTCACAATCTCCTCTCCCTTCCCCTTCCCACAACAGACACCCTTGTGAGGTAGGTGGGGTTGAGAGAGCTGTCTCCAGGACTGCCCTTGAGGGAACAGCTCGGAGAGAACTTGTGACTGACCCAAGGTCACACCAGCAGGTGCAAGAGGAGGAGCGGGGGGACTCAAAGCCTGTTCTCCCAGATTAGAGTCCAGCGCTCTTAACCAGGACACCAAACTGGTGTATAAATGAGAAGAAGAGGAAGAGGAGATTGGGTTTATCCCCGCCCTTCACTCCCCAAGGGAGTCTCAGAGGGGCTCACAATCTCCTCTCCCTTCCCCTTCCCACAACAGACACCCTTGTGAGGTAGGTGGGGTTGAGAGAGCTGTCTCCAGGACTGCCCTTGAGGGAACAGCTCGGAGAGAACTTGTGACTGACCCAAGGTCACACCGGCAGGTGCAAGAGGAGGAGCGGGGGGACTCAAAGCCTGTTCTCCCAGATTAGAGTCCAGCGCTCTTAACCAGGACACCAAACTGGTGTATATATGAGAAGAAGAGGAAGAGGAGATTGGGTTTATCCCCGCCCTTCACTCCCCAAGGGAGTCTCAGAGGGGCTCACAATCTCCTCTCCCTTCCCTTCCCACAACAGACACCCTTGTGAGGTAGGTGGGGTTGAGAGAGCTGTCTCCAGGACTGCCCTTGAGGGAACAGCTCGGAGAGAACTTGTGACTGACCCAAGGTCACACCGGCAGGTGCAAGAGGAGGAGCGGGGGGACTCAAAGCCTGTTCTCCCAGATTAGAGTCCAGCGCTCTTAACCAGGACACCAAACTGGTGAATATATGAGAAGAAGAGGAAGAGGAGATTGGGTTTATCCCCCGCCCTTCACTCCCCAAGGGAGTCTCAGAGGGGCTCACAATCTCCTCTCCCTTCCCCTTCCCACAACAGACACCCTTGTGAGGTAGGTGGGGTTGAGAGAGCTGTCTCCAGGACTGCCCTTGAGGGAACAGCTCGGAGAGAACTTGTGACTGACCCAAGGTCACACCGGCAGGTGCAAGAGGAGGAGCGGGGGGACTCAAAGCCTGTTCTCCCAGATTAGAGTCCAGCGCTCTTAACCAGGACACCAAACTGGTGTATATATGAGAAGAAGAGGAAGAGGAGATTGGGTTTATCCCCCGCCCTTCACTCCCCAAGGGAGTCTCAGAGGGGCTCACAATCTCCTCTCCCTTCCCCTTCCCACAACAGACACCCTTGTGAGGTAGGTGGGGTTGAGAGAGCTGTCTCCAGGACTGCCCTTGAGGGAACAGCTCGGAGAGAACTTGTGACTGACCCAAGGTCACACCGGCAGGTGCAAGAGGAGGAGCGGGGGACTCAAAGCCTGTTCTCCCAGATTAGAGTCCAGCGCTCTTAACCAGGACACCAAACTGGTGTATATATGAGAAGAAGAGGAAGAGGAGATTGGGTTTATCCCCCGCCCTTCACTCCCCAAGGGAGTCTCAGAGGGGCTCACAATCTCCTCTCCCTTCCCCTTCCCACAACAGACACCCTTGTGAGGTAGGTGGGGTTGAGAGAGCTGTCTCCAGGACTGCCCTTGAGGGAACAGCTCGGAGAGAACTTGTGACTGACCCAAGGTCACACCGGCAGGTGCAAGAGGAGGAGCGGGGGACTCAAAGCCTGTTCTCCCAGATTAGAGTCCAGCGCTCTTAACCAGGACACCAAACTGGTGTATATATGAGAAGAAGAGGAAGAGGAGATTGGGTTTATCCCCCGCCCTTCACTCCCCAAGGGAGTCTCAGAGGGGCTCACAATCTCCTCTCCCTTCCCCTTCCCACAACAGACACCCTTGTGAGGTAGGTGGGGTTGAGAGAGCTGTCTCCAGGACTGCCCTTGAGGGAACAGCTCGGAGAGAACTTGTGACTGACCCAAGGTCACACCGGCAGGTGCAAGAGGAGGAGCGGGGGGACTCAAAGCCTGTTCTCCCAGATTAGAGTCCAGCGCTCTTAACCAGGACACCAAACTGGTGTATATATGAGAAGAAGAGGAAGAGGAGATTGGGTTTATCCCCCGCCCTTCACTCCCCAAGGGAGTCTCAGAGGGGCTCACAATCTCCTCTCCCTTCCCCTTCCCACAACAGACACCCTTGTGAGGTAGGTGGGGTTGAGAGAGCTGTCTCCAGGACTGCCCTTGAGGGAACAGCTCGGAGAGAACTTGTGACTGACCCAAGGTCACACCGGCAGGTGCAAGAGGAGGAGCGGGGGACTCAAAGCCTGTTCTCCCAGATTAGAGTCCAGCGCTCTTAACCAGGACACCAAACTGGTGTATATATGAGAAGAAGAGGAAGAGGAGATTGGGTTTATCCCCCGCCCTTCACTCCCCAAGGGAGTCTCAGAGGGGCTCACAATCTCCTCTCCCTTCCCCTTCCCACAACAGACACCCTTGTGAGGTAGGTGGGGTTGAGAGAGCTGTCTCCAGGACTGCCCTTGAGGGAACAGCTCGGAGAGAACTTGTGACTGACCCAAGGTCACACCGGCAGGTGCAAGAGGAGGAGCGGGGGGACTCAAAGCCTGTTCTCCCAGATTAGAGTCCAGCGCTCTTAACCAGGACACCAAACTGGTGTATATATGAGAAGAAGAGGAAGAGGAGATTGGGTTTATCCCCCGCCCTTCACTCCCCAAGGGAGTCTCAGAGGGGCTCACAATCTCCTCTCCCTTCCCCTTCCCACAACAGACACCCTTGTGAGGTAGGTGGGGTTGAGAGAGCTGTCTCCAGGACTGCCCTTGAGGGAACAGCTCGGAGAGAACTTGTGACTGACCCAAGGTCACACCGGCAGGTGCAAGAGGAGGAGCGGGGGACTCAAAGCCTGTTCTCCCAGATTAGAGTCCAGCGCTCTTAACCAGGACACCAAACTGGTGTATATATGAGAAGAAGAGGAAGAGGAGATTGGGTTTATCCCCCGCCCTTCACTCCCCAAGGGAGTCTCAGAGGGGCTCACAATCTCCTCTCCCTTCCCCTTCCCACAACAGACACCCTTGTGAGGTAGGTGGGGTTGAGAGAGCTGTCTCCAGGACTGCCCTTGAGGGAACAGCTCGGAGAGAACTTGTGACTGACCCAAGGTCACACCGGCAGGTGCAAGAGGAGGAGCGGGGGGACTCAAAGCCTGTTCTCCCAGATTAGAGTCCAGCGCTCTTAACCAGGACACCAAACTGGTGTATATATGAGAAGAAGAGGAAGAGGAGATTGGGTTTATCCCCCGCCCTTCACTCCCCAAGGGAGTCTCAGAGGGGCTCACAATCTCCTCTCCCTTCCCCTTCCCACAACAGACACCCTTGTGAGGTAGGTGGGGTTGAGAGAGCTGTCTCCAGGACTGCCCTTGAGGGAACAGCTCGGAGAGAACTTGTGACTGACCCAAGGTCACACCGGCAGGTGCAAGAGGAGGAGCGGGGGGACTCAAAGCCTGTTCTCCCAGATTAGAGTCCAGCGCTCTTAACCAGGACACCAAACTGGTGTATATATGAGAAGAAGAGGAAGAGGAGATTGGGTTTATCCCCCGCCCTTCACTCCCCAAGGGAGTCTCAGAGGGGCTCACAATCTCCTCTCCCTTCCCCTTCCCACAACAGACACCCTTGTGAGGTAGGTGGGGTTGAGAGAGCTGTCTCCAGGACTGCCCTTGAGGGAACAGCTCGGAGAGAACTTGTGACTGACCCAAGGTCACACCGGCAGGTGCAAGAGGAGGAGCGGGGGACTCAAAGCCTGTTCTCCCAGATTAGAGTCCAGCGCTCTTAACCAGGACACCAAACTGGTGAATATATGAGAAGAAGAGGAAGAGGAGATTGGGTTTATCCCCCGCCCTTCACTCCCCAAGGGAGTCTCAGAGGGGCTCACAATCTCCTCTCCCTTCCCCTTCCCACAACAGACACCCTTGTGAGGTAGGTGGGGTTGAGAGAGCTGTCTCCAGGACTGCCCTTGAGGGAACAGCTCGGAGAGAACTTGTGACTGACCCAAGGTCACACCGGCAGGTGCAAGAGGAGGAGCGGGGGGACTCAAAGCCTGTTCTCCCAGATTAGAGTCCAGCGCTCTTAACCAGGACACCAAACTGGTGTATATATGAGAAGAAGAGGAAGAGGAGATTGGGTTTATCCCCCGCCCTTCACTCCCCAAGGGAGTCTCAGAGGGGCTCACAATCTCCTCTCCCTTCCCCTTCCCACAACAGACACCCTTGTGAGGTAGGTGGGGTTGAGAGAGCTGTCTCCAGGACTGCCCTTGAGGGAACAGCTCGGAGAGAACTTGTGACTGACCCAAGGTCACACCGGCAGGTGCAAGAGGAGGAGCGGGGGGACTCAAAGCCTGTTCTCCCAGATTAGAGTCCAGCGCTCTTAACCAGGACACCAAACTGGTGTATATATGAGAAGAAGAGGAAGAGGAGATTGGGTTTATCCCCCGCCCTTCACTCCCCAAGGGAGTCTCAGAGGGGCTCACAATCTCCTCTCCCTTCCCCTTCCCACAACAGACACCCTTGTGAGGTAGGTGGGGTTGAGAGAGCTGTCTCCAGGACTGCCCTTGAGGGAACAGCTCGGAGAGAACTTGTGACTGACCCAAGGTCACACCGGCAGGTGCAAGAGGAGGAGCGGGGGGACTCAAAGCCTGTTCTCCCAGATTAGAGTCCAGCGCTCTTAACCAGGACACCAAACTGGTGAATATATGAGAAGAAGAGGAAGAGGAGATTGGGTTTATCCCCCGCCCTTCACTCCCCAAGGGAGTCTCAGAGGGGCTCACAATCTCCTCTCCCTTCCCCTTCCCACAACAGACACCCTTGTGAGGTAGGTGGGGTTGAGAGAGCTGTCTCCAGGACTGCCCTTGAGGGAACAGCTCGGAGAGAACTTGTGACTGACCCAAGGTCACACCGGCAGGTGCAAGAGGAGGAGCGGGGGGACTCAAAGCCTGTTCTCCCAGATTAGAGTCCAGCGCTCTTAACCAGGACACCAAACTGGTGTATATATGAGAAGAAGAGGAAGAGGAGATTGGGTTTATCCCCCGCCCTTCACTCCCCAAGGGAGTCTCAGAGGGGCTCACAATCTCCTCTCCCTTCCCCTTCCCACAACAGACACCCTTGTGAGGTAGGTGGGGTTGAGAGAGCTGTCTCCAGGACTGCCCTTGAGGGAACAGCTCGGAGAGAACTTGTGACTGACCCAAGGTCACACCGGCAGGTGCAAGAGGAGGAGCGGGGGGACTCAAAGCCTGTTCTCCCAGATTAGAGTCCAGCGCTCTTAACCAGGACACCAAACTGGTGTATATATGAGAAGAAGAGGAAGAGGAGATTGGGTTTATCCCCCGCCCTTCACTCCCCAAGGGAGTCTCAGAGGGGCTCACAATCTCCTCTCCCTTCCCCTTCCCACAACAGACACCCTTGTGAGGTAGGTGGGGTTGAGAGAGCTGTCTCCAGGACTGCCCTTGAGGGAACAGCTCGGAGAGAACTTGTGACTGACCCAAGGTCACACCGGCAGGTGCAAGAGGAGGAGCGGGGGGACTCAAAGCCTGTTCTCCCAGATTAGAGTCCAGCGCTCTTAACCAGGACACCAAACTGGTGAATATATGAGAAGAAGAGGAAGAGGAGATTGGGTTTATCCCCGCCCTTCACTCCCCAAGGGAGTCTCAGAGGGGCTCACAATCTCCTCTCCCTTCCCCTTCCCACAACAGACACCCTTGTGAGGTAGGTGGGGTTGAGAGAGCTGTCTCCAGGACTGCCCTTGAGGGAACAGCTCGGAGAGAACTTGTGACTGACCCAAGGTCACACCGGCAGGTGCAAGAGGAGGAGCGGGGGGACTCAAAGCCTGTTCTCCCAGATTAGAGTCCAGCGCTCTTAACCAGGACACCAAACTGGTGTATATATGAGAAGAAGAGG
Organism: Gekko gecko; assembly: GCA_029375565.1. Lineage (NCBI taxonomy): Eukaryota > Metazoa > Chordata > Lepidosauria > Squamata > Gekkonidae > Gekko > Gekko gecko. Next base: position 3,157,066 of record JAPDNY010000002.1, on the reverse strand, counting down.
AAGAGGAGATTGGGTTTATCCCCCGCCCTTCACTCCCCAAGGGAGTCTCAGAGGGGCTCACAATCTCCTCTCCCTTCCCCTTCCCACAACAGACACCCTTGTGAGGTAGGTGGGGTTGAGAGAGCTGTCTCCAGGACTGCCCTTGAGGGAACAGCTCGGAGAGAACTTGTGACTGACCCAAGGTCACACCGGCAGGTGCAAGAGGAGGAGCGGGGGGACTCAAAGCCTGTTCTCCCAGATTAGAGTCCAGCGCTCTTAACCAGGACACCAAACTGGTGAATATATGAGAAGAAGAGGAAGAGGAGATTGGGTTTATCCCCCGCCCTTCACTCCCCAAGGGAGTCTCAGAGGGGCTCACAATCTCCTCTCCCTTCCCCTTCCCACAACAGACACCCTTGTGAGGTAGGTGGGGTTGAGAGAGCTGTCTCCAGGACTGCCCTTGAGGGAACAGCTCGGAGAGAACTTGTGACTGACCCAAGGTCACACTGGCAGGTGCAAGAGGAGGAGCGGGGGGACTCAAAGCCTGTTCTCCCAGATTAGAGTCCAGCGCTCTTAACCAGGACACCAAACTGGTGTATATATGAGAAGAAGAGGAAGAGGAGATTGGGTTTATCCCCCGCCCTTCACTCCCCAAGGGAGTCTCAGAGGGGCTCACAATCTCCTCTCCCTTCCCCTTCCCACAACAGACACCCTTGTGAGGTAGGTGGGGTTGAGAGAGCTGTCTCCAGGACTGCCCTTGAGGGAACAGCTCGGAGAGAACTTGTGACTGACCCAAGGTCACACCGGCAGGTGCAAGAGGAGGAGCGGGGGGACTCAAAGCCTGTTCTCCCAGATTAGAGTCCAGCGCTCTTAACCAGGACACCAAACTGGTGAATATATGAGAAGAAGAGGAAGAGGAGATTGGGTTTATCCCCCGCCCTTCACTCCCCAAGGGAGTCTCAGAGGGGCTCACAATCTCCTCTCCCTTCCCCTTCCCACAACAGACACCCTTGTGAGGTAGGTGGGGTTGAGAGAGCTGTCTCCAGGACTGCCCTTGAGGGAACAGCTCGGAGAGAACTTGTGACTGACCCAAGGTCACACCGGCAGGTGCAAGAGGAGGAGCGGGGGGACTCAAAGCCTGTTCTCCCAGATTAGAGTCCAGCGCTCTTAACCAGGACACCAAACTGGTGTATATATGAGAAGAAGAGGAAGAGGAGATTGGGTTTATCCCCCGCCCTTCACTCCCCAAGGGAGTCTCAGAGGGGCTCACAATCTCCTCTCCCTTCCCCTTCCCACAACAGACACCCTTGTGAGGTAGGTGGGGTTGAGAGAGCTGTCTCCAGGACTGCCCTTGAGGGAACAGCTCGGAGAGAACTTGTGACTGACCCAAGGTCACACCGGCAGGTGCAAGAGGAGGAGCGGGGGACTCAAAGCCTGTTCTCCCAGATTAGAGTCCAGCGCTCTTAACCAGGACACCAAACTGGTGAATATATGAGAAGAAGAGGAAGAGGAGATTGGGTTTATCCCCCGCCCTTCACTCCCCAAGGGAGTCTCAGAGGGGCTCACAATCTCCTCTCCCTTCCCCTTCCCACAACAGACACCCTTGTGAGGTAGGTGGGGTTGAGAGAGCTGTCTCCAGGACTGCCCTTGAGGGAACAGCTCGGAGAGAACTTGTGACTGACCCAAGGTCACACCGGCAGGTGCAAGAGGAGGAGCGGGGGGACTCAAAGCCTGTTCTCCCAGATTAGAGTCCAGCGCTCTGAACCAGGACACCAAACTGGTGAATATATGAGAAGAAGAGGAAGAGGAGATTGGGTTTATCCCCCGCCCTTCACTCCCCAAGGGAGTCTCAGAGGGCTCACAATCTCCTCTCCCTTCCCCTTCCCACAACAGACACCCTTGTGAGGTAGGTGGGGTTGAGAGAGCTGTCTCCAGGACTGCCCTTGAGGGAACAGCTCGGAGAGAACTTGTGACTGACCCAAGGTCACACCGGCAGGTGCAAGAGGAGGAGCGGGGGGACTCAAAGCCTGTTCTCCCAGATTAGAGTCCAGCGCTCTTAACCAGGACACCAAACTGGTGTATATAGAGAAGAAGAGGAAGAGGAGATTGGGTTTATCCCCCGCCCTTCACTCCCCAAGGGAGTCTCAGAGGGGCTCACAATCTCCTCTCCCTTCCCCTTCCCACAACAGACACCCTTGTGAGGTAGGTGGGGTTGAGAGAGCTGTCTCCAGGACTGCCCTTGAGGGAACAGCTCGGAGGAGAGACTTGTGACTGACCCAAGGTCACACCGGCAGGTGCAAGAGGAGGAGCGGGGGGACTCAAAGCCTGTTCTCCCAGATTAGAGTCCAGCGCTCTTAACCAGGACACCAAACTGGTGAATATATGAGAAGAAGAGGAAGAGGAGACTGGGTTTATCCCCCGCCCTTCACTCCCCAAGGGAGTCTCAGAGGGGCTCACAATCTCCTCTCCCTTCCCCTTCCCACAACAGACACCCTTGTGAGGTAGGTGGGGTTGAGAGAGCTGTCTCCAGGACTGCCCTTGAGGGAACAGCTCGGAGAGAACTTGTGACTGACCCAAGGTCACACCGGCAGGTGCAAGAGGAGGAGCGGGGGGACTCAAAGCCTGTTCTCCCAGATTAGAGTCCAGCGCTCTTAACCAGGACACCAAACTGGTGAATATATGAGAAGAAGAGGAAGAGGAGATTGGGTTTATCCCCCGCCCTTCACTCCCCAAGGGAGTCTCAGAGGGGCTCACAATCTCCTCTCCCTTCCCCTTCCCACAACAGACACCCTTGTGAGGTAGGTGGGGTTGAGAGAGCTGTCTCCAGGACTGCCCTTGAGGGAACAGCTCGGAGAGAACTTGTGACTGACCCAAGGTCACACCGGCAGGTGCAAGAGGAGGAGCGGGGGGACTCAAAGCCTGTTCTCCCAGATTAGAGTCCAGCGCTCTTAACCAGGACACCAAACTGGTGTATATATGAGAAGAAGAGGAAGAGGAGATTGGGTTTATCCCCCGCCCTTCACTCCCCAAGGGAGTCTCAGAGGGGCTCACAATCTCCTCTCCCTTCCCCTTCCCACAACAGACACCCTTGTGAGGTAGGTGGGGTTGAGAGAGCTGTCTCCAGGACTGCCCTTGAGGGAACAGCTCGGAGAGAACTTGTGACTGACCCAAGGTCACACCGGCAGGTGCAAGAGGAGGAGCGGGGGGACTCAAAGCCTGTTCTCCCAGATTAGAGTCCAGCGCTCTTAACCAGGACACCAAACTGGTGAATATATGAGAAGAAGAGGAAGAGGAGATTGGGTTTATCCCCCGCCCTTCACTCCCCAAGGGAGTCTCAGAGGGGCTCACAATCTCCTCTCCCTTCCCCTTCCCACAACAGACACCCTTGTGAGGTAGGTGGGGTTGAGAGAGCTGTCTCCAGGACTGCCCTTGAGGGAACAGCTCGGAGAGAACTTGTGACTGACCCAAGGTCACACCGGCAGGTGCAAGAGGAGGAGCGGGGGGACTCAAAGCCTGTTCTCCCAGATTAGAGTCCAGCGCTCTTAACCAGGACACCAAACTGGTGTATATATGAGAAGAAGAGGAAGAGGAGATTGGGTTTATCCCCGCCCTTCACTCCCAAGGGAGTCTCAGAGGGGCTCACAATCTCCTCTCCCTTCCCCTTCCACTAACCAGACACCCTTGTGAGGTAGGTGGGGTTGAGAGAGCTGTCTCCAGGACTGCCCTTGAGGGAACAGCTCTGGAGAGAACTTGTGACTGACCCAAGGTCACACCGGCAGGTGCAAGAGGAGGAGCGGGGGGACTCAAAGCCTGTTCTCCCAGATTAGAGTCCAGCGCTCTTTAACCAGGACACCAAACTGGTGTATATATGAGAAGAAGAGGAAGAGGAGATTGGGTTTATCCCCCGCCCTTCACTCCCCAAGGGAGTCTCAGAGGGGCTCACAATCTCCTCTCCTTCCCCTTCCCACAACAGACACCCTTGTGAGGTAGGTGGGGTTGAGAGAGCTGTCTCCAGGACTGCCCTTGAGGGAACAGCTCGGAGAGAACTTGTGACTGACCCAAGGTCACACCGGCAGGTGCAAGAGGAGGAGCGGGGGGACTCAAAGCCTGTTCTCCCAGATTAGAGTCCAGCGCTCTTAACCAGGACACCAAACTGGTGTATATATGAGAAGAAGAGGAAGAGGAGATTGGGTTTATCCCCGCCCTTCACTCCCCAAGGGAGTCTCAGAGGGGCTCACAATCTCCTCTCCCTTCCCCTTCCCACAACAGACACCCTTGTGAGGTAGGTGGGGTTGAGAGAGCTGTCTCCAGGACTGCCCTTGAGGGAACAGCTCGGAGAGAACTTGTGACTGACCCAAGGTCACACCGGCAGGTGCAAGAGGAGGAGCGGGGGGACTCAAAGCCTGTTCTCCCAGATTAGAGTCCAGCGCTCTTAACCAGGACACCAAACTGGTGAATATATGAGAAGAAGAGGAAGAGGAGATTGGGTTTATCCCCCGCCCTTCACTCCCCAAGGGAGTCTCAGAGGGGCTCACAATCTCCTCTCCCTTCCCCTTCCCACAACAGACACCCTTGTGAGGTAGGTGGGGTTGAGAGAGCTGTCTCCAGGACTGCCCTTGAGGGAACAGCTCGGAGAGAACTTGTGACTGACCCAAGGTCACACCGGCAGGTGCAAGAGGAGGAGCGGGGGGACTCAAAGCCTGTTCTCCCAGATTAGAGTCCAGCGCTCTTAACCAGGACACCAAACTGGTGAATATATGAGAAGAAGAGGAAGAGGAGATTGGGTTTATCCCCCGCCCTTCACTCCCCAAGGGAGTCTCAGAGGGGCTCACAATCTCCTCTCCCTTCCCCTTCCCACAACAGACACCCTTGTGAGGTAGGTGGGGTTGAGAGAGCTGTCTCCAGGACTGCCCTTGGAGGGAACAGCTCGGAGAGAACTTGTGACTGACCCAAGGTCACACCGGCAGGTGCAAGAGGAGGAGCGGGGGGACTCAAAGCCTGTTCTCCCAGATTAGAGTCCAGCGCTCTTAACCAGGACACCAAACTGGTGTATATATGAGAAGAAGAGGAAGAGGAGATTGGGTTTATCCCCCGCCCTTCACTCCCCAAGGGAGTCTCAGAGGGGCTCACAATCTCCTCTCCCTTCCCCTTCCCACAACAGACACCCTTGTGAGGTAGGTGGGGTTGAGAGAGCTGTCTCCAGGACTGCCCTTGAGGGAACAGCTCGGAGAGAACTTGTGACTGACCCAAGGTCACACCGGCAGGTGCAAGAGGAGGAGCGGGGGGACTCAAAGCCTGTTCTCCCAGATTAGAGTCCAGCGCTCTTAACCAGGACACCAAACTGGTGAATATATGAGAAGAAGAGGAAGAGGAGATTGGGTTTATCCCCCGCCCTTCACTCCCCAAGGGAGTCTCAGAGGGGCTCACAATCTCCTCTCCCTTCCCCTTCCCACAACAGACACCCTTGTGAGGTAGGTGGGGTTGAGAGAGCTGTCTCCAGGACTGCCCTTGAGGGAACAGCTCGGAGAGAACTTGTGACTGACCCAAGGTCACACCGGCAGGTGCAAGAGGAGGAGCGGGGGGACTCAAAGCCTGTTCTCCCAGATTAGAGTCCAGCGCTCTTAACCAGGACACCAAACTGGTGTATATATGAGAAGAAGAGGAAGAGGAGATTGGGTTTATCCCCCGCCCTTCACTCCCCAAGGGAGTCTCAGAGGGGCTCACAATCTCCTCTCCCTTCCCCTTCCCACAACAGACACCCTTGTGAGGTAGGTGGGGTTGAGAGAGCTGTCTCCAGGACTGCCCTTGAGGGAACAGCTCGGAGAGAACTTGTGACTGACCCAAGGTCACACCGGCAGGTGCAAGAGGAGGAGCGGGGGGACTCAAAGCCTGTTCTCCCAGATTAGAGTCCAGCGCTCTTAACCAGGACACCAAACTGGTGAATATATGAGAAGAAGAGGAAGAGGAGATTGGGTTTATCCCCCGCCCTTCACTCCCCAAGGGAGTCTCAGAGGGGCTCACAATCTCCTCTCCCTTCCCCTTCCCACAACAGACACCCTTGTGAGGTAGGTGGGGTTGAGAGAGCTGTCTCCAGGACTGCCCTTGAGGGAACAGCTCGGAGAGAACTTGTGACTGACCCAAGGTCACACCGGCAGGTGCAAGAGGAGGAGCGGGGGGACTCAAAGCCTGTTCTCCCAGATTAGAGTCCAGCGCTCTTAACCAGGACACCAAACTGGTGAATATATGAGAAGAAGAGGAAGAGGAGATTGGGTTTATCCCCGCCCTTCACTCCCCAAGGGAGTCTCAGAGGGGCTCACAATCTCCTCTCCCTTCCCCTTCCCACAACAGACACCCTTGTGAGGTAGGTGGGGTTGAGAGAGCTGTCTCCAGGACTGCCCTTGAGGGAACAGCTCGGAGAGAACTTGTGACTGACCCAAGGTCACACCGGCAGGTGCAAGAGGAGGAGCGGGGGGACTCAAAGCCTGTTCTCCCAGATTAGAGTCCAGCGCTCTTAACCAGGACACCAAACTGGTGTATATATGAGAAGAAGAGGAAGAGGAGATTGGGTTTATCCCCCGCCCTTCACTCCCCAAGGGAGTCTCAGAGGGGCTCACAATCTCCTCTCCCTTCCCCTTCCCACAACAGACACCCTTGTGAGGTAGGTGGGGTTGAGAGAGCTGTCTCCAGGACTGCCCTTGAGGGAACAGCTCGGAGAGAACTTGTGACTGACCCAAGGTCACACCGGCAGGTGCAAGAGGAGGAGCGGGGGACTCAAAGCCTGTTCTCCCAGATTAGAGTCCAGCGCTCTTAACCAGGACACCAAACTGGTGAATATATGAGAAGAAGAGGAAGAGGAGATTGGGTTTATCCCCCGCCCTTCACTCCCCAAGGGAGTCTCAGAGGGGCTCACAATCTCCTCTCCCTTCCCCTTCCCACAACAGACACCCTTGTGAGGTAGGTGGGGTTGAGAGAGCTGTCTCCAGGACTGCCCTTGAGGGAACAGCTCGGAGAGAACTTGTGACTGACCCAAGGTCACACCGGCAGGTGCAAGAGGAGGAGCGGGGGGACTCAAAGCCTGTTCTCCCAGATTAGAGTCCAGCGCTCTTAACCAGGACACCAAACTGGTGTATATATGAGAAGAAGAGGAAGAGGAGATTGGGTTTATCCCCCGCCCTTCACTCCCCAAGGGAGTCTCAGAGGGGCTCACAATCTCCTCTCCCTTCCCCTTCCCACAACAGACACCCTTGTGAGGTAGGTGGGGTTGAGAGAGCTGTCTCCAGGACTGCCCTTGAGGGAACAGCTCGGAGAGAACTTGTGACTGACCCAAGGTCACACCGGCAGGTGCAAGAGGAGGAGCGGGGGGACTCAAAGCCTGTTCTCCCAGATTAGAGTCCAGCGCTCTTAACCAGGACACCAAACTGGTGTATATATGAGAAGAAGAGGAAGAGGAGATTGGGTTTATCCCCCGCCCTTCACTCCCCAAGGGAGTCTCAGAGGGGCTCACAATCTCCTCTCCCTTCCCCTTCCCACAACAGACACCCTTGTGAGGTAGGTGGGGTTGAGAGAGCTGTCTCCAGGACTGCCCTTGAGGGAACAGCTCGGAGAGAACTTGTGACTGACCCAAGGTCACACCGGCAGGTGCAAGAGGAGGAGCGGGGGGACTCAAAGCCTGTTCTCCCAGATTAGAGTCCAGCGCTCTTAACCAGGACACCAAACTGGTGTATATATGAGAAGAAGAGGAAGAGGAGATTGGGTTTATCCCCCGCCCTTCACTCCCCAAGGGAGTCTCAGAGGGGCTCACAATCTCCTCTCCCTTCCCCTTCCCACAACAGACACCCTTGTGAGGTAGGTGGGGTTGAGAGAGCTGTCTCCAGGACTGCCCTTGAGGGAACAGCTCGGAGAGAACTTGTGACTGACCCAAGGTCACACCGGCAGGTGCAAGAGGAGGAGCGGGGGACTCAAAGCCTGTTCTCCCAGATTAGAGTCCAGCGCTCTTAACCAGGACACCAAACTGGTGTATATATGAGAAGAAGAGGAAGAGGAGATTGGGTTTATCCCCCGCCCTTCACTCCCCAAGGGAGTCTCAGAGGGGCTCACAATCTCCTCTCCCTTCCCCTTCCCACAACAGACACCCTTGTGAGGTAGGTGGGGTTGAGAGAGCTGTCTCCAGGACTGCCCTTGAGGGAACAGCTCGGAGAGAACTTGTGACTGACCCAAGGTCACACCGGCAGGTGCAAGAGGAGGAGCGGGGGGACTCAAAGCCTGTTCTCCCAGATTAGAGTCCAGCGCTCTTAACCAGGACACCAAACTGGTGTATATATGAGAAGAAGAGGAAGAGGAGATTGGGTTTATCCCCCGCCCTTCACTCCCCAAGGGAGTCTCAGAGGGGCTCACAATCTCCTCTCCCTTCCCCTTCCCACAACAGACACCCTTGTGAGGTAGGTGGGGTTGAGAGAGCTGTCTCCAGGACTGCCCTTGAGGGAACAGCTCGGAGAGAACTTGTGACTGACCCAAGGTCACACCGGCAGGTGCAAGAGGAGGAGCGGGGGGACTCAAAGCCTGTTCTCCCAGATTAGAGTCCAGCGCTCTTAACCAGGACACCAAACTGGTGTATATATGAGAAGAAGAGGAAGAGGAGATTGGGTTTATCCCCCGCCCTTCACTCCCCAAGGGAGTCTCAGAGGGGCTCACAATCTCCTCTCCCTTCCCCTTCCCACAACAGACACCCTTGTGAGGTAGGTGGGGTTGAGAGAGCTGTCTCCAGGACTGCCCTTGAGGGAACAGCTCGGAGAGAACTTGTGACTGACCCAAGGTCACACCGGCAGGTGCAAGAGGAGGAGCGGGGGGGACTCAAAGCCTGTTCTCCCAGATTAGAGTCCAGCGCTCTTAACCAGGACACCAAACTGGTGTATATATGAGAAGAAGAGGAAGAGGAGATTGGGTTTATCCCCCGCCCTTCACTCCCCAAGGGAGTCTCAGAGGGGCTCACAATCTCCTCTCCTTCCCCTTCCCACAACAGACACCCTTGTGAGGTAGGTGGGGTTGAGAGAGCTGTCTCCAGGACTGCCCTTGAGGGAACAGCTCGGAGAGAACTTGTGACTGACCCAAGGTCACACCGGCAGGTGCAAGAGGAGGAGCGGGGGGACTCAAAGCCTGTTCTCCCAGATTAGAGTCCAGCGCTCTTAACCAGGACACCAAACTGGTGAATATATGAGAAGAAGAGGAAGAGGAGATTGGGTTTATCCCCCGCCCTTCACTCCCCAAGGGAGTCTCAGAGGGGCTCACAATCTCCTCTCCCTTCCCCTTCCCACAACAGACACCCTTGTGAGGTAGGTGGGGTTGAGAGAGCTGTCTCCAGGACTGCCCTTGAGGGAACAGCTCGGAGAGAACTTGTGACTGACCCAAGGTCACACCGGCAGGTGCAAGAGGAGGAGCGGGGGGACTCAAAGCCTGTTCTCCCAGATTAGAGTCCAGCGCTCTTAACCAGGACACCAAACTGGTGTATATATGAGAAGAAGAGGAAGAGGAGATTGGGTTTATCCCCCGCCCTTCACTCCCCAAGGGAGTCTCAGAGGGGCTCACAATCTCCTCTCCTTCCCCTTCCCACAACAGACACCCTTGTGAGGTAGGTGGGGTTGAGAGAGCTGTCTCCAGGACTGCCCTTGAGGGAACAGCTCGGAGAGAACTTGTGACTGACCCAAGGTCACACCGGCAGGTGCAAGAGGAGGAGCGGGGGGACTCAAAGCCTGTTCTCCCAGATTAGAGTCCAGCGCTCTTAACCAGGACACCAAACTGGTGAATATATGAGAAGAAGAGGAAGAGGAGATTGGGTTTATCCCCTCGCCCTTCACTCCCCAAGGGAGTCTCAGAGGGGCTCACAATCTCCTCTCCCTTCCCCTTCCCACAACAGACACCCTTGTGAGGTAGGTGGGGTTGAGAGAGCTGTCTCCAGGACTGCCCTTGAGGGAACAGCTCGGAGAGAACTTGTGACTGACCCAAGGTCACACCGGCAGGTGCAAGAGGAGGAGCGGGGGGACTCAAAGCCTGTTCTCCCAGATTAGAGTCCAGCGCTCTTAACCAGGACACCAAACTGGTGTATATATGAGAAGAAGAGGAAGAGGAGATTGGGTTTATCCCCCGCCCTTCACTCCCCAAGGGAGTCTCAGAGGGGCTCACAATCTCCTCTCCCTTCCCCTTCCCACAACAGACACCCTTGTGAGGTAGGTGGGGTTGAGAGAGCTGTCTCCAGGACTGCCCTTGAGGGAACAGCTCGGAGAGAACTTGTGACTGACCCAAGGTCACACCGGCAGGTGCAAGAGGAGGAGCGGGGGACTCAAAGCCTGTTCTCCCAGATTAGAGTCCAGCGCTCTTAACCAGGACACCAAACTGGTGTATATATGAGAAGAAGAGGAAGAGGAGATTGGGTTTATCCCCGCCCTTCACTCCCCAAGGGAGTCTCAGAGGGGCTCACAATCTCCTCTCCCTTCCCCTTCCCACAACAGACACCCTTGTGAGGTAGGTGGGGTTGAGAGAGCTGTCTCCAGGACTGCCCTTGAGGGAACAGCTCGGAGAGAACTTGTGACTGACCCAAGGTCACACCGGCAGGTGCAAGAGGAGGAGCGGGGGGACTCAAAGCCTGTTCTCCCAGATTAGAGTCCAGCGCTCTTAACCAGGACACCAAACTGGTGTATATATGAGAAGAAGAGGAAGAGGAGATTGGGTTTATCCCCCGCCCTTCACTCCCCAAGGGAGTCTCAGAGGGGCTCACAATCTCCTCTCCCTTCCCCTTCCCACAACAGACACCCTTGTGAGGTAGGTGGGGTTGAGAGAGCTGTCTCCAGGACTGCCCTTGAGGGAACAGCTCGGAGAGAACTTGTGACTGACCCAAGGTCACACCGGCAGGTGCAAGAGGAGGAGCGGGGGGACTCAAAGCCTGTTCTCCCAGATTAGAGTCCAGCGCTCTTAACCAGGACACCAAACTGGTGTATATATGAGAAGAAGAGGAAGAGGAGATTGGGTTTATCCCCCGCCCTTCACTCCCCAAGGGAGTCTCAGAGGGGCTCACAATCTCCTCTCCCTTCCCCTTCCCACAACAGACACCCTTGTGAGGTAGGTGGGGTTGAGAGAGCTGTCTCCAGGACTGCCCTTGAGGGAACAGCTCGGAGAGAACTTGTGACTGACCCAAGGTCACACCGGCAGGTGCAAGAGGAGGAGCGGGGGACTCAAAGCCTGTTCTCCCAGATTAGAGTCCAGCGCTCTTAACCAGGACACCAAACTGGTGTATATATGAGAAGAAGAGGAAGAGGAGATTGGGTTTATCCCCCGCCCTTCACTCCCCAAGGGAGTCTCAGAGGGGCTCACAATCTCCTCTCCCTTCCCCTTCCCACAACAGACACCCTTGTGAGGTAGGTGGGGTTGAGAGAGCTGTCTCCAGGACTGCCCTTGAGGGAACAGCTCGGAGAGAACTTGTGACTGACCCAAGGTCACACCGGCAGGTGCAAGAGGAGGAGCGGGGGGACTCAAAGCCTGTTCTCCCAGATTAGAGTCCAGCGCTCTTAACCAGGACACCAAACTGGTGTATATATGAGAAGAAGAGGAAGAGGAGATTGGGTTTATCCCCCGCCCTTCACTCCCCAAGGGAGTCTCAGAGGGGCTCACAATCTCCTCTCCCTTCCCCTTCCCACAACAGACACCCTTGTGAGGTAGGTGGGGTTGAGAGAGCTGTCTCCAGGACTGCCCTTGAGGGAACAGCTCGGAGAGAACTTGTGACTGACCCAAGGTCACACCGGCAGGTGCAAGAGGAGGAGCGGGGGGACTCAAAGCCTGTTCTCCCAGATTAGAGTCCAGCGCTCTTAACCAGGACACCAAACTGGTGTATATATGAGAAGAAGAGGAAGAGGAGATTGGGTTTATCCCCCGCCCTTCACTCCCCAAGGGAGTCTCAGAGGGGCTCACAATCTCCTCTCCCTTCCCCTTCCCACAACAGACACCCTTGTGAGGTAGGTGGGGTTGAGAGAGCTGTCTCCAGGACTGCCCTTGAGGGAACAGCTCGGAGAGAACTTGTGACTGACCCAAGGTCACACCGGCAGGTGCAAGAGGAGGAGCGGGGGGACTCAAAGCCTGTTCTCCCAGATTAGAGTCCAGCGCTCTTAACCAGGACACCAAACTGGTGTATATATGAGAAGAAGAGGAAGAGGAGATTGGGTTTATCCCCCGCCCTTCACTCCCCAAGGGAGTCTCAGAGGGGCTCACAATCTCCTCTCCCTTCCCCTTCCCACAACAGACACCCTTGTGAGGTAGGTGGGGTTGAGAGAGCTGTCTCCAGGACTGCCCTTGAGGGAACAGCTCGGAGAGAACTTGTGACTGACCCAAGGTCACACCGGCAGGTGCAAGAGGAGGAGCGGGGGGACTCAAAGCCTGTTCTCCCAGATTAGAGTCCAGCGCTCTTAACCAGGACACCAAACTGGTGTATATATGAGAAGAAGAGGAAGAGGAGATTGGGTTTATCCCCCGCCCTTCACTCCCCAAGGGAGTCTCAGAGGGGCTCACAATCTCCTCTCCCTTCCCCTTCCCACAACAGACACCCTTGTGAGGTAGGTGGGGTTGAGAGAGCTGTCTCCAGGACTGCCCTTGAGGGAACAGCTCGGAGAGAACTTGTGACTGACCCAAGGTCACACCGGCAGGTGCAAGAGGAGGAGCGGGGGGACTCAAAGCCTGTTCTCCCAGATTAGAGTCCAGCGCTCTTAACCAGGACACCAAACTGGTGTATATATGAGAAGAAGAGGAAGAGGAGATTGGGTTTATCCCCCGCCCTTCACTCCCCAAGGGAGTCTCAGAGGGGCTCACAATCTCCTCTCCCTTCCCCTTCCCACAACAGACACCCTTGTGAGGTAGGTGGGGTTGAGAGAGCTGTCTCCAGGACTGCCCTTGAGGGAACAGCTCGGAGAGAACTTGTGACTGACCCAAGGTCACACCGGCAGGTGCAAGAGGAGGAGCGGGGGGACTCAAAGCCTGTTCTCCCAGATTAGAGTCCAGCGCTCTTAACCAGGACACCAAACTGGTGTATATATGAGAAGAAGAGGAAGAGGAGATTGGGTTTATCCCCCGCCCTTCACTCCCCAAGGGAGTCTCAGAGGGGCTCACAATCTCCTCTCCCTTCCCCTTCCCACAACAGACACCCTTGTGAGGTAGGTGGGGTTGAGAGAGCTGTCTCCAGGACTGCCCTTGAGGGAACAGCTCGGAGAGAACTTGTGACTGACCCAAGGTCACACCGGCAGGTGCAAGAGGAGGAGCGGGGGGACTCAAAGCCTGTTCTCCCAGATTAGAGTCCAGCGCTCTTAACCAGGACACCAAACTGGTGTATATATGAGAAGAAGAGGAAGAGGAGATTGGGTTTATCCCCCGCCCTTCACTCCCCAAGGGAGTCTCAGAGGGGCTCACAATCTCCTCTCCCTTCCCCTTCCCACAACAGACACCCTTGTGAGGTAGGTGGGGTTGAGAGAGCTGTCTCCAGGACTGCCCTTGAGGGAACAGCTCGGAGAGAACTTGTGACTGACCCAAGGTCACACCGGCAGGTGCAAGAGGAGGAGCGGGGGACTCAAAGCCTGTTCTCCCAGATTAGAGTCCAGCGCTCTTAACCAGGACACCAAACTGGTGTATATATGAGAAGAAGAGGAAGAGGAGATTGGGTTTATCCCCCGCCCTTCACTCCCCAAGGGAGTCTCAGAGGGGCTCACAATCTCCTCTCCCTTCCCCTTCCCACAACAGACACCCTTGTGAGGTAGGTGGGGTTGAGAGAGCTGTCTCCAGGACTGCCCTTGAGGGAACAGCTCGGAGAGAACTTGTGACTGACCCAAGGTCACACCGGCAGGTGCAAGAGGAGGAGCGGGGGACTCAAAGCCTGTTCTCCCAGATTAGAGTCCAGCGCTCTTAACCAGGACACCAAACTGGTGTATATATGAGAAGAAGAGGAAGAGGAGATTGGGTTTATCCCCCGCCCTTCACTCCCCAAGGGAGTCTCAGAGGGGCTCACAATCTCCTCTCCCTTCCCCTTCCCACAACAGACACCCTTGTGAGGTAGGTGGGGTTGAGAGAGCTGTCTCCAGGACTGCCCTTGAGGGAACAGCTCGGAGAGAACTTGTGACTGACCCAAGGTCACACCGGCAGGTGCAAGAGGAGGAGCGGGGGGACTCAAAGCCTGTTCTCCCAGATTAGAGTCCAGCGCTCTTAACCAGGACACCAAACTGGTGATATATGAGAAGAAGAGGAAGAGGAGATTGGGTTTATCCCCCGCCCTTCACTCCCCAAGGGAGTCTCAGAGGGGCTCACAATCTCCTCTCCCTTCCCCTTCCCACAACAGACACCCTTGTGAGGTAGGTGGGGTTGAGAGAGCTGTCTCCAGGACTGCCCTTGAGGGAACAGCTCGGAGAGAACTTGTGACTGACCCAAGGTCACACCGGCAGGTGCAAGAGGAGGAGCGGGGGGACTCAAAGCCTGTTCTCCCAGATTAGAGTCCAGCGCTCTTAACCAGGACACCAAACTGGTGTATATATGAGAAGAAGAGGAAGAGGAGATTGGGTTTATCCCCCGCCCTTCACTCCCCAAGGGAGTCTCAGAGGGGCTCACAATCTCCTCTCCCTTCCCCTTCCCACAACAGACACCCTTGTGAGGTAGGTGGGGTTGAGAGAGCTGTCTCCAGGACTGCCCTTGAGGGAACAGCTCGGAGAGAACTTGTGACTGACCCAAGGTCACACCGGCAGGTGCAAGAGGAGGAGCGGGGGGACTCAAAGCCTGTTCTCCCAGATTAGAGTCCAGCGCTCTTAACCAGGACACCAAACTGGTGTATATATGAGAAGAAGAGGAAGAGGAGATTGGGTTTATCCCCCGCCCTTCACTCCCCAAGGGAGTCTCAGAGGGGCTCACAATCTCCTCTCCCTTCCCCTTCCCACAACAGACACCCTTGTGAGGTAGGTGGGGTTGAGAGAGCTGTCTCCAGGACTGCCCTTGAGGGAACAGCTCGGAGAGAACTTGTGACTGACCCAAGGTCACACCGGCAGGTGCAAGAGGAGGAGCGGGGGGACTCAAAGCCTGTTCTCCCAGATTAGAGTCCAGCGCTCTTAACCAGGACACCAAACTGGTGTATATATGAGAAGAAGAGGAAGAGGAGATTGGGTTTATCCCCCGCCCTTCACTCCCCAAGGGAGTCTCAGAGGGGCTCACAATCTCCTCTCCCTTCCCCTTCCCACAACAGACACCCTTGTGAGGTAGGTGGGGTTGAGAGAGCTGTCTCCAGGACTGCCCTTGAGGGAACAGCTCGGAGAGAACTTGTGACTGACCCAAGGTCACACCGGCAGGTGCAAGAGGAGGAGCGGGGGGACTCAAAGCCTGTTCTCCCAGATTAGAGTCCAGCGCTCTTAACCAGGACACCAAACTGGTGTATATATGAGAAGAAGAGGAAGAGGAGATTGGGTTTATCCCCCGCCCTTCACTCCCCAAGGGAGTCTCAGAGGGGCTCACAATCTCCTCTCCCTTCCCCTTCCCACAACAGACACCCTTGTGAGGTAGGTGGGGTTGAGAGAGCTGTCTCCAGGACTGCCCTTGAGGGAACAGCTCGGAGAGAACTTGTGACTGACCCAAGGTCACACCGGCAGGTGCAAGAGGAGGAGCGGGGGGACTCAAAGCCTGTTCTCCCAGATTAGAGTCCAGCGCTCTTAACCAGGACACCAAACTGGTGTATATATGAGAAGAAGAGGAAGAGGAGATTGGGTTTATCCCCCGCCCTTCACTCCCCAAGGGAGTCTCAGAGGGGCTCACAATCTCCTCTCCCTTCCCCTTCCCACAACAGACACCCTTGTGAGGTAGGTGGGGTTGAGAGAGCTGTCTCCAGGACTGCCCTTGAGGGAACAGCTCGGAGAGAACTTGTGACTGACCCAAGGTCACACCGGCAGGTGCAAGAGGAGGAGCGGGGGACTCCAAAGCCTGTTCTCCCAGATTAGAGTCCAGCGCTCTTAACCAGGACACCAAACTGGTGTATATATGAGAAGAAGAGGAAGAGGAGATTGGGTTTATCCCCCGCCCTTCACTCCCCAAGGGAGTCTCAGAGGGGCTCACAATCTCCTCTCCCTTCCCCTTCCCACAACAGACACCCTTGTGAGGTAGGTGGGGTTGAGAGAGCTGTCTCCAGGACTGCCCTTGAGGGAACAGCTCGGAGAGAACTTGTGACTGACCCAAGGTCACACCGGCAGGTGCAAGAGGAGGAGCGGGGGGACTCAAAGCCTGTTCTCCCAGATTAGAGTCCAGCGCTCTTAACCAGGACACCAAACTGGTGTATATATGAGAAGAAGAGGAAGAGGAGATTGGGTTTATCCCCCGCCCTTCACTCCCCAAGGGAGTCTCAGAGGGGCTCACAATCTCCTCTCCCTTCCCCTTCCCACAACAGACACCCTTGTGAGGTAGGTGGGGTTGAGAGAGCTGTCTCCAGGACTGCCCTTGAGGGAACAGCTCGGAGAGAACTTGTGACTGACCCAAGGTCACACCGGCAGGTGCAAGAGGAGGAGCGGGGGGACTCAAAGCCTGTTCTCCCAGATTAGAGTCCAGCGCTCTTAACCAGGACACCAAACTGGTGAATATATGAGAAGAAGAGGAAGAGGAGATTGGGTTTATCCCCCGCCCTTCACTCCCCAAGGGAGTCTCAGAGGGGCTCACAATCTCCTCTCCCTTCCCCTTCCCACAACAGACACCCTTGTGAGGTAGGTGGGGTTGAGAGAGCTGTCTCCAGGACTGCCCTTGAGGGAACAGCTCGGAGAGAACTTGTGACTGACCCAAGGTCACACCGGCAGGTGCAAGAGGAGGAGCGGGGGGACTCAAAGCCTGTTCTCCCAGATTAGAGTCCAGCGCTCTTAACCAGGACACCAAACTGGTGTATATATGAGAAGAAGAGGAAGAGGAGATTGGGTTTATCCCCCGCCCTTCACTCCCCAAGGGAGTCTCAGAGGGGCTCACAATCTCCTCTCCCTTCCCCTTCCCACAACAGACACCCTTGTGAGGTAGGTGGGGTTGAGAGAGCTGTCTCCAGGACTGCCCTTGAGGGAACAGCTCGGAGAGAACTTGTGACTGACCCAAGGTCACACCGGCAGGTGCAAGAGGAGGAGCGGGGGGACTCAAAGCCTGTTCTCCCAGATTAGAGTCCAGCGCTCTTAACCAGGACACCAAACTGGTGTATATATGAGAAGAAGAGGAAGAGGAGATTGGGTTTATCCCCCGCCCTTCACTCCCCAAGGGAGTCTCAGAGGGGCTCACAATCTCCTCTCCCTTCCCCTTCCCACAACAGACACCCTTGTGAGGTAGGTGGGGTTGAGAGAGCTGTCTCCAGGACTGCCCTTGAGGGAACAGCTCGGAGAGAACTTGTGACTGACCCAAGGTCACACCGGCAGGTGCAAGAGGAGGAGCGGGGGGACTCAAAGCCTGTTCTCCCAGATTAGAGTCCAGCGCTCTTAACCAGGACACCAAACTGGTGTATATATGAGAAGAAGAGGAAGAGGAGATTGGGTTTATCCCCCGCCCTTCACTCCCCAAGGGAGTCTCAGAGGGGCTCACAATCTCCTCTCCCTTCCCCTTCCCACAACAGACACCCTTGTGAGGTAGGTGGGGTTGAGAGAGCTGTCTCCAGGACTGCCCTTGAGGGAACAGCTCGGAGAGAACTTGTGACTGACCCAAGGTCACACCGGCAGGTGCAAGAGGAGGAGCGGGGGGACTCAAAGCCTGTTCTCCCAGATTAGAGTCCAGCGCTCTTAACCAGGACACCAAACTGGTGTATATATGAGAAGAAGAGGAAGAGGAGATTGGGTTTATCCCCCGCCCTTCACTCCCCAAGGGAGTCTCAGAGGGGCTCACAATCTCCTCTCCCTTCCCCTTCCCACAACAGACACCCTTGTGAGGTAGGTGGGGTTGAGAGAGCTGTCTCCAGGACTGCCCTTGAGGGAACAGCTCGGAGAGAACTTGTGACTGACCCAAGGTCACACCGGCAGGTGCAAGAGGAGGAGCGGGGGGACTCAAAGCCTGTTCTCCCAGATTAGAGTCCAGCGCTCTTAACCAGGACACCAAACTGGTGTATATATGAGAAGAAGAGGAAGAGGAGATTGGGTTTATCCCCCGCCCTTCACTCCCCAAGGGAGTCTCAGAGGGGCTCACAATCTCCTCTCCCTTCCCCTTCCCACAACAGACACCCTTGTGAGGTAGGTGGGGTTGAGAGAGCTGTCTCCAGGACTGCCCTTGAGGGAACAGCTCGGAGAGAACTTGTGACTGACCCAAGGTCACACCGGCAGGTGCAAGAGGAGGAGCGGGGGGACTCAAAGCCTGTTCTCCCAGATTAGAGTCCAGCGCTCTTAACCAGGACACCAAACTGGTGTATATATGAGAAGAAGAGGAAGAGGAGATTGGGTTTATCCCCCGCCCTTCACTCCCCAAGGGAGTCTCAGAGGGGCTCACAATCTCCTCTCCCTTCCCCTTCCCACAACAGACACCCTTGTGAGGTAGGTGGGGTTGAGAGAGCTGTCTCCAGGACTGCCCTTGAGGGAACAGCTCGGAGAGAACTTGTGACTGACCCAAGGTCACACCGGCAGGTGCAAGAGGAGGAGCGGGGGGACTCAAAGCCTGTTCTCCCAGATTAGAGTCCAGCGCTCTTAACCAGGACACCAAACTGGTGTATATATGAGAAGAAGAGGAAGAGGAGATTGGGTTTATCCCCCGCCCTTCACTCCCCAAGGGAGTCTCAGAGGGGCTCACAATCTCCTCTCCCTTCCCCTTCCCACAACAGACACCCTTGTGAGGTAGGTGGGGTTGAGAGAGCTGTCTCCAGGACTGCCCTTGAGGGAACAGCTCGGAGAGAACTTGTGACTGACCCAAGGTCACACCGGCAGGTGCAAGAGGAGGAGCGGGGGGACTCAAAGCCTGTTCTCCCAGATTAGAGTCCAGCGCTCTTAACCAGGACACCAAACTGGTGTATATATGAGAAGAAGAGGAAGAGGAGATTGGGTTTATCCCCCGCCCTTCACTCCCCAAGGGAGTCTCAGAGGGGCTCACAATCTCCTCTCCCTTCCCCTTCCCACAACAGACACCCTTGTGAGGTAGGTGGGGTTGAGAGAGCTGTCTCCAGGACTGCCCTTGAGGGAACAGCTCGGAGAGAACTTGTGACTGACCCAAGGTCACACCGGCAGGTGCAAGAGGAGGAGCGGGGGGACTCAAAGCCTGTTCTCCCAGATTAGAGTCCAGCGCTCTTAACCAGGACACCAAACTGGTGTATATATGAGAAGAAGAGGAAGAGGAGATTGGGTTTATCCCCCGCCCTTCACTCCCCAAGGGAGTCTCAGAGGGGCTCACAATCTCCTCTCCCTTCCCCTTCCCACAACAGACACCCTTGTGAGGTAGGTGGGGTTGAGAGAGCTGTCTCCAGGACTGCCCTTGAGGGAACAGCTCGGAGAGAACTTGTGACTGACCCAAGGTCACACCGGCAGGTGCAAGAGGAGGAGCGGGGGGACTCAAAGCCTGTTCTCCCAGATTAGAGTCCAGCGCTCTTAACCAGGACACCAAACTGGTGTATATATGAGAAGAAGAGGAAGAGGAGATTGGGTTTATCCCCCGCCCTTCACTCCCCAAGGGAGTCTCAGAGGGGCTCACAATCTCCTCTCCCTTCCCCTTCCCACAACAGACACCCTTGTGAGGTAGGTGGGGTTGAGAGAGCTGTCTCCAGGACTGCCCTTGAGGGAACAGCTCGGAGAGAACTTGTGACTGACCCAAGGTCACACCGGCAGGTGCAAGAGGAGGAGCGGGGGGACTCAAAGCCTGTTCTCCCAGATTAGAGTCCAGCGCTCTTAACCAGGACACCAAACTGGTGTATATATGAGAAGAAGAGGAAGAGGAGATTGGGTTTATCCCCCGCCCTTCACTCCCCAAGGGAGTCTCAGAGGGGCTCACAATCTCCTCTCCCTTCCCCTTCCCACAACAGACACCCTTGTGAGGTAGGTGGGGTTGAGAGAGCTGTCTCCAGGACTGCCCTTGAGGGAACAGCTCGGAGAGAACTTGTGACTGACCCAAGGTCACACCGGCAGGTGCAAGAGGAGGAGCGGGGGGACTCAAAGCCTGTTCTCCCAGATTAGAGTCCAGCGCTCTTAACCAGGACACCA